>RJWH01001620.1:0-341638 GCA_004363575.1 Solenodon paradoxus | reverse complement strand
CTTGCTGAATTAGGAAGGTGGAGGATGACTGCTGGATAGGGGAGGGACAGTTAAAAGTGAGGGGCTATCTGGTGTCTGCATTGGGTGTGAGAGCCTGTTTGTGTGGGTGTCGCTGGGGTCAAGACTTTTCTCAGGGCTCTCAGAGCTGGATCTGGCTGTCTCTCTGCTGTGGTGGTGGAGCTTGGGTCTCAGGGGGTTCATGGGGAGGAGTGTAGTCATCCTCTTTGTGTTGCCTGCTGGGCTTCCAACCTGTGTGAGGTCTGGAGTTCAGACCTCAACCCCTCCTCTGTGGCCTCCCTCAAGTCAAGCATTTACCATCAGCGATCTTGGCTCCTCCCTTCTGGGACTCGAGACTGGGCCACTGCCTTATTGTTCTGTCCCGTGGGCTGCCTCTGTGGCCCCAGCTGCCACCACCCCACCTTTGCTACCACAGATATCCCATCAGACCCACATTCAGACACAGAGTTGTGGGGTTCCTCAGTGACTTGAGGGAAAAGATCAGTCGCATCCTGTAGATGGGAAGCAGAGAACAATCTCAGCCGCCATCTTCTCAGTACCCTGCCTTTGTCTGTTTAGCAGTTGGTTCCCACACCACCGTCTCATGCTGTTTCAAAGCTTCGAGCACAACTTTTCAATGGTTATCTTTCAGAATACCTTGGCATTTCAACACTGGCATCAGGAAACAGTACATTCTTAGAGGAATAATTTGACAGCTATCCAATTAACTGATTCTTTGGAGAAAAAATTCTTACTGTTTCCAGATTGTTTAATGAAGTCAGAAGCATCTTGAGCCATTTAGGCAGCTAATTACGAGATGAATAAAAAATGGATCAGACATAGCACATGTATAGTCCACAGTTCAGTTTGTAACATTTTCCATACTGGATTTTGATTTTTTTTTAACATAATGTTTATAGTTTTCATGAAAGACAAGAAAAGTCTTTTAAAGATAGGGATGGGATTATGAGGAAGGATAATTGTGAAGAGGAGACATAATTTCTGTATCAAGGGTCCTATACATTTCCTGACTTCCCATAGGAGTACCCCTGCGGTACAGAGGGACAGCAGCATTACTGCCCACTGGAGGAGGCTGTAGTGATGCCACCTTGGATTTCTCCTGTAAAGTCAGCGGGCTATGAAATGTACGCCTACTTCTTTTAACTAAGGACTCGAAAAATAATAGCACTTGGGACTGAAAACTTTTTGGTCCTAGAGGAATATTTTTCTAACTTCTCTTCCATTTATTTACTACTCTTCTGATATTCGAACTTCTAATCAAGTGTATATGGCATAATCTTGGTTTTGAGAGCAAGTGGCTTAGAAGAAAGCAATTCCTTTATCATTTCTTTCTCCTGCACTTGGATCCTCTCAAAGTAGTGGTTATGATTCTGCATCTATCCAGAACACAGTTCAGATCTTGGAACTGTGTAATTTTCACCTTTGGTGTGGTCCTACTGATTCTGAAAATAATTTAATTTTCTACATAGATAAAGGAAAATTCCTGCTTTCAGGCTGTTACTTGACCTCAGGGAAGAGTATTTCTAGTATTATCTGATAAATCTTCCAGAGTTTTCGCTGTAAAATTAATAGGTGAAACAATATTTTAAAAAATTTTAGAAATATAATTTACACATGATCATTGATTATTAATGTTTATTATCCTAGTGTGTTTTACTGCCATTTCTCATTTTTCTTTTTTGATTTGTGCTTCTAAATTTTATTCTAAATTATTATGTAGTCTTGATAGGTCTCATTTCAGAGTGATTTCTTGACAAGTGATTTTTTTAAGTTCATTGACTTGATTAATCATAATTTATATAACTGTTTCTTTATTTTGGGATAGTAGCATTGGTCCCATTGTTTTACATTACTTAGAGCTAATACTGAAGAAAGTGTTTTCGTGCAGATGGATTTAAATTTAAAAAAATTTTTTTCTTAAATACCCGGAAAGGAATTACTGAGTCAAATCACCTGAAATTTCATATAGTCCTTGAGAATATTTGACATCAATTTTAATACCAAATATTTTTTGTCAATTGAACCCTTTGTCATTCGTCTTTGGATAGAGACTCTAACCATGGTTATCATACCATTGATGGGACCTTGTTGTAACCACAACCCTGAGAAAATATCGTGGCAATATCAGTTTAAAGGTGACCTGTTCTTGCTTAAATTGTAAAAAAGCAAAAAAAGAGTTTGGAACAAAGAGTGGGGAAAAGGACTCAGAATACTGAATACTGGAGACAATGAAAGAGCTAATAATAGAAAACAGGATGCTTCTTTCTCCTGGGACAGCTTAGACAATTGTTTACTCATTCATATGGTGGTCATTTTTGGGACTCTGACCTAAGTCTTACATCTCAAACTTTTGTAAATTTTTCCCCCTATCAAGTTGCATAATTTTTTTTTTTTGGACATAGTCTTTTTGTGTAAAACAAAATCTTTAGTTAATTCATTGTCTCCTCCTCAGTTGGTGGTGCAGTTACAATCATGCAGGTGATTAAAATTTGTAATTATTTTCCAGGGTCCTATATTGACTGAGTGCAGTAGGACTGAGCAAATGAAAGGTGACATCCTAATGGAATGTTTTTAAATAAGCCAGTGCTTGTCCTTACTTCATGCGTGACGTATGCTAAATCTAGAGGGTCGTAACTGCTTCAACATTTTGTTACCCAGAGAATTTACGTAGGTAACAGGCATGAAATTACAGTTCTTCAGCTCACATGTTTCAAAATTTTTCATAGGACATAGAATTCTTTATGTAGATGCTAATATGGAATTATAATTTCATAATTTACATTTTGAAATTGAAAATGAGTAAGTTCTATCATTGAATCAGCGTTATTTTTCTTTACTCTCTCCCCTTCTTAGAACTTGATCTTTGGGGCAAGGATGGGGTGGTCATGGGTGGAGGGTCTGCAAGTAGTGCAGATACTAATTTATTGAAAATTATTTAAACCTGTATCAATGCACAGATCAACGTACCAGTAATTCCTCATTCTCTACCCCAGACCCCTCATCTCTCTTGTGCTACAGAAATTTTTCTGCAACTTTGTGTTTTTCAACATGCCATCTAGGTTTTGTTGTATTTATAAGTTTATATTAGATTTAACTTACTTTTTTTTCTTAACTTTTCTTTTTGAAATAATTTAGATTTTTTAAAAGGGTTGCAATGATAATACAGAGAATTACAACATCCTTCCACTTAGATTCCACAAATTCTGATATTTTGCTACACTTGCTTTATTAGTCATCTTTTCCCTTCTTATTTTTACAAATGGCAGGAGTCCGTGGACTCTTTCTTATCCTAAGGGGTGTAATCCATCATTGTCAATATTCATTTTGAGACTAAAGTTGTCCTAGATTTGGCTAATTGGAGTCTTTTGAAGCTGGATCTTGCGGTCTTTTGAATTTTGAATTGTGACAATTTGTGTTTTCTGGCACCACAGACGTTCCAGCCTCATATTCTACGTCTTCCCTTGTTGGAACACTCAGTGAACACTTCCAACACTTTTGTTGGTCAATGCCATGCCTCGCTTTTTAAATGACTGTTGTAAATGATCTACCTCATGTAAAAATTGTATTGAGTGACATTGCTTTATAACATTATATAACTTTCAGGTCTAGAGAATTATAATTTGAGTTTGTTCTTCTTTTGTTTGTTTTCTTTATTTCTTTATATTCCACATGAGTGAACTCATGCAGTATGTGTCTTTCTCTGTCTGACTTGACTTAGCTTAATGCCTCATGTTCTATTGATGTTGTGGCAAATGGCAAGATTTCATCATTTTTTTTTTTTGCAACTGAGTAGTATTCCATTGGGTATGCCTCATTTAAAAATGACTGTATCATGATCAATTTCTATTCATTGGTATATGGCAATTTTGCATAATATTCAATTATTGATAAATTGATATGCTCAGTACATTTTTAGAGTATACATCTGAATGGGCACTTAGATTGACTTTTATTTTTACTCTTAACAATGATCATCTTTTACTTATGTTTTTGGGTGCATACACACAGGCATTTCTCTAGTAATGATTTTCAGAAGGGAATGGGGAGCGCGGGGTAGGCAAGTCGGGTAAATGGGGGTAAATCAAATGATGAGGATAGAATTGGATTATTGGTGGTAAACTTAATGTGTTATATACAGATGTTAATTTGCAGTGGTGCACACCTTAAGGCTATATAATATTATGATGCATTGTTCCTTAAATAAATTTAATTAAATTAAAAATAAATGAAGAAAATATGTTTGTGTAGGGAAGGATTTTGATTTTAGCAAAGTTAAGAAGTACATATTTTTTTCTACTCTTTCCTGTAAAACTTTTTAATTGTTATGACATTTTCTGACATTTTTCATATTTGGTAGGACTAGTTAGTACTCCATAACCCCCAGTGTTTGTTGTTCTTACAGATGTTCTTTTTTTAAAAAAAAATTTTTGTTTAAGGGGGAGGTGCAGGCAGGAATGAAGTGAGCAGAAACAGGTAGACAGAAAGAGAGAGGAGAAGGAAACACTTTATATTTTATTTTGTTGTTTATCTTGATTGTTTCCCCTGACCTGGGATGGGAACCTGTGTCCTTGGGATGTAAATGGACTGTGCCAGCTGAAGGCAGCTGAGTAAACTGCTGTTCCTCCAGGGCACAGTTCTTTTCTCTTATGAACTTTTTAAATAAAATTTCCAAGTTTTATTATAAAATATAATCTTGAGATTTTGGTTATTCATTGATTGACTTTATAAATTAATTGAAGAAAGACTGACATTTAGTTTTGGTTCTTACTTCTGTCTTATTTAAAATATAATTCAGTGGAATTTAAAACATGGTGTATTATAGTAATTAAGTATAAAATGTTGGTAGTTAGACTGAGTTCAAGTTATAGTTTGCAAGCTGTGTTATTAGGAGGAATGTAATTCACCTCACAGAGCCTCAATTTACTCATCTGAAAATGGTAGTAATTATATCACGGAGTTGATAGTTGATGGGACAATTAAGTAATCCATGATGTGGAAAGTGCTTAGTACGTTTTACTTGGTCCATTGTATGTATTGAGTAATTGTTGACTGTTATTTCTTCAGGTAGATCTTAACTTTTCTAGTTAGGTGTACTTACAGATATCTTGTGGTTCTTTTTGACTCTTAAATATGTTTTTTCCCTCAGTACTTCCTAATTATTTTCTGTTAGTGTACAGAGAGGTGATTGGTAAGGCATTGATTTTGCCTCTTCATTTACCTCATCATTTACTGGAAAGTTTTATTCTCATAGTTTTGTTAGATTTTCTGTAACATCTTTATTTGCTAATAGCGATGATTTTGTGTCCTTGTTTCTATTTCTCATACTTTTTATTTGAACTTATTAGCTAGTTAAATAGAAGTGGTAAAAACAATCTTTTTTGTTTTGTTTTTGTCTAAGTAGAATTCTGTTTGCTCATTAGTTGTGATGTTTATTTTTTAATTATTATTTCTTTTAATCACTGGCTTTTATCATCCGAAGAAGACGTTTTATTTCTACTTTATTAGTATTGGTGCTTTTTATTTTTTCACATCAGGAAATTTTAGTCATGCTTTTTGACACCTATGGAGGTGGTTTAGCTTTGTTTTTCTCCTTTAACCCGTTAAAGTAGTGTTCTGTAATTGAATTTCTGATGTTGACCCATCCTTATATTCCTAAATAAGTCCCTCTAGTTCATGATGTATTAGTCACTGTGCTATTTTTTCCAGTTTGTCTTTTTTGCTTTCATAGTTAACACTGAATTGGTTATAATTATGCTTTTATTATCCTTGCCTAACATAGTAATACAAGTAGAATGAGTTGGGAAGTTTTTTACCTCTTTTATTCACCTGGAAAATTATTTTTTGTAAAATGAATCTTTTGTCTTTCTATAGGTTTGGTAGAATTTCCCTGAAAGTCTTACTTCCTTTTTACCTTTGCTACTTTTCAATTCTACTGTACTAATTAATTCCGATTTTTTTAATTCTTGGGTCAAATTTGTCTTTTAGAATTTCTTATAAATATTTTATATTTTCAAATTTGTTGATATGGAGTTTTGCATAAAATATTCTTATAAAATTTTTAGTGTTCTCCAGTCTTACAGTTTTGTTTACCTTTTCTGCTTTCATGCTTTTTCTTTGGTTTGATCAAAGAAGGTCAATTGCTTCAGTTGCCTTTAAAAATAAAAAAATTTTGGATCTCTTTATTAAATTGAGACCAGTAGGTCTCTATTTAAATGTTCTCTTTCTTTTATTTGAGTTTGTTTTCTTTTTCTTTTTCTACATCTTTGAGCTGTGTATTTCTCCATTTACTTTTTTATTTAATAAATGAAAGGTATAGGCAGGAATGAAAGCAAGCAGAGAGAAAAGAAGCATTTTTATTTATTTTATTTAGGCGATCATCTTGGTTGCTTCCACTGATCTTGCTACATGAACTCGGGCCTTGGGATGTATTTAAACTGTGCTCAAATCCTACTCCACGAGGGTGCACCTGTTTACTTTTAATATCATTGCTGAGATAAATAATTAGCACTCTTATTTACTCCTTTCATTGTTACATTGAACAGGTTTCAAAATGTAGAACTCTCTTTGTTGCTTATTTCTAAATGAAATTTACAAATTTCATTTTTCTTTCTTCTTTAGCTCAATTGCTTTTAATAAGTATTTAAAAAATTAACATATATCCAAGCTTTGTGGGGCAGGGATGTCATACATCCTTTTCATATCATTCTAATTTTATTATATGGTAATCAAAGAATGTAGCCTGTATTATATCTTATTTTTGAAATGTATTGAGACTTTCTTGAGATTTTGAAAAAAAAATGTGAGTCTCTGACAAGAACAGATCCTGTTAGAAACAGCTTTATTTTAGTTGTTCAAATCTTCTATATCTTTTTCCCCCTCTGATTCTTCAGTTTCTGAGAGCAGTGTGTTAGAATCTCTTACAGTGTGTGTAGCCATGTCCAGGTGTCTTCTGTGTCCACTAGTTTCTGTTGTATGGTTCTGAGTTATTAGATTTGTGGCATATAAATCATTATGTTCCAGTTAATGCTTTCCAATAACGTTTCTATTTTTTCTAATATTAACCTGTGTTTATTTTCTTTTTTCTAACTGTTTCAGACTATGTATTTCATCATTGCTTTGTTTTCACAAGTGAAATTTTGTTTTTAATTTGTCCCTATAAGTGGCATGTAACTAGATTTTTGACTAAGTGTAAGTGCTCATCTCTTTTAATAGGAAACTGGTCTAGTTCACACTTAATGTGATATCCACTGTGGTTGGACTTAATGCCACTGTTTTATGTCTTATGTATGCTTTACTTCTTTGTAGATACTTTACTTTTTTGATTGTTATTTTTGCTAGCTTGGTCTTTGTTTTATTTTGTTCTGTTTCCTTTTTCTTTTTCCACCTTTGTGAGGTTGGTTGAGTTGTGATTTTTTTTTAAATTTTATTAGGAAGGTTAAAATTTGTATCCAATTGTCTGAAAATTATTTTATTCTTTCAATGGATTACTTTTGCATTTTAAGTAAACATATCTAAACTTACAGTTTTCTTCTAAAAATTATAGTTAATTGCTCTCTATTCCCCCTCACAAATAAGTCAGAGCCTTAGTGTGCTTTCACTTATCTTCCTTACCACTTTCACCTTTTTGACTATTTTATCTAGGATTTATTTTAAAAATGTCACAACATTTTATCATACTTGCATAAATAATTATCTAATTATAAGATTTAGCATTTTCTTAACACTGTATCTTCCATCTAATGTCTTTATTTATTTATTAGTTCATTTGTTGAATTATATCCTCAGAAAATTATTTCATGCTCTGTTAGAGGCTAAACTTGTGGGAAGCTTTGTATATTTAAGAATATCTTCTTTGTTTCTTTCTACCTCAGTATTTATTGAAACGGATAAAGAAATGTAAAAATAGTTTCTCTCTGAATTATTGCTCCTTTTTGAATCTGGATTGTCAATGAGAAATCTGATTCAGATGTGATTACCACATTTTTTATAAATTGCTTTTTCCCTTGGATCGTTTTTAAGATTTTATCCTAACCTTTCCTAATTTCCAATATGTGTCTATTTATGGGGCTTCTCTCTCTCTAGTTCTTCATACTTCACCATTGGAGGACTCTTCTAAGTTGCCTTTATTTCATTTTGCCTCTGCCTTCAAACAGACCCAGCTCCAAACACTCACCTCCTTTGTTGCTCTGATCCTGAGCCACACCTCGGATTGTTATAATCATCTTCCCACTGGTCCTCTGGTCCCCCTCCCTCCAACCCTGGTCCTCTGAAAGCTATTTCCCCCTTTCCTATGTGGAGAAGCCAGAAGCATCTTTTTAAAACACTCTACTTACGCTGAGTAACTGCAGTTACTCTAGAGCTGAGTTTTTAAGACTGACATTTGTTTATATGGATTAGTTATAAGTGCAAGAAATTCTTAACACTATTTTTACAAACAATTTTTGATGCTCTTAATATTATAAAAGTAATTATTGGTTCTCTATTAGAGACCATAGAGCTGATATTTCAGTCACATAATAAAGCAATTGATTATTTTTGTGTACCTTCAGATAAAATAGTGTAAAGATAGAACCAAAATATTTCTGTACAGATTCTCCAGTGACTTCTTGTTCAGTCAGAAAGAAAGCCCAAGTCTTTACAAGGTTCTGCAGCATCCTTCACAATGCAGTCACTTATCAGCAATCTGACTTTTTCCCCTTCTCTCACTCCCTTCTTGGTCCACAGGCCTCCTTATGGTTCTTCCTTGATTTCACTGGAAGACTAATATGTGTTCTTAGTCTACCAAGCTGATTCTATTTATGTCTTTTGGGTTTTGAAAGAAATATTTCTTTACCTAATGGCATGTCTTTTTGCAGAGACTTAGAGTTAATTAGATGTGTGGGTGTGGGCATAGCCATACAATGCTGTATAATTTATTCTATGTGTAGTAAGGTACCTGCAGAATCAGAAAACCTGGGCACCATATTCTTGAAAGTTCTCCTGATTAAGTTGAAGGAACCAGGTCTCAGGTTTATATGCAGGTAGAGTCTATCAAAGGTGAGACTGAGCCCATCTTCTGAGTCTCACCTTTCCAAGTGATGGTGCAGTGCTGTACTTGAAGTTCATCAGCCTTGGAGGCAGGCTAGTATAGTATAAAAAGTGGATTTTGTAGTTACTTAGAACTGGTTCCAAATCTTGGTTCTCTTGCTTAGTAGCCACCTGACTGTATGTAGGTAGATTATTTTACTTTCACGCATTCAGATGATATTCATTGTATGTCAGGCCCTGTTTAGAAACTGAGGATACAGGAGGAAACAAAACAGACCAGTATCTCTGTTCTCAAGTGGATTGGGTTCTATTGGAGAGTTTTCATTCTAGGCATAAGATAATCTGTAGTCTTAGAACTTGTGTTCTCATCTATAAAACAAGGGTAAAACATCATCTACTTAATGAGAATGCTTAGAAGAACGTAGCAGCTTTCTGTGGATTTCTGTTCTCTCAATTCCACTTTTCACGATATTTCTTTCTAGCACCTATTATAATGCTCTGAAGACTGACTCAGCATCTGGTACATAACGAGAAATGATTTCGGGTAAAAGTTCAATGCCAATGTCTAGGGAAGTTTCCAAGGATATTGCAAATTCTTTCATGGCAAGGTGCTGACCCTCTTGGTAGTAGAGTCTACTGTCCTCCATCCCTGAAAGCATTGGGGATCATTATTTGGGTGAGAGGGAGTTTCAGGAAATTTTGTGAAGTGCTTCTCCAATCTTTGAAATCTCTTTTGAGTTTTAAACTTGAAGGCTTGATCCAGCTCTACAGCATTTTCCCTGACCTCCTTTTTGGGGATCAGGACCATGTGACCATTTTCCCTGGTCTGTTATGCATGTGATTTCCTTGTGTCCATGTTGTTTCCAGTGATTTTCCATGATTTCTTGACATTATAAATATCCTAAGTACTCAGCTTTACGAGAAAATTTAAGAAAGCACAAACTCCAGTGGAAAACGAAAGGCATTAAAGGGGCTTGCCATCCTCCTGGAATCCATCATGGCACAGGATCTCCGACATCGAGAGGAAAGTAACCAGAAACACAGCTCTGAGAGTGATGATACAATACAGAGTAATGGAGTTGAAATTTGTGCGAAGTAATGTTTTGAAATTAGGCGGCACATTGCCAGTTTGTTTCTAAGTTGACAGCCATTGGGCAGATTCCATAATGTCTCTAATTTATGTCTTAACTGAGCTGGCTGCGAACACATCAGAAGTCGCAGCTTTGAATTGTTCTAATGTGCCAGTTGTCATGCCCTGCTTATAACAGAAGTACTTTCAGTACTTTGTTTAGCTTATACCTTGTTCACTTCCTCTTTGAATTGACATACCTTAGGTATAATTTACCCCAAGTTTAAATTTGATTGGCCACTTCGTAGTTCAGAATCTCAACTAGTTAAAAACCCTTATGCACTGGCTTAATTGTCAAGATAAATATATGAGCTTGGATTTCAAGCAATTGCAGTTCTGTAGGGACATTAGCAATGAATTTAGAAAATTTGGTTCTAATATGCAGTATTTTCATGAAAAAAATATGAGGCGCATCTGAGGTTTCCCGAAGTGATGTAATTTAGTCACATGCCTGGAACTTAGTCGTTTTCCTAACCGTGGCCCCCTCTGGCTAGCTCACTGGCCGGGCTGGATGAGAGTGTTGCCTGCGCAGTCAGCATGTATAAGTGTAGAGGGTGTCCTGGGTTCCAGCATCTGTGAGATCTTCTTCTGTTTCCCTCTTTCTGGCAAATTTCTTACATACCATCCTTGCCAATAGGCTGTTTAGGCAGTGGTTCTTAAAAGTTGACAGAGTTCAAGAATTCATCTGGGTAGCTTAAAAGCAATTTCACATTCTTAGATTCCAGTCACAGAGAATCCGAATCAGTAGATAAAAGAGATATGACCTTGGCCACTGGACCCCTATTTCTGGTGCTTCCTCTGCTCTTAACACAGTTTGATGACCACAGTCCTCCCTTCCACCCATAATACATATGGAGAAGTGTGTAAGATAGCAGCAGAGCAATTTCTTGGGAGAAGAAGGAGGCCACCCAGAGGCCACAGCCATACCTGAAAGCTGAATTAGATAGAGACTTGTTGAGAATATCCATTGCTGAGCAGGGGACAAAAATATACATCTCTCTGTGTTGGATTCTACAGACTGTCAGTCAGGTTCTGCCTTAATATAATCTCTTTTCCCACATCTGTCACTTGACTCTGTCTGGTGTTTCGTGTGTGAAGGTGTGTTAGGGGTTTTGCTATCTCTCTTATTTTTTTAGTTTACTATTACCAGTGAAATAGAAAGTTAGAATGGTCTAGACAAAGATAAGAGATATGGACACTGGCTAAGTTTAAGACAGAGTAACATTTAAGAGAATGCTTCTTGAAAATGATATATAAAACAATTCCTGGATGCTTGGCTAGATGAAGAATAACAGTATTTTTTTTTTTTTTTTCATCTTTGAAGACAGCCTGATTGCTCAGTATTATTTCTGTCTGTTTCCTAAGGGAATGGACTTACTTATTTTTGAGGAATGGCTTTATTTATAAAGACTGTGATAGCATCATTGAAAATGATCAAGCATTAAAAAATTCTTTCTTACATAGAGAAGCCTTTATTGTTCCTTCTAAATTAAGCTAAAGAAGTCCTGACTAATTAGCACTTCTTGAACCAATATTAATTGATGGATTGATAATTTAAAAAATATCATTTTATTGATTATGAATGAATTATTGATATTGATGATCAATGAATTATGTATACTGGTCAAAAATACATTTTTTTGACATCATCTGTTTAATGTCTATCAGGTGGAATAATGCTGAAAGCTTTATGTACCCAACAGTATTACAAGATGTATTAATTAGCTTGGTTTAACAGTAGTTTTGGCTGTCACAATTTTGTTTCGCTTTTTTTGCTTAGCAATTTTGCTTTTTTCTAATTCTTTTGAGAAATAATTGACATGCATCACTGTATAAGGTGTTCAGTGTGATGGCTTGATTTACATGTATTGTGAAATGATGACCATAGTAGGTTCAAGTATCTGTCTTCTCATATAGATACAATAAAGAAGAAAAGAAAGCAGGAAAAAAAGGATAGACTGGGATATTCTGTAAATATCTATTAAATTCATTAATTATCTCTCAGTGCCATTGTTTCCTGTTGAGTTTTGTTTGTGGCTAATCTGTCCATTGCTGTGACATGTTAAAGTCCCCTGCTGTTATTGTGTGGCTGTCACTGTCTTTTTTCAGGGCTGTTAATGCTTGAGTATGTCTGCGTTGGATGCAGATGCACTAATTTGTGTTAAGCTTTTCTGTTGCATTGATTTAGATATCACTATATAATATCCATTTTGTCTATTTTAATTTTTTTGGTTGGATGTCTGTTTTGGTTGCAAGTATGTTTTATCTAATATATATATAATGATTTTTTGCTTTTAAAATTTTCTGTGGGCTTGGAGTATAATTTTCCATTCATTAGCTTTCAGTCTGTGCTTTTCTTTATAGCTTGAGTGAATCTCTTAAAACATTATATAATTGGATTTTTTTTAATCCAACTGTACTTTTTGATTGGTGAGTTTAGTCCATTTGCAGTTAGGGTGATTATTGATCTATGAGGGCTTGCTACTGCCTTTTTTTTTTTTTTATTATTATTTTACTTCTGTTTTTTTCCATTTCTTCTTCCGTTTGACTCATTTCTAGGTTTCTCTGTTCAGGCTTATTGATTTATTCCTCCATTATGTCTATTCTGTTTCCACAACTTTCTATGACACTTTAAATCTCACTTGTTGAATTCTTCCTATCATGAATCTCTATTAGTTTCTTATTTGAAGCTTCAATTTCTGCCTTATGCTCTTTAATTTTGAGCTCAGTTTTCTGATTTTTCTTGTTTCTCTTTGACTTGTTTTTCTGAGTTCTTGTGCATCTCTTCAACTTACTCTGATGTAATTTCTTTTTGAATATCTCTGAGTTTTTTAATGATTGCTATTTTGAATTCTTTATCTGTTAGAATCATAATTTTTAATGTCTTCCAGTTCTATTTCTTGAATCATGCTGTTCTTTCCTTTAGCTCACAATACCTTGACATCTCTGTTGTAGTGATTTTTTCTTTCTTTCTATTGGGAATCTGGATCCGTAATTTAGAACTGATCTGCTTATCTCTTACTTTCCCAAGTGGTGGTGCAATGCCTTTATTTTGTCATGTGTAATGTTGTGTTAGGTTTGTCACACTGTTTTTCTATTCCTGTTGGTATTAGACCAGAAGTATCCATTGCTGTGTGAGCCACATGGCAGAGGTGTGTGGGCAAGCAGCTGCTGCTGTGCACACACAGGGAGGGACCTTGTTTGTGTATGTGACACTGCACTCTTACTTGGGTCCTAGAGCTAAGATTTGGAAGTTTATCTATTTGATGGCATGAATACTGACCCCAGTGGTTGTGGGATGGGGAATATAGTCTGTTTTCCTTGCCAGTCTTAGCCTGTGTGGAGTACCCTAGCTCCCCTACTTTGGGTTTTCCTTGAGCCAAGGGTGTGTACCTCCTCATGATACTTGTTTTTCACTCCCTGAACTTCTGGCTGAGCTGTCGGCCCTGCTGTCTCCATCCTCCATCCCCCAGACACTTCAGCTGCATGTCTGTCTCTGCCTGCCTTCCTTGTGGGATGTGTGGATCTCCTCAGTGTCCCTTCTGATGCTTTCTGTGTGGGTCTGCCTCTCAGGTGCAGGGATACTTCAGTCTTGCCACCGAGCTGTGAGATTCCATCAGTTGTGTCCTGACTAAGTAATCATCTGTTGTTATTTTGGGAGCAAAGCAGGGCACGTCCTCTGTCATCATCTTGGTGATATCATTTCTGTTTGCTGGTTCTACAGTAGGAGGCAGAGACAAGGGAGCCAGATGGGCTCTAAGCGAGACTCCAGCATCCCAAGTGCAGGCTGGGAAAGCTCCTTTCAGAGAAGAGGGTGTAAGGAGCCATCTTCAGGTGCTGGGGTAAAGGGGTTCTTAAGAGGAAGTCTCTGTGGCAAGCACAGCAGGGGTGTCAGGGTCAAGTCCTGATAAGGCCACCTGCCGTGCTGTTGATAGCAGAGTAGGGAGTCGGATGTCTTAACAGGATGGTCTACCCTTGACGGGAGGGGTTGAGCAACATCTGGTCTTGTTTCAAACCGCAAAACATTCCCTTCTTCATGCTTGGCTGAAATATGATGACTTTCGGGTTTTTGTTTTCTTTTCTCTCCTGTCTCAATGTCCAGATTTTTTCTTTTTTTTTTCTTGAGTCCACGTTTTCATTTCCTTTGGCTATATTTCCATAAGTGGAATTGCTGGATCACATGGTATTTCTATTTTAATGTTTCTGGGCTCCATATTGCTTTCCATAGTGTCTGTACTAGTGTATAATTCTATCAACAGTGTACAAAGGTTCATTCAACATACATTTATCGATGAGGATGCTCGCCTCATTGAGTTGACAGACTGATAGAGAAACACTAAGTAGGCAATGAAACCACTAAGTGGCAAGTGCTGTGATGGGGGCTGGTACCAGAGGAGAAGGGGGATACCACAGGAGAGTGGTTCACCTAGTTTTGGGCAGCGAGAATGGTTCTGTGAGAAAGTGTGATCTCAAGCAGCACCCTAAAGAGAGAAGAGGAACTAATCAAAAATGTGCCAAGATTTGGGGATAAGAAAGCATGACCCTTTATCAGGAAAAACGAGCATGGTCCTAATGGCTGGACTCAAGTTGGTAAGAGATGAGGTTGGAGACTTAGGAGGGGCTTGGAGTGTGAGGGGTTTTCTGCATCATATAAAGAAGTTGAAAAGTTGCATTGGGTGGCCCATTTCATGCACAAGTATTATAGCTGCCTTTGTCTTTTTTCTGTAACAGATGTCACAATCGCTTGAAAGTATTATTGTAGAATTTCCATTCTGTTCATAAAAGTAATTATTTTTGAAAACAGACATGCATGTAGATAAGTGCTAACATAGGTTTGCTTGCAAAGTTGGTTCTTTGATAGCTTTTGGGAACATGGCTGGTAAACATCCCTGCACTAATGTAAAACTTTCCTTAACAGATGGAAGAGGCTCACCATAGCTTCTGCTGGAAACCTACTTACTTTCTAGGACTCCAGAATTATGATGCCTTACACAGAGGGTGTTTGTATGACCAGTGTTCAGTAAAAACAAAATTTTGGTGCTGTATCTGATGGGCTTCCATAGGCAAAAGTATCACATGAATGTTTCTGTATTTTGATGGCTCGGTTGAAATGTGCTGATAGGACCTGTCATGAGAGGGAGAGAAAATGTATGTGGATTCTGCTAAACTTACAATCCACTTTATATCCTTACTGCACATGACTATGATAAATCTTAGCCATGAGTACAATTACATGCTGAGCCCCCATGAGAGCTTTTAGTGAATCTCCTGTTACAGGGGAGGTCTTATGCGTTCCTAAGCACATGCTGTCAATGTTTACCTATTTATCGAATGAGTAAAAGTGATCGGTCAAGGGGTATAAGTAGTAGTGTCCTTATTTAGTATTCGTATAATGATTTTTTTAAATTCAAGCTTGTTTAACCCATTTCGATCTCATAATATTTTCAAACTTTGACTGTTACCTTCAAATGACAGAAATGTATAAGCTTTGAGGAAAGTGAAAAGAAAGAGCAATAGCCTTAAGGTAATTTCAAATTAGGAGAACCAGAAAGGATTTAAATAATGACAGAAGTCCTCTGAATGTTTATAGTGTTCCAGGGTTACTCCCTCACCCCCCCACTCCCTGTAACTGGTGAGGACTTACTGGGCTGTGTAGCTTCTGATATTCTAGAAGTCAGCCACATTATTGTAACGCTGTGTCCTATGGAAAAAGGCCTCATTGTTCCATTAAAAATGCATTCTTGTGTATGAAATAATAGCCATGAACTAGATACTCATATAATTCACAGTGGGAAATTCTACTCAAGGGTTACTTTAAAACAATTATTTTTAACAATTAAAAGTAATTCCTGACTCTTCAATGAGCTTCAGATCCTGCCTGAAGGAACTTACAACCAGTAAGAAAAATAAGGAAATCCTTGTATTTTTTTCTGATTTTATCTTCATTTTTTAAAATTCCTTGAAATGTTCTGCCCTTTCTTACTAACTGGGTGTGGTGTAACTCTGTTGGGCATCCCTGCTTAGACAGACTTTATATTTCTTTTCCATCATCTTTGTCTCTGGACAGAGTAGAATTACAATAATGATGGATTTACTATTCCCTGCTGCCTTTTTGCCTGTAGCCCCTTATACCAACCTTATCTGGGACTCAGTAGATGAAGATCAACACTTCTTAAACATGGCTGACCTTGTTTTGATTTTCATTTCTTACCTAAATGGAGAGGATTGTTGCAGTTCATAAATGAACTTTAATGTCGAAGCGTCCTGAATTGTTGGTATACAGCGAAACCGTGATTTCACAACAGCATGCAGTTTTGCCAGGGTCAGACATACACTATTTACGTTGTTTTATTTTAATGCATCCTTGTTTTTTCTTTTTCATCCTCTTCATCATGTTTAATTCCTCTCTTCAGTGGACCTCACATACTTATTTTAATACTTACTGCACTTACGGAACGAAGTGTTCTATTTCTCGCTTGTAATTTTAAGAACAAATGAAGCATTTTTTATTATATTCTTCTGCTTATAACAACTTTATGTAAAGATGGGCTTAGAATCTTTTTATTATGTTAGAGCAGGGTGGCTTGTTTTGACTGGACTTGCTTTTGTCCTGGCTCAGTGGCTTGAGTGGAAAAGTATATTTTCTGTTGCTCATAAAAGTCTGCTTAGAATCAGTTGGCTGCTAACCAAAGTCGAGTTCTGTTCAGTGTTGGTTATCCACATGGGCCTTTGTATTTAGAGACCTGCTTACAGGTATGTGTTGCAAGGTTTGCTGGTGCTTTTTGTGTCATTAGATTTAGAAGAAAAGTTCCTGAAGTTTTCTAGTTAAGGAACTATCATAACCTGATAGTCAGATTTCTTTTTCCTCAAAGGGTTGGTCTTATTGTATCTTCAACAGCCTGATTTTTGCTTTTTTCTTTTCTTTTCTTTTCTTTTCTAGTTTTCCAGAGAGATGGTCATTCAGAGCTTATACATCTGTTCTGTATTTTAACCCTTGGATGAGAATATTCATTCAGGCCAAACGAGTTAAAACAAAACACCTATGTTATTGCCTCTACAGACCCAGGTAACTCATCGTCTTTCAGTTGTCTTCATAGAGTTTTCATTTAAAAAACCAATATGCTCGCCTTCCTAAAATGATCAAAGTATGGATATTGAGTTGATTTAAAGTGAATCATTCAAGTCAGTGAAATTGTGGGATTAATATGTGATTTTTTTGAAAATAATTCTAGTATATAATTCTAGTGACAAGTAATTTTCTATTTTAAAACTTGGGTTTTGCTGTTCTATTCTGATTGTAATAGAGACTAATTTGAAATACACCAAGGTTTTGACCTTGAGAAAATGAATAATATTCATTGTAAAAGAAAAGGAAACAAACTGAGAATTACTTCATCTTCGATTATATGTGTATACATCTTATCTGAAAGTAAACATTGACGTTAATAATAAAGGTACAAAGTTTTATGACTTAAATTGTTCCTTAAACCACTGAAGTAGAATGGCATTTAGTTATTTTTCAACATGAAGCTTTTTCATGAAGGTATAACCAGGAGAAGTTCTACCAGTCCTTCAGATTCTCTAAAGGAATTTATCCGGTTACTCATTCCATCTCCTCATTCTCAATGTATTTTCTCTCTAAAGCATACATTAAGAGATTAAGTACTTACTGTGTGTTTTTAATTATAGACACACCTCACAGTTAGTGCAGCTTTGGTTCCAGACCATCACAGTAAAGCAAATACTGCAATCAAGCAAGCCACACAATGTTGCTGGTTTCCTAGTGCACATAAAAGTTATACTGATTCTAAAATGTGCGATAGCATTCTGTCTAAAAATGTACATAGTATAGTTAACAAATATTTTATTGTTAAAATATGTAAGTGAAGTGTTGCTGTTGGAAAAGCGGTACTGACTGTCTTGCTGACCACAGGGTCATTGCTGACCTTCCATTGTGAAAAGCACACTGTCAGCGCAGTGTAATACAGGAAACACAGTAAAAAAGGTGCACCTGTGTCTAAACAGCACATTAAATAGCATATCTTAAGCACCTCTGCTAAAGCAGCATTGTTCTAAGTGTTGACACTTTTAATTCTCATAACAACCTTAAGAGGTAGCTAGCATTGTTATCCTTATTTACAGATAAAGAAAGGGAAGCACAGAAGATGTAGTGATTTGCCTGGTCTTCCACAGCTAGTAAGGAGTGTATGTAAGCCTTTAAATAAGCAGATGGGCTTTTAATAATCACTAGATGTTCTATCTTGAGTATATCTTAGGCTGACCATATGTACTGTTTTAAATGGGACAGTTCCGATTTTCATGTTTTGTGACCATCCCATTGTTTTGATATTAAATACATTTTGTCCAGTTTTCATAAACAATCTTGAACATGGGGAAAAAGGGGTAGTTGAGTTGCCCCAGGCCCAGTCTGTTGAGGGGACCCAAAAGCAGCGTCCCCTTTTGCCCCATGTTAAAGACGGCCCTTTCTGGTGCTGACTGCAGTGGCCCAAGGTCGGCACTGCTGTTCCCTCTCCTTGTGATGGACACAGAAGCTGTGGAAACAGGATTCCCCCCTCCCTGCTGGTGCCTGTTTCTTCATAGGGAGCAGAACACACCAGTAGGTACTATGGGGGTTATCTCTGGCACTGCGGGGGTTATTGGCCATTTATGTATTTTAAGCAGGACATTTAGAGCAGGGCTTAAAAGGGCACCAAATGTGTTTTTTGCCTGAGGTGCCAAACTTCTTTCAGTGGGCCTGGGCCATTTGTATAAAATCCCACCTGACCACGTGTTACTATGTGGTCTCTCTTCAGCATCGAATGGTACTTACTTGTTGCTGGCCTGGCTGCTCTGCTCCTCCTCAGGTTGCTCCTCCTCCTCCCCTCCCCTTAGTCACCAGCACAGAACCCCATCTCATTTTTGCCATCCCAATGCCCTGTTTTTGTCTCAAGGAAATATGGTCAGCCTAGTGTACTAGTATACTGCTTGCCCAGTATACTGCTTCCATTGAGTTAATAGAAGAGTGTTTTAAACTACAGACTCCAGCTAACAAATATTTAAATTATGTTTGTATGCTATGTAAATTATATATGTATATTGAAGAATATTCATTGCTGCTTACATTGTTTAAAAGAGCAGAGAAAAGCAATTCTTTATCAAGCTGTCATTAAAAATCCATTGCTATTAGTATGGATTTCAGTGATCACACTATTTCTGTAAAGAGATTGATAGTAAATATCTGGGCACGTCGTCTTTCTTGCATAACACGTTTTCTTTATTTTTTAAAAGAATTAACAACATATTAAACATGGAAAAACATTCTTAGGTCCCTGTATCAAAAACAAGTCTCGGAGCCAGTGAGGGCCGTGAGCTCTATTTTGCCTCCCTAGCATAGCTTTTTGGAGGCATATGTATTTAGACTAAAGGCCCGAGGAAAGGCCTCTTTATGTTTTAAGACATTTTGGCTTCCAGAGATATTCCACAGGTCCCCACCTACCTAGCACTGAAACTTGATGCCTTCCTAAATGTTGCCATATAACAGAATAAGGGACTCCAGAGTCTAGGGGTGTGAGACAAAAGTTGTGGAATGAGGAATACAGAGATTTGAGCATTCTCTAAACAATAATGTTCTCGATTGTTTTCTTCACCATGATATAGACCTGCATTTAAAGTTTTGGGTTCCGGGAATTCTCTGTAATAAATACCCATAGTTTCAATTGAATCAGAAAATCCCTGTTCTGCAAATATTTTTTCATCTAATTTGTCCATTTGAGTTTAGGGATAGACCTATGTACATGCATCCATGTATAATACATATGCACACATACATTGATATACGCATGCATGTATATTTGCACACACGTATACAATATGTTTTTTTCTTGGAATAGTCTAGAACTTCTTTGCTCTTACTAAAAAAAGGGAAGTCGGAAATAGACTTCTTGAGCAATAAAGTAGAAAATGTGTTTTAGTTGTTCAGAGTGATGCATTCATGTGTTTCTGAGGAGTTCAGTTAGAGATAATTGTTTGGGGACTGAGAGAAGCAGCTTATCCAGTGTCAATAATGCTCTAGGTAAGAGAGCAATGCATATTAACAAGAAGCTTTGATAATGGAGCAATTGCATAGAACATTTTCTTTTTAAGAAGATTATCCTATTTTATATATTTAAGTGAACATTTGTGTAGGCAGAAATTTTCTTCTCTGTCTCTCCTAAAGTTCCCTTACAAAAACAAAGCTGCCAACTATTAAAAAGCAAGGGATTTCTTCTTAGGTATAAAGTTTGGTGATGTACCTCCTAGATGCAACTTGCTCAGTGACTCTAAAGATAACCTGTCTCTGGAGTCTTTCTAAAGAAAATGCTCATATTTTGTACTCCAAAACGATCACCTGATTTCCGCATTATTCTTCCTGTTTTCTTTTCAGAAAATATCAGTATGTCACATCATCTTTTAAAGGAGCAATTAAAAATGAAGTTAAAAAGGCAGAAGAAGCAGTAAAGATTGGTATGTAATTACCCATAGCCTACGTCATTATTTTTCTTCATTCAGCAAACATTAATTAGTACTTATTCTGAGACATGCATTGCTATTGGCATTGTCAAGAAGACCATGAATTGATTGTACTTCTTAGCGCTAAGGAAAATCCTAAAACATGCACCTCTACCTTTATTTAATTACGACATTTCTAATTATATGTCTGATTGTGAACACACTTGGAACTAGACTGATTTTGTGTATTAGAAACCCTGGTTGCTATGAAGCTGACTTGGAACATTTTAGGCACTAATGTTGCATCCGCTTTAAGAAGGAATGTCCTACACATTCGCTTCCCACAGCAGGGACAAAGACATCTTTTCCCAGTGATCCAGGAGTGAAAAGTAGCTTTACCTTCGTATTTCATTGATTTTAGAGGTTTAATATCAATCAGCCAAATATTTAGTTATGATTTGGGGGTTTGTATGTGTGTGTTTATGCCCTCTAAATTGTCATGTCCAAGAAAAAGCCATAATGGTCACGTAGATTTGACATACATACAGACTGGGGGGACACAGGACTGCACAATTATCTGTAAGCCATACTCATTGATTGCTGATGTGTCTTTGTACATATGCAGATATATGTATATGTGTCTTAGAATATCTGACATATATTACTTAAAATTGCTTGACATCATTTCATTATAATTATTTTGATTTTACTTCTAGCTGAACTTTCATGGAAAGAAATGCAAATCAAAGTAAACCAGCCAGACAGAATTTCTTTGTCTTCTCCCACCGAGGTACAGTCTTCAGTGGCAAGCAGTGCTATTTTGCTATTTGCTGTATACAGTTGTCTCTTACTTGCTAAGCATTTATTCACAGACAAGCTGCTATGATTAGGTTGATTTTATCTCATGTCAATAGAATGGATAGAGTACAGAGAGAGGAGAGGAAATTCACCGTGGGGCACGGCTGAGACTTGAGGCAAAGGTACAGAAAACATGGGGTGACATGGGATCAGTAGGGAAGAGCACCACAGCTAATTTAGTTAAAATGAAAAAAAAAAAAAAAAAAAGTCACATGAAAAAAGAAAAAAAGAAAAAACCCAAAAAGAGAAATCTAGTCTATCAAGCCTCCTTGAAAATATCTTTTCAACTGATAACTCCCTGTAGACTCAAATAAATGGGGAGAGCAAGGAGAAGACTAATACGCAGTCCTTCTTTCCTGTGCTAGGAATTATGTGTTGTAATTATGAATATTAATAACGATGCTCCCAGCTTACAAAGCTCTTTTCTTGTGAGTTGCTCTGCAAAGTTCATAAACTTTCTCTGTAATCCTTGTACTGTGCCCATGAGTAGGATATATTGTTGACAACTATTATTATTAATTACAATCCTTGGCAGCTAAGAGGAAAAGAATATTGTTGCAGAATGTAAGTTTGCAAACTCTTACCGAAACTAGGGTACAAAGTTTTCTACCCTGATGAAGCATTAAGCAACATTTATTTCCTTCTTACAAGGAGATAAGTAGGCAAATAGAGGGAAAATAATACTTCACTTTACTTTTGCTTCATCCTCTTCTACAGACTGAATATATGAATGCTTTCCATGCTGTGTCCTTGAGCTTTTGACTCCGTGGGCTGTATCTGACAGAGTTCTGATATCTAGCGGTCATGAATATGGGGTGAAATCAAAGATCTGCATACATTAGTGCCCTGGAGCGGTTCATGGCTTCTCAAAATTCTCGTACAATGTTTTCCTGTGTTGATTTTTTTTTTGAATTAAGGGTAGATCTAATTGTTATTGATTTAGTGTAAAACTTTTAATATCTTGCCTCTAAGAAATCAATTTCCTTGGCTTTCTGTTTTTGAGAGACCAAAGAAGCAGACCGTTTGTTATGGGGTCAGGACCTTGCTTTCTTCTTATCCTGCCCTGCTAGCTCTCGCTGTCTCTCTGCTCTGTGCTGAGTGCATTGACAGGAAGGGTGGGGAGAGTCTGTGGCCAGCTTGCTTTGTTGCTCTGGTACATTCTGGTTGCTTTAACACAGAAAAGGGAGCAAAGCAGAATGACCTCAGCTATTGACCTGTCCAATTCCCTTCGGCAGTTGAGTGATCGAATTTGAAGTGATAGACTCACCAGCCACTTACCATTTTCTTTGACTTTCAAGTTCGTGAAAAATGTTGAGTCAGTGACATACACCCCTCAAATGAGATGCTCTTCTTTCCTGTTTGCTAAGAGGAGCACACTGAAGTCCTTGTTTGTGAAATAGTAATAATTTTCTTCTTTTCTGCCTACCTTAGAGGGAGCATACTAGAGATAGGGTAGACAATGAACCAGTCTATCAAATTAAAAGAGAGGAGGGCTTCTAGGTTAGACATTGGGGTACTGGTTTGAGGAACTCTGAAAAGCAGAAAGCCTAGGAATGGGAGATCCTGTGAAGGAAAAATGTAGGGAGCGTTAGGGATAACTGGAATTTGATATAATGAAGCCATTTTCTCATGGATACTGACAAATTTTTAATTACAGTTTATTTTTCCTGATAGAAAACGTGATCATGTGTTACCATGTTCTTATAGGCAAAAGTCAGATTTGAATGATACAAACTTTCATGCCATTTATGTGAAAGCCATTGTTTCAGAAATAGTATGACTTTTTTCTGAAAGGAGAGAGGATATCAGAATATGTGCAAAAATGGGAAAGTGGGCTGGGATGTTGGGCTGTAATCTTAGCTATTGGAATAGAATCATTTATAAGTGTTTGCTGAGTACTGGCCATGGTTGAATTGTATTAGACAATGTGACTATCACTCTCTGCTCCTCTTGTAAACATTTGGATAATAGAATAATGAACATCAGCTCAGCTTTCCTTACTTTAATGGCATTATGTTCTCTCCTTACTTAATGGACTTCTCCAGGATGTCTTACAGGAGGCTTTGGAAGATGTAGGAGAAAAGCGTAAGATTCTCAAAGAGAAATGGAGGTAAGACATAAGATTTTCTATTTGCCAGAATACTCTGCCCGATATTAAAACAAGTTCTGATTCTAAATAGGAAAATTTGGTGATTATCCTGAAACTGTCTCTTTCTCAGTCTGTGACATCTTATGAAGAACATGCTCAGAATCCACTGACCCATATAATCCGTGCAAAGTATTCATAAAGTATATATTGAATGTATACATATGTGTTGTCATACTGCTAAGTCTTCTGAGTATAGAGTGAAAAATTAGTTCTATGTCTGATTGGTCTAGAAGATGCCCAGAGGATGAGCAGACAACTTCCCTGTCTGTGTGTCCTTTGCCATTGAAATGCTGGAGGGTTGGTTCCAATTTCTTTGCTCTTCTAATACTGCTTAACAGTTATGATAGAAAATGTTTTAAGTAAATATATCACTTTTATAGTGAAAAAGAGCAAGTCTGTGTTCTAAAACCACTATTTACATTTGTGAGACCAGCATGCTGCTCAACTCAAGTGTTAAATAGGTTAAATCGAAAGTAATTGCTGCTAAATAAGAACAGACTTTGAAATCTGATAATGTGGAGAAACAAATTGTGGGGTGGGGTGGGGTGGGAATGTTTCAAGTTTTCAGCATTCGTTTTTGTGAACCATGATATTCTGTATAGCTTTCTTTCAAAACTTAAATTTGAAATGTTACTTGTACATGTATTAAATTAATAAATATTACTTGCATGTTATTGGGAATTTAATTGAAAAGCAAAGACCTTTTTAAAGTCTTCTGAAAGAAAAAATGTGTTCGTAGTCACAATGATATGCATAAAAGGTGAACACCCTGTATTTATTAAAAATAATGCCATTGCGGTGAACTTGTTTTTATATAGCAAAGTGCTTTTTAAATTTAAGCCCTATATGTGCATATGTTTAATAACTCTGCTAACCCTTGTCAGTAGCTTTCTCAGAATGCCTGGTTTACTCTGTATCATATCCACATAGATGGAATGAGAATTTTATCATTATCCTTTAATAAAAGATACATTTAATCAGTCCAATAAGTATCTTGTTAGTTGTAATGGCACATGGTCGTGAATTTAAGGAGAAAAGTCTATTTTATCTTTTTCTTTGTGAACTGGAGGGATCTATGGATGGAAGGAGAGGGAGGAAGAATTATATTTGGTATCATTCTCGGTTGGGAAGCAGAGACATTTGTTAAGCACCTAATAGGTTCCAGGTTTATCGTTGCCACTGACTTCTCTCGTCCACATGGCAAGTCATTAGGTATTAGTCCGATTTTGGAGATCAGAGAGTTTTAAGTGACTCATTTGGTCACAGGGTTACTTTAAAGATGAGCTTGTATTTGAAATCAGGCCCGTCTTTCCGGTTCTTAAATCCAGGCACTTTCCATAGCTCCAAGATCCTCCTGTCTCTGTGGTTGTTTCTGTCTTCTCCTGCTGTGTCTCATTTTCCATTATTGCACTTTTCATAGAACAGTCACACACAACATAGAGAAGGACACAGTCAGAAAAACAGAAGCCTATACACTCACTGCCTTTGTAAACTTGCTCTGTTAACTTTGACCTTTGATTTTGGAGGCTTGCACACATGCTGAAAGTTAGAAAACATACCTAGTATTAGAAATACCGAAGTTTTAAAACAGTCAGATCATTTTCTTGACATCTGCAGTGTGCATATTAGACCAACACACGTATCACAGTTCTTTTGCGTTTTCTAGTTCTTGAAAACTTAAATGAGTTGACTTGTTTTCACATCAAGTGATGCTTATGCATGGTCTATTGGTCATCATCTTGATGCAGAATACCTGGCCATATGGAAATTTGGGGTGTACCCAGTAGGTTTTGCAAAATGCTTGGATGTTCTCTATAGGTCTTCCTTTAATGTTCACTTTCTGAGTCTAATTATTAGCAATTTTGTAAATTGTGTATTTTTAATAAGACCTTTTTTTTTTGACCTTTCCAAATATAATGTAGAGAATTTAAAAAAGCGAGGACACTCTCCCTGTTCTTTGGAGTGAACACAGAAAACCGAAGTCACGCTGGGATGTTCGTTTACAGCAGTAATCGCTTGATCAAAATGTATGAGAAAGTGGGTCCGCAGTTGAAACCGAAGTCCTTGTAAGTGCGGTTTGTTTTCTGCGGCACAGGCAGGAAGAGGGAGGCTGTGGTAAGAGTCACTGTGTGGCATTAGATGAGTGATTAATCAGAATGGGAACAGGTTCACACCCTCCTTCCACCCTTCTTGTCATCGCACAGACACTAATCTGCCTAATTTATAATACAAGTGGAGCTGCATGCCAGCTCTCAGGAAAAGACTGGGAAATTTTTTTCAGTGTATTTCTGAGCAATTCGCTATCGTACCATTCCTTCCATCATCTATTCAGGTTAAGCTTTTAATATTTACCAATGTGAAAATAGTGCAGGAATATTAAAGACATGTCAGAAAAGAAAAGGAAAATCCGTAAGTTTGTAAAGCCACCCTGTCCACATTTTTGTGCCAGCCCTGCATTTATGAGTTGTTGCATTTATGAGTAACCTGCATGGCTGTTATTAACACTCGGTGGACTCCTGAGTAACCCTCGCTGGTGCTTTCCCAGTGATCTGAAATGCCACCCGCTGCTTTCAGGAATGATGGAGAGTCCTGAAGGGAGGCCAACAGAGAAGGGACACCGTGACCAGTAGAACAGCTCAGGGGCACACCTCTCGTCGTCCTGCCTCACTCTCCAAGCATTATCAGCTCGTCCTCTGGTTCAGTCAGCAGACACTTACCCTGCAGCAGGTGTGCCAGGCACTGTACTGAGTTGTGAAGACAAGCTGCTGAAGATCTGCTACTCTGGGCTAAGGAATTTGTATTCCAGGGAAAGGGTCAAGGGTATAAATACCTATTTTTTTACAGTCTGTGAAAATAGCCAGAATAGCCTTTCAAAATGTTAAGCAAGTTAGTTTACTTTCTTACTTAAAGTCCTAGTGTGTTTGGAATAAAACTGGTTCTCAGAGTCTTCTAGTGATCCAACATCCTGGCTCTCTCTTGCCTTAGGGCCTTGAGTATTTGCCATTCCCTCTGCCTTGTGCCTTCTGTTCTTAGATCTTCTTCTTGCTGGTCCTCACACATCTCTCAGACATCTAAGATCTCCTCCACGAGACAGTCTTCCTGTACTGTCTAAATAAAATTAACTCCTGCCATCGCCACCCCTCCCATTCTACCCACCACTCTTCACATATTCATGGTACCAGCTTATGTTTCTTACACCATTTATCACCACTGATAGGATCTTGTTACCCTTTGATGCCTGTCTCACTTCAATAGAAGAGGAATTTCATCAACAGGGACCTTGTTTTTCTCATTTATCCCTGTACAGTGAGATCCTGGAATAGGGGTCAGGTATGAGCCTCTACAAGTGAATAAATGTTGTACGTGTTAGAGACCAGGAAACCAGTTGGGGGAAGTTCCAGTCAGACTTCCCGGGAGGAGTGATGTCCAAATTTAGATCAGAATAAATAGTGAAGGGAAGTCAGGATAGAAAGGGAAAGTAGTGAGTCACCTGAGAGACTCAGGCCCCAGTGGGGAAGGTGGGGTGTGGCTGTGGTGCCAGGGACAGTGGGGAGCCCCTGGAGAGTTCCATTCTTGGATGCTTTTTCCCTAAACAGGTTATGCCACTAAGCAGGAATCCCAGCTATGCAGAAAATTAACTGCTGAAAATGTGAAAAAAAAACCCAAAAACCCAAAACCCCCCCAAAAACGAACTTGGAGTTTACCCTTCAGACGAATAGGCAGGTGCCCCTTTACTTCCCAGGGGTAGTCCAGCCTTTGTACTTCCTTAGCAGAATCCACCCCTACCTAATGAGCTCTCCATACACCTTTTTCAGTGAGAGACCTCTGCAGAAGGAGAAATCCCACCTGACAGATGAAGGGAGGAGGAAGAAAATAACTCTCTGGCCAGTATTGTCAAGAGGATTTTGCCAGTTTATTGTAGCGTGGTATCATTAATGGTGTTTACTACTGAAGGAATTCTCTTCTCACCCACCATTATTCAACAAGTCATAGTAACTCAGTAATAACCTACTAAAGAGAGCTGTATTATAGGACCAAATACCAGAGATTTACATAACATAAGATAACTTGTGAAACTTTGACTTGGTCTGGACATATGAAAGACTTTTTCAATTGATTGAAAAAACAACCAGGGTGTATTTACTTTTTCCTTAGCTAAATTTCATGCAATTAGTGATTTTTTTTTTTTTAATTCCCCCAGACTGGGTGCAGGTGTGGTTGGAATTGTTGATATACCCTTGGAAATTATGGAACCATCCCATAATAAGCAGGAATTTCTCAATGTTCAAGAGTATAATCATCTACTAAAAGTCATGGGACAGTACTTGGTCCAGTACTGCAAGGACACCGGGATTAGTAAGTATCCAGTAGTTGTAGTAAAAGATGCTCAGTGGGGATTTCCTTAAGCTGCGCTGGTTAATTATGCTGACTCAGTAACCCGTTACCCAAAAGGCCCTGAAAAAGAGAGTTCTTGCATTAAAAACAAAAGAAAAGGAAATGAGAAGGGTATCTTCTCCAAATCTTCCACAGAATATTTTGTGACACATGAAGCAGTGGATTAGAAATTGTAAGGTAAGTGAAGTCAACCAGAGCATTGGGAAGTGGCAGTTGATGCTGAGGTTTGTTCCAAATAAGGCAGGAAACCCTCAGAGGAACTAGCCAGACTCTGCTAGACCTGTGCTTTGTTACCTCTTGTGTAGAATAATCATCACTGACTCGGGACTATTGTGGATTTGTTAAACCTTGTTTTACAGATCTAACTCATCTTGAATGTGTTAATTTCAAAAAGACTTTGATTAAAATTCAATAAAATAAATGTATGTGGAAACTTAAAAGCAATGAAGGGACATCAGATCACCACATTCTCCAGAGATACCTTCACAGCCAGAGGGTATGGTGTGCATTGATTAAATAAACCTCCTTTGAGTGATGCAGACATGGGTCTTCATGTAGGGAAAGGAATAGACAGATTGCTATGTCTTTGTTCAGTGATTTGCATGAAATATGTTTAATTCATATCACAAATTATCTCCATCCTTGGGATGACTTAAAGTCTTCTTGCTCCTCTGAAGTTATAAAACATTTTATAAAACATTTTCTTTTGCACCCCCTTCGCTTGGTCCAGGAATGTTCTCATCCTGATGATTAGGAAAGAGGGCAGGAACGTGGGTGGAAAAATACAGGTAGGAATGAAGTAGAGGGAATGAATTTCCTGCCTAAGCTGGATTTTCATGTTGTGGACTAAAACCTACTCAGATTGTGTTCGTGGGTCAGTACAGCAGCACTGAAGAGCTTGTTAGAAATACAGAATCTCAGGCAAAAAAAGGTACTGGATTAGAATCTACATGTTAACAGGATATCAGCTCATTTATTTCCACATTACAGTTTGAGAAGTTACTGCTCTTTGTAACTTTTGCTCAGCATAGATGTCCTTTTTTTAATGTTTTTTTTTTCAGAGAAGTGTTTGAAGCTACATTAAACATCATAGCAATGACTATTTTGTTTGTCTGAGTTTGCTTAAAGCTATAGAAAACTAGCATCTTCAGAGGGAAGCGTAAATCAAGCATCTAATTCCCAGGTCTTTAAATGACATAGTACAAAAGTAAAACATTAAGCATTAGAGTATTGTGTAACTTCCCTCATTCTTCTCTCTCTCTCTCTCTCCCTCTGTCTCTCTCTCTCTGTCTCTCTGTCTCTCTCTCTGTCTCTCTGTCTGTCTTTCTCTCTCTCTTTCTCTCAATTCCTTTCTTGTCTTTCTTATTCTTAGAATAAAGAATTGAATCCTCAGAATGAGTTAGGCATTTAACTTAAAGGCGATAGGAATAATGTCCTTCCAGTCCCACACTTACTCAGGAGAGTCAAACTCAGTACTTTGGTGAGGGAAGCTCTCTCTAGGCAAATTTGTGTGTGGGGGTCTCCTTCCAACAATTGTATTCTCAATGCTTGGGTAGTACTTGCCATCCTTCCTCCATTCTATGTAATTACCTGTTCTTATCTGCTTACTTTTTTCAAAAGCTTGGTGGATGCACTAATATTCAGAATAAATATGTTTGTATTTTAATTATTACTGGCTAATAACATACTGTTTTCTTCATTCCATAATTGTCTCTGAATTGCTTTAGGGCTACAGGATACTCTCACAAAAGATGATTCTATAGAAAGAAGGCAGAAGATGAAGGAAGGATGACAAGTACATTTATATATACATCTTACAACTTCCTACCCAAACTTCACTATCCAACTGAATCAAGTAATCAAAGTCAGAATTGATAGTCTCAGGAACTGTGCTGAGGAGATAAAGTTATGAAATATTTGACTAATACTCTGAAAGTGTATTATAGGGCACATACTTTTAATGAAAAGTATTTGGGTGGATTTTTCACCTTATAAATAAAAGATGCAATCTTCATATTTGCTGTAAAACTGATCCGTTTCTTTGGAAATCTGGGCCCTTGTAAAAGTAGAATCAGCAGAAAGGGAAATAGAGAGGATAATGACTTTGTGTCATTTGTCAAATCTGCATTTACATTTGGCACAGTTGATGCTAAGTATCTCGAAAGTATTTTTCTTGACTCTGACTCTGACCTTACTTCACTGTCTGCTACTATGTTTTCTGAAAACTTTATGCGTCTTTAAATATTAATCATCAGCTTTTTGGAATAGGGAAATAAGGAGAAGGACAAGATAGAAACATCTAATGAAATCTGGGTTTGAACAGAAGCAATTACATATAAACTTATTACCAAGTTTTTCCAAAATGGATCAGAATTGCTAAAATATATTCTATGATATAATAAGCATATGTTTCCCAGCAGAACTCAAATCAGAGGACCTCAGCTTGACAAAGAGCAGCCTAATGCTTTAGTCCCCTCTGCCTCTTCCCCAAGCTAATGAACTGCTACTTTAAGCCTGTGTAGGCCTCTGCACACCCCCAAAATAACACAGAAAAAGAAAATTTGCTGCTTTTTAAGGCATCTATAGATGTGCCTATTATCTGCTTATCCATTAGAAAATACATGTTCATATTAAAGTCAAATCCATTTTTCATGACTTGTTCACCTGTGAATGCACAGAATGTTACAGGACTAGCAAGTCTCATACTAACATATGTACTGTTTTGAATGGGACAGTACCTTGTTTTTCATATATTCCTATTGTCATTTTTTCATAAATATTAATTTTGTACTATTTTTAGTAAACCAGGCCCATCTTTAACATGGGTCAAAAGAGACAGTTGAGTTGCCCCAGGACCCAGTCTGTTGAGGGGACCAAAAGCAGCTGCTCCTTTGCCTCATTAAAGATGGTCCAGTTATTGGGCATTTCTGGCACTGGGATGGTTAAATGGGCATATGCTTTAGGCACAACATTTATAGCGGGGATGATAGAGGTACCAAATTTGGTTTCCAACTAAGGTGCCAACATTCTTTGCACCATTTGTATGAAGTCCTGCCAGTCCACAGGTCGTTACTATGTGGTTGCTGATTGGTAGCTCATGGTACTGACTTGTTGGCCTGGCTGCTCTGCTCCTGCTCGGACTGCTCCACCTCCTCCCCTCACCTTAGTCATTAGCACATAACCCCATCCCATGTTTGCCATCCAAATGTCCTGATTGTGTCTCAGGGAAGTATGGTCAGCCTAAACAAAATCAGATATGGTCTACTCTCTCTGGGAAGATACAAGCTAGCAGGGCTAATATGACTTGACAAATAGAAATAGAATGAGTGATGCAGAAGATTGTGATCAGGAACTCACAGTCCCAAGGCCAGAGAAAGCCTCCCTGAGGAAGTGATATTTTCTGAAGGATGAGATGGAGTTAGTCCAGCCAGCTTAATTCTTGCCCCATGGGACCATGAAGCATAGGCTGAAAGCCTTTCCAAATACAGCCCTCTAAATATTTGAAGACATCCTCTGTCTCTCTTCTGTCTTATATCAAAATATACCAAAGTTCTGTTGCTAGTTTTCATTTGACATGGCATTATATGTATTTAATATTTTAATGTTATACTTTATAAGGTCTATAACAAACAGAAATTCTAGATGAAACCTGAACAACCTTGAATGAAGTGGGATCATCATCTTTTTTTCAAGATGTAATTCTATTGATGCAACCGAATATATTAATTCTCACTGTTGACCCTCGGTGTCTTTATTACCAATTAAAATTCTTAGTAAATTTTTAATGCACCTTCTTGTTAAGCTATACCTCTTCTATTTTTTCCTGTAAGTGTTTTTGGGCATTAGTATAGAATCATATATTTACTTCTATTAAATTTTATCACTTTTTTAGGCTCATTCTTCTAGGTTATCAGGACTTTTTGGAGAAGCTAATGTTGACTTCTAACTAATGTGCTAGATTTTCAGGTATGTTAAGACTGGCTGGTATTTTTTCTGTAATTCCATTTAAATCCTGTTGCACAGGACAGGGAAAAGAAGCATCTGACTCTCCATGGAGATAAAAATGAGACAGTAGCCATGGACAGTTAAACAATGAAAAGTCTTTCTAACTGTGTTTTCACATGACTCTTATTAATTTATGCTTGTGTATAATTTTGAAAGTGAGAGGTAATATTTGTTAGGTGGAGTAGTTCTTTTAAAAAATCGATAATGCTTATGTCTTCATTTGGACCGGTGAGACCCATTGATCATCATAAATGGGTGTTTCATCAGCAATATAAATTATTTTCTCCCATTTCTGGAGACTGGAAGTTCAAGTTCAGGTACCAGGACAATCAGGTTCTGGTGCGAGTCCTCTTCTGGTTTATAGACTGCTGACTTTTTCTTGTAGCCTCACATGTTGACCAGAGAGTGAGGTAGGTCTAAGGGAACAAATTCCATTTGTGATGTCTCCACCCTGGTGACCCAATTCCATTCCAAGTGCCCTATCTCCAAATACCATCATGTTAGGTATTAAGTTTCAATGTATGAATTTAGAGAGGACACAAACATTCAGTCTATAACACCACAGTAGCTTGACCTGGTTGCTATTGACAAAATTTTGTATTCCTTTTGATGCATTCTAGTATCTAAAATCTCAGAAAGACACTACAGGAAAAACAAATACATCTTTTTGCTAGGAATACACATTGAGTAGGGAGACCTATGTGAATACTAAAAGATGAGACTACGAGACAAGTTTATTTGATGATGTAGGCCAAGAAACAATTCCTCTCTCTCTCTTCTTAACATTGTTTTAGAAGTAGTGAATTTGGTGTGTTCTATTTTTAAACATACTTTCAATTTTGCATTTTATGGTTTAATTTTTTTTCTATTATATTGTCATTGGCTGAATTGTGTCTCCCTGGAATTCTGATATTTGAATCCAGAATCTCAGCATGTGATTGTACTCGGAGATAAGTCCTTTAAAGCAGTGGTTAATGAAGAGGAAGCCGAAGAGGCCATATCCAGCCTGGGCTCTAATCCAGGCTGACTGGTGTCCTTCTAAGAGGAGGCAACTTGGCCACAGAGAGAGACATACAGGGGTGAGTGTGCACAGAGGAAGGGTCTCCTGAGCACACAGAGAAGGGGCAGCCGTTTTCAAGCCAAGGAGGGAGGCCTCACAGAGCAGACCGGCCTGGAGCTTGGATGTCCACCCTTCAGAATTGTGAAACCCATAGATTCAGAACTTAAAACAATGGATTGTTTTAAGCCACCCAATGTGTAATATCTTGTTGCAGCAGCCCTAGCAAACTCACATCTGTAGGAAATTGCAAAATTAGACAGAATAAAAGAGAATATTATGAGGCCAATAAGCCCATCATTTCACTTCAGTGATTATCAACCCCCGAGAAAACTGCTTAGTTTTCTAACTCCATGGCCCCGCCTACTCTCCCTCAACTGGAGAATGAAGGAAATTCCAGAGACGATGTAGTTGTGTGTCCACAGGTACTTCAGCATATCTTCCTCAACAACAGAACTCTCCTTAAAGAGAGAAGCACAACACAGGTATCATACCTAAAATATGCTTAATGCCACCAGCTATCCAGTCTGTTGTTTATATTTCCAGTTCTCTGCTGTTGTAATTCATCACCCCTCTCCCCCACCCTCATATTTCTCTTTGTTTCTTTTGTTTTTTTCTTTGCAATTTATTTGTGAGGAAAGCAGGGTTAAGCGACTTATAGTTTTCTGAGTGTAAGTTGTGCTCATGCATTACTGAGTGCGACCTCTCAGCTTCCATTGTTAGCTTCACTGTTAGACTCTAGCAACTTGATCGATTTCAGGGCTATCTTGTCAGGATGCCTTGTAGATGTTAATATGGTCTTTTGGGAGCATATAGTATCTAATTATTTCTCTTTTAATAGTATTGGTAGTTAATGTTCAACGTTCAACTCTTTTAGGAATTCCAAAGCCTTATATTCCAATTCCATCACTTTTTTATCATCTGTCAATGCAATTGCTCTCTATAGAAAGAAAAGCTTGCTTTCACCTGCTATTTGGTTACCTGTGTTTTACTATTTGACAGAAACAACAGCAGAACTCTATAGAGTGCTAAAAATTTGCACTGGATGTGAGAGGAATTAGAGATAAATTAAAACATTGAAAATGATGTAGGCATTTTATCTGATTTATAAAGCATACATATGTACTCTTCTTAAAATCATTATTTTGTGCCAGTTTCCAGAAAATAGCAGGATGGTTCAGTTTATTCTGTTTTACAAAAATTATGGTCTTAGGTTTTATCCATTTATAATGCCTTCACCTGGTATTTGAAATGATCACCATTGACAGCCGTAATGCTCTCTTTTCTTTCTGACTGCTCTTGTATTATTATCATGATAATGACATGTTTTTAGATCTGCAATGAAGTTTCTTGCTAAAATATCTCAGAGAATCTCACCCATTTTGCAAACAAAATACTAAAAAGCCTGGTACTATTGTTTCATCTGGAATTAAATACACTGATGTCGTAGCTTAATTTTTCCCTGGCCTACCAGGAGCAAGACCTCAAAACACTTCTCACCCATCTGCTTGTGTTCTTTAGTAAAGAAGAGTAAATTGTATTTAATGACTGGATTAAAAACAATGCAATGAGAGATAAACCTAAGTTGTGTTAACAACAAAAACAAAAACCATGCATCTTAAGACTTTGAAGAACTTAAGTCAGACAATGGACTTTGTGTGTGTCTGACTCTAAAGTAGGGACAGTTCAGGTAGCAAGATAATCTTTGCTAGCCCAGGTGCTGGGGAGACTTAGGTGACTGACTAGACTATGACCCATGATATTATATAGACTTGGGGAAGTGAGAACAAAGAGGGATGACAAGTGGACCTCAACTAAGTAGGGTCTCTCCAGTCTCACAGGTGCCACAGATTGTAAACCATCACTGTGTTTCTTCCGGTGATAAGTGCCAGTTGACCTCAAAATTCTTAAGTACATAGACATCACTATCAACTGATTGGAGTTGGTGTATCAATTGAAACGAGTTTTCCATCCCTTATCCAGAAATTCTTTGGGAAAAACAGTTAATCATCACACCATGGAACAACTTACGGAAGGGTCTGATGTCTGGCTTAGTTCAGAATAAGAGAGGTAATGATAAAAGAGCAATATTCAGCAGAGGGGAAGGGCTGATTTATAGTCCCCTGAGAATGGGTAAATTTCTATTTCAGGAGATCTTTAAAAGTAGATTATGATAATCAGTTTAGAAGCCGAACTAACTGAAGGGAGGGACTTGATTTAAATGCCATCTCTGTCTTATGATTTTCCTGGAGGTTTGATTTCATGAAGTGTATTAGGCATCCTTATTTTGATTGAAGCTATCAAAGCTTGCATTGGTAGGTTAGTAGTGGATTTCATTATTTCTCCCTTTGGGTGATTGATTCCCTGAATGATATTGTACACTCTTTGAATAGTTATAAAATTGACATCTAAAAGGTTGTCACATTTCTTTTTTTTTAAAGGAAAGGTGCAGGTAGGAATGAAGATGAGTAAGCAGGTAGGAAGAGAGGAGGAAGCAATATTTATTTCATTTAGTTGTTCATCTTGATTATCTCCCCCACCTGCTTCCATCCTGGGTCTTGAACCTGGGTTCTTGGGGTATTGGTGGACTGTGTCCAGTGGCTTTAATATGCTAGGCCTCCAGGATGTGTTCATTTCTCCTCTTGCTAAAACCTACTATTTGAACTGCTCTCTGAGTTACTGATTTTTGGCAAATTTTAAATGTTGTTACAGTAGTTTCCCTTAATTTTTTCTGGTTTTAAGAGGCTCCTGAAAAATTAATCAAATTAAACATTAGGAATCTTTTGAATAAAGTATTACATACATAACTCGCTGTAAATTAAATGCTCAGAAATTCTAAGATACTTGTTCTAGAAATCAGGAATTTTGTTCTGTGTTTACTAACCCCTGATTATTAATTTAATAAGCTTGATTTTATTCAGACAGAAGTCTCAAGGCAGGTATTCTCCTAGAACTATGTTTACAGCCAGTTCCTATTTACAGAACTAAACTTAATTTTTAAATCAATATATTGAAGATGTTAAAATAATGTAATTTTGAAACTAATATATTTCAGGATATCTACTCTGTTTAGAGTGTGTGGAAATATTTAAGATGTATTTTAAAAATCAAGTATTTTTTCAGATTTTGAAATTTCACTTCTTTGATCCTAATTGACTTTTGAATGAAAGGGCAAGTTAATCTTTATTAAAGCACATTAACAAAAATCCTCAGTTATTAAAACCATATATTAAATATATCCATAATTATGCACCACTCCATTAGTCAAGGTCAACCTAATATAATGAATCACTATTATTAATTTTCTATTTCTTGCCAGAGTAATAATAGACTGGATTTTTTCAGCTTTATAGGGGTATAATTGACAAAAGAAATTTTATATTGTATTGTTGAAATATCCAGTGTGATGATTTGATATACAGAGACTTTGTGTACTGTTTACCACAGTTTATTAACACATTCAACACCTGACATAGGTACCTTTGTTGTGTGTATGGGAGGTGAGAGTGCTTAATATCTACTTTCTTGATATCTACTTAATATCTAATAACAAATTTCAAGTATACTATACAGTATCAACTATAATCACCATGATACACTTCAATTCCTTAAAGCTTATTTATCTTATACATGATACACTTTAATTACTTAAAGCTTATTTACCTTATTGCTGAAATTTGCACTCTTTGGCCAATATTGCCTCGTTTTCCCTACCACACAGCTGCTGGAACTCACCATTCTTCTCTGTGCGTGTGTGTGTGTGTGTGTGTGTGTGTGTGTGTGTGTGTGTGATTCCATATGTAAGTGATCTCATACAGCATTTCTCTATCAGACTTATTTCACTTAACATAATATCCTCCAGGTTAATCCATATTGTCACAAGTGGCAGGATCACTTTTTTCTGATTTCATAATATTTATTAAATAGAAAACAATAATATATATATATATATGTGTATGTGTATCAGTTTCTTTAACAATTCATCCATGATTAGACATGTAAGTTGCTTTCCAAATCTTAGCTATTGTGAATAATGTTGCAATGAACATAAGAGTGCAGAATCTCTTCAACACTGATTTGATTTCATTTAGATAAATACCCAGAAGAAGGATTCTGGATCATAGAGTAGTTCTGGTTTTAATATTTTGAGGAACCTCCACACCATTATCCATAATAGTTTTAATCAATTTACATCCTCAACAACACTGCACAAGGGTTCCCTTTTCTTTTTTCCTTGCCAATACTTTTCTCTTTTTTTGGTGATAACTATCCTAAAAGATCTGAGATGATACCTCATTGTGCCTTGGATTTATCTGAGTAATGATATTTGGCACCTTTCAATACCAATTAGCCATTTGAATTTTTTTTAACTATTTTTTTAGTTCATCTGCTCATTTAAAAATCAGAATGGGTTATTTTTGCTATCAAGTTGCATGAATTTCTTATATATTTTAGATATTAACTCTTGGTCAGATAGATGGTTTGCAAAAATTTTCTCCCATTCTCTATGTTGTTTTTTCATTTTGTTGATTCTTTTGGTTTTTTGATTGCAAAAGTTCCAGTTTAATGTCGTTTCATTTCTTGGTCCACTCTTTGAGTCAGTTTGAAAGAAAAGAATCATTGCTAAGACCAGTATCAAACATCAGTATTTTCTCTAGGAATTTTATGATTCCAGGTCTTACATTTAAGTTTTAAATCAATTTGGATTAATTTTTACGAGTGTCATTAGATGGGGTCCCATTTTATCCTTTTGCATGGGAATATACAATTTTCTCAACAACATTTATTGAAGAGACTGCCTATTGGTGCCTTTGTCAAAGATTACTTGACCAGTTTACATGTGAAGTTTCTGTCCCTTTGATTTATGCATCTGTTTTTATGTCAATATCATATTGTTTTGATTTTTATAGCTTTGTAATATAGGTTAAAACCAGGATGTGATGATCCCAGCCTTGTTCTTCTTTCTTAAGATAGTTTTGGCTTCTTAGGTTCTTTTTTGTGAATTCATACCAATTTTAAGATAGCTTTTGGTACTTTTGTGAAAATACCACAGGGATTTTCATAGGAATCTATAGATTGCTTTGTATTATATGTACATTTAAAAGATAGTAAGTCTTCCAATCCAAGAACATGAACTATATTTCCATTTATTTGTATCTTCAATATCTTTCATCAGTCTTATAGTTTTCTCTGTATAATTATTTAGTCTTTGTTTAAGTTTAATGCTAAGTGTTTTGTTATTTTTGGTACTACTATAAATAATACTGCTTTTTAAATTTGCCTTTCATATAGTTTGTTGTCAGTGTACAGAAAAACAACTCATTGTTATGTTGATTTTATATCCTCAGTGAATTCATTGATTAGTTCTAACAGTTTTTGGGTGGTGTCTTTAGGTTTTCTATATGTAATATTATGTCATCTGCACACAGAGAACATTTTACTTCTTGCCTTCAACCTTGGATGCTTTTTCTTTATTTTATTTCATGCTAAATGCTCTGGCTATGACTTCAGTACTAGGTTGCATAGAAGTGGTGAGAGTGGGCTTCCTTGCCTTGTTCCTGATCTTACAGAAAAGCTTTTACCTCTTCACCATTGATTATGTTTTTAGCTGTGAGCTTTTCATTTGTGGCCTTTATTACATTGCAGTACCTTACCCTTATATCCATCTTTTGAGTTTTTCTCATGGAAAAATGTTGAAATTTGTCAAAACTCTTTTCTGTATCTACTGAGGTGATCATGTGATTTTTATCCCTTATTCCATTAATGTGATGTATCACATTTATTGATTTGTGTATGTTGAACCATCCTTGCACCCATGGATAAACCCCACCTGATCAAGGTATATGATCCTTTTTACATTTTTTTTTAACAAACTTAAGAACTTTATTTTATTTAGTCGTTGATCATTGGTTATTTCCCCAGTCTCAGGTATTGAACTGGGGGTCTTATTATTGCACTGCTGTCTAGTTCTACCTTCAAGTCTGTTAATATTTGCCTCAGTATATTGAGACTTATTGATACATAAGGACTTAACTATGACCATCTTACTCTTTTCTGGCTGTTTTGTGGTTGTTTCTTGATGTCTTCCTTTGTGATAGGATGATTCGGTGTAGTGTTATGCTTCGAACCTTTTTATTTTTTATGTATCTGCTATAGATTTTTGCTTTGTGGTTACTATGAGGCTTATGCAAAATTTATTATAGTTAGAGCAGTCTAAGATAGTAAAAAGTTGCCTTCAGTTGCATACAAAACTTTCATTCCCTACCCCCATACCTTTGTTTATTTTCCCAGCTACATATTTGTTTGTTTTTTTGTATTGTGTAGCCATAAAGAAATTATTGTGGTCACAGTTCTTTTTAAGACTTTGGCCTTTTAATCTTTATGCTCACATAACGTGATTTATACACCATTGTCACAGTATTAGAGATTAGACTATTCTCAATTTGACTATAGGTGTGCATGTACATATGTATATGCACATGTATACATATTTAACAATGAAATTTGTGTTTTCTTGTTATTAAGTAGTATCTTTTCATTTCTGCTTAAAGAACTCACTTTGGCATTTCTTATCAGGCAAGTGCAGTGCTTTTATTTGTTTGGGAAAGTCTGCCAGATTTTGATTTACATGTCTTTGTTTTTGTTTTTGTTTTTTTAGTCTTTCAACACTTTGATTATATCATCCTACTCTTTTTGACCTGTGAAATTTCTGCTATAAAATCCACTGATAAGTGCTCTTTGGTGGTTCAGGTATGCACCTGGGTGCAGTCCACATAACAGCCTAAGGATCTGGGTTGAAGAACAGGACCTGGGTGGGGCGGACAACTAGAAATGAACAACTGAAAATAAACAACTAAATACATCAAAGTCTTCTTCCTCTTCTCTCTCCCTTCCTGCTTGCTGGCTGGCTGCCTGCCTACCTTCCTTCCTCTTTAAAAAAATCCGCTGATCAACTAACAGTTCTCTTGTACAGGATGATTTTTTCGTTCTGCGGTTCATTGTATAAATCTCCACAGACTGAGTAACACGTGAGAGAAAAAGCAAGCTCTCATGGTAGGTTTCCTCCCCTGTCATCACCGGAGCCAACTTACCCACTTACTGAAGCACCTACCTGGTTTTAAGATCAGCTCGATGGAAATTATTTTTATTAACACCTCAAGCACAACTCCAGATCGTGCATGCTGAGGTCATTTCTATCTGAAGAAACAAAGTCAAGCTTTCCTTGGAGCTGGAAAAGCCATTTATGACTCCAGAGTGAACAGCTTGAGTTCTTTGTCCTGATATCTGCCTTGAGTAGTATAATATCTCATATCATACTTAGTTATTAGACTCTTGGGCTTTTGCAGGTTCTCATTTCTACCTTTGAGAGCTAGTCATTTTTTAGAATTATTTAGTTCTATAAGTAAATACTAAGATCTGTCAGTTACTGAAAATTAGATCGTAAACATAGTTACTGTTTTTAAAGATTTCATTATTCAAAGGGGAAAATAGGCATAAAGTGAACTCAAAGGTAATATGTAGCATTATAATAATATAATAAGAGAGGTATCATCCCACCCTTGAGGAGGGTGCACTAATGTTTCCAACATCCCTGCAGTTTTACCCCTGTTGCAATGTTTGCCTTGAGCTGCACAGTTGATATTTGTTTTCTAAAGTTAGCTGTGTTACGTTAACTGTGTTTGTTTAATGTTTTCAGGGAGAGACATTATTACTCTTTCATTTTTATCTCAAATGGCACATTTATGAGTTATTAAGGGGAGCAGCAACACATTTTGAAGGTTGGTAGGTGCAAAATGCTGAGCTCTGTGTTGAGGGCACGCAAAGTTATGATGTACAGTCTTTGAAAATGTACGGCTTTGAGGGGAAGGAACATGTAAAGAGAGGTCAGTACAGTAGCAATTTAAGTTTCTGTAGGGAGCTATAGTTTTTAATGTGCCTTCATATTTATTCTTTATGATAACTCTACAAGGCAAGTTATTATAAACACTTTATGGATAAGCAAACTTGGTGACTTCACACAATTGCATCACTAATGAGTGACAGACAGCACTTGAAGTCACTGGGCTTTAATCGGTACCACCTCCTGCCTTGACCTGAGAAGAGCCTAGGAGTACATGTGGAAATCAGAGAACAAGGCCTCAGAAGCCCTTTTGAGACCCCCAAAGAATATCTTAGGGTCTGGTGTGCAAAGAAGACGTGGAATCTAGGCTTGGTCTTGACTCTAGATACAGGGTCAAGAGCAGAAAACTAAAGTCCGAGTTGAGAAGAGTCCCAGTAGTAGGATCTGAAGGAAATTTAGGGCAAGAGCTATTAGTGACTTTATGAAGAGACAAGGAGGAGATCCGCAGCCAGCCCCTTTGAAGGAAGGGAACTGCAGAGTTTGAAGGCTGAGTCCTTGCTCTGCAGTCTGAAAGCTACATAGCTTTCTGAACCTAAATTTTAATAGGAATATTATGGTGCAAGGACATTTGGATTTTGCATGGATTGCATGGTCATATATTAAGATTGATGTAAGGCTGGCCCTACTTTGCAAATATTTTACTTCTAAGGTTTATTCTATGAACCTCACTTTTTGAATTCTGCATATTGATAAAATATTCTATATCTGCCACATTTCAAGTACTTGTTCACCATATGTAGCTAGTGGTTACCAGATTGAGCAGAATGGTAAGCATAGATTCGTTTCTCCAGAAGCATTTTTTGAAGTAATACATACACGTGTAAAAATATTCAGTGTTCAGAAATTAAAAAAAAAAAGGATTCATGTATCTTTCTTTGCTTTCCTTTTTACCTCTGTCCCTGCTTCCAATATTATCAATTATGAAAACCTTCTTTAGTATCCCTTCAAGAAATTGAAAGTTTCCCTTCAAGAATTTTTATGTATATGCTTTTTGGAAATTACAAAAACTGATTATACTAAGTATGCTCTTTTTCATTTGTTATTGTTATTATTTTTATTGAAAAAAATCTATCCTGGTAATCTTCACTCAACTATGTATGTAGCTCTAAGTCCCTGTTGAGGTTGCCTTCATTTTGAGATGGAATTTTTCATTTTCTTATTCCAGGCTTTTCTATTGGGTGTATTTTTTTTCCTATTAAAATAGTGCTGTAATATATATGACCGTTGTTCTGTGTGTTTGTAGGAAAGTTTATTAGCAGTGCACCTCCTGGGTCAGTGGTTAAGAATATAGCATCTTAAAAAGGACTCCTCCTTCATTATAAATGCTGTTTGTAAGCAAGCAGAGAGTCTGGAATCTGGGTAGGATAGGGCATAAACAACAACAAATTGAACAAAAAGGAACCGGAGATTGAAATAAAGATAAAGAAACTCCGGCTGTTGAGGCAAGAATGATAAATATTTGCATGAATCGTCTTAAGGGTGACCTTTACATTAATCAATGTAGCCTCTTCTGGGAGTATTTAAGAAAAAGACTTTAAATGTCAATCTGTTTTATTACAGCAGTAAAAATATTTCTACATTGTTAAAACTGCTATTGTGTTTAGTTATAAAGATATTGCCTCTTTCTTATAGATAGTTTGAAAAATATAAGAAAAGCATAAGGGAGAAAGCAAATTGTATCTGTACTCAGAAAACCAATATTAATATTTTAATTTCTTATTCCTATATAGGAAGTAGTTTTTACATGGTTGAAATCATAGTATCTATACACATGCTTACATCTAAACTTTTCTTTGTTTATCTTTTTGATCTTGTTGCTTTTCTTTCATTGTTCTTTGCATGCTTTCTTTTCTTTTCTGTTAGGTAATAGAAATCTAACGTTATTTGGGAATGAATTGGGATACCAAAATAACAAAGACATGGAGAAATCTTTGGATTCTGTTCAGTATCAGAGAAGAGAAGCCTTGGCCATCCCCTTCATTATTCAGTGCGGTGAGTGTTGAATGCCATTCCAACTAGTAAATATTCAGTGAAATCCTACATATCGAAGTCTTTGTGTTAAGTTATTGCATTAAAAAAAAAAAAAGCGTGAGAAAGACAAAGCTGGTAGGTAAGGCATGATTCTTGCTTTCAAGGAGGTTATTGTCTAGAGAAACGTTAACATAAGCATGAAAATAATTATAATTGAGGAGAAAATAAGGTAAATGATATAAAAAAAAAAAAGCACCAGCTTCCTTGAGGGTTCAAAGAAAGGGAGAAGAAAAGAATTGAGCCAAGACTTCATGTTAGAGGTGACTTTGTCCTGGGCATAGTGGGACATGCTTGTTAGTATCAGGTGTCCACGTCTGCTAAAATTTTTTTGGCGGAATAATAGATGCTGTCATCTTTCTATTTCTAATACCTTTCACTGTGCTTAATATATATAGTAGGTACTTAGTGATTGACTACTGAATGACTGAATGACAGATAAATAATAGCAGACAAAAATATTAGTTTGAGAAAGCATGTAGAAGACCATGAGATGCCAGGATAAGGAATTTTTATTCTGATACACAGTGGAAAGGTGCTGGAAGTTTTTCTGTAGGAGAATAACATCCTTGAAGCATTGAGCACTTCTTATAGACTTCTGATACACATTTGTGCTATGTGATTAGAGAATTAAAGATAGTCTTTACTACCTGAAAGGAATCTGCCATTGAGTGGAGAGACAGATGGGAAAACAGAAAAGTACGTGGTAGCATGTAGAATGCTGCAGTTAGTTTCCACAGTGCCAAGGGAACATCTCCCCAACCTTGGACCCAGGGCAGAACCTAACCCAGAGAGAACCTAACTGGTCAGATGTAGCTTGTAGGAAGGCAGCATGGGTGATTCAGAGAAAGTGACATAGAGACGAGAGCTAGAGCAAAGGGAGCAGTCGGATCGCTGAGGAAACTATTGGACAATCCGGGATCCAGGTGAGAGATTGTACATGTCTGAATGAAGGTTGGCAGAGGAATTTAAAAGGAACATAGATACTTAGGAGGCATAATAGAGGGAAATAATGACTGCTTGCAACAACTAACTGGATGTTAATGATAATCATTAAAGATTACTGTGTGAGGATGTAAGACTAGCTACAAACCAGGAGGGTTAGGAGCAGGGAGGGAAGGAGGAGGGAACTCAGTGGTGGAGGGCATTAGAACTCTGGTGGGGGCCGTGGTGTGAAATGCACACAGACCTAGGTGCAGATTCAATATCCTAAAATGCACAGAGAAGTGTAAACAAAAGAAATAAGTAAAGTATTTTAAAAGATAAAAACTCTCAACAAAAAAATCTAAAAGACAATTTAAGCTGTGACATGTTATCTATATGTAATATATATGCATACATATAAATATATCATACATATGTAAAATTAGAAGCCCTGTGTTTTGATGTGTGTCAGATACTGCCAGAATCCAATCTCCAGTACCTGAAAACTATGAAATTGAGCAAATTAGTTAATTTCTTAGTCTGTTTCCTTACTTATAAAATGTGGCTGCATTATACAGTTCTGTGAAAATAAAATGGATTTACACATGTGATATTTACCACATGTGTCAGCATTTTCCAGAGAAACAGAACCAGTGGGTGAAGGGACAGATGATAGATAGATATGGATATGGATAAATAGAGCATCTGAGAGACAGGTATTTATTAGAAGAAATTGGCTCGCATGTTGATGGAGGCTGACATGTCCTGAGATCTGCAGCCAGCAAGCTGGAAATTCAGGAGACCCAAAGATTAGTTTCAGTTTGTGTCCAAAAACCTGAGAATCGTAGAACCCAGTGATGTAATTCCAGTCTGAATGCTAACAGGCTAAAGATTCTGGAAGAGATGATCTTTCGGTTAGAATCTGAAGGCAGGAAAGAAATGATATCCTAGTTCAAGACAATCAGGCAGAAGGTGTTCCCTCTCATTAGAAGCTCAGCCTTTTTCCCCCTATTTGGCCCTTCACCCGATTGGATGAGACCCTCTCACATTCCATAGGGCATTCTGCTTTCTCATCTAATGACTCATGTGCTAATCTCACCCAAAATCTCCTCAAAGACACACACAGAATAACGTTTGATCACATATCTGGATATCCTACAATACAGTTCAATGGACACATAAAATTAACTATCGTAGATAATATCTAGCAGTGTTGGCTTTTATCACTGTTGTGCCATTTAATCCTCAGTAAACCTTTTAGGTAAACATTAATACGAATCTTTTTTTCTTATAGACGATGATACTGAAACCAAGAGAAATATTTTGTCCAGGATCATAGAGGTAGTAAGAGGCAAAGCTATTCAGGTTCTTAACCTCTGTACAGACTGCTTCTTAGGGGAACAGAGGGAAGTGTTTACCTAAGAACCATTGGCAGTGTGTCTGGAAGGAATCCAGGATTCAAATTAAGAGAATAGAGTGCCTTAGTCTTACAGGCAAGGAAGGACCGGAAGGGAGAAATGGACAAAAATGTGGAAGCTGTAGGCTGGAGCGTGGGATGTGAGTAGAGAGAACAGTGCAGAAGAGGAACTGTAGATGCTTCAGAGAGCTTGCTTTTCCTTGTTACGTTATGTGAGACAGAAAGCAGTGTTGTCAACAGATAGACAGGTCAGAGCAAATGAGACTCTCAGGTCTTTGGAAATCTGTCGGTAGTTCAAAAAGAGGTGAGCAGGATCTGTTAGGATTCCTTTGACATAAAGTAGCAGAAACCAACTGGAAAGAACTATTTATAATTCATTGTTGGATTCTTGGGTATCTCAGATTTCTAGACCACTTACTTAGGTCATCAGATATAATGGGAGATGAACAAGGATTCATTTGTTTTTAGATTGAACGCCCCCTCATCCTTTAGCAGTGTATAGCCTGACATCTTACTATAATCATTGCTGATGGTGGTCTTTCTTGTGTGTGATTTTGTTCTGATGATCAGATCTTTGCCTTAAATGGAGAACCTTGCCTCCCTCTGCTCACTACGGAGAGAAAGACTTTCCTGACATCTGGATTTGTGCTAATAATCCTAACCACTTGGAAAGCAGGTAGTTTTTAATAGTTTTTGAAATTGTTGTACCTCTTTCTAATTCCTAAAATACACATTTATGAAACTGGAAAACGTCCCCTATATATAGATTTTAGCCTAGCAGCTGTCATGTCTTCCAGCTTCAGTAGCCGCTTGCCACCTGTGGAAGGATGTTTTGTTGCTGTGCTTTTCCAGCAAGATAAAAGAGACATGGGTGTATTTGCCAATGTTGCGGTGTTCAGTTCTGCATTTCCACTGGCAGGAGGCCATGACCTGATGTTTAAAAGAATCCTGCCTCCCAGTTCATTTTCACATAACATATGACCTCCTCATGCAGGAGACTCACCTAGAGGGTTTCCGCATGGACACTGAACTGTTAGACCATGTTCTTTTTCTACTTCAGCTCCTATATTGATCTCATTGGAGGAAGAAATTCAGACTAAAGCAGGAAAAACACTGATTAAATATTGATGACTGCCAAGGTTATTGCAAGCTCTTTTAGACTGATCTTCTTTTCCTGCGGGCTGGGGGAGAGTCAGAAATCCTTTTTAACAAAGACACCTCTAAGTCAAGCACTGCTTTTCCATGGACCTTGTCCTGTCCTTTAACCAGAGTAAATGAATCAGTACTGTTGTAATACAAACATGAGTAACTCCTGTTTGATGATTTTTATCCATCCCTGAACAAAAAGGGCAAAGTTTTTTTTTTAAATAAAAAAGAAGGAAACATTGAAGAACTGTGACTTAATCCACTTCCACCTGGAATCCCCGGGTTCATGATATTTAGAGATTAAGGAAAAATGTCAGAAGTTGCAAAATCAACTTAGATTTCACATGGCCGAGTGTTTTCAGTCTACCTTTCTTGGTTTGAAGCAGCACCAGATTTTTTTTTTTTTTTTTTTTTTTTTTGTCTTCTAAATAAAATTTGTGTCGGATTCCAAATAGAGAAAATCAATAAATTAAGAATTGTCTTGATTAATTGAAGACTGAGAATGTAGGGGCTAAAGGTCTGTACTCATTTCTGCTCCCTGTTCTCTGCCGAAAATCTAGAATTTCTGGGAGCATGATTATAAATGCTAACCTAGTTTCTTTACATTTTAGAGACATGAGAATTGAAGCCCAAATTGGGCCTAAGAAACGTGTTCATGAAGTTATGGGCCTATGTCTTCTGACTCCTAACCTGGTTCCAGAACTAGCTTGAAATTTAAATATCTCCCAAATAAGAGCAAGGTGTTAACTCATTTTCAGTATTAAGAATAATTTATAACATTGACCACTCGCTGTGAGCTGAGACCTTTCCACACATCATAGGAGGGTGTGCAGAGTTCAGACTCTGAGACTCGGACTCCTGGCTGCATTAGCCATGAAGCCTTGGACAAATGATATAACATAGCTTCTCTAGCATAGCTTTCTGCACCTAAAATGAGGTTCTGTGAAGCATGTTTTTCTGTGTCTGGCTGAGCCCTTTGCAGGGACCGTCTGCCAAGTCCTTGTGAGGGACTTGACAACAAGCTGCAAGAAGTGAGTCGCCTCCCCTCAGAGCTAACCAGAGACCTTCTTAGACTAGTCTTGGGCCTTGTCAGAGAGCTGTCCCCTACAGCTTCCCTCACCTCCAATTTACCATCACCCTCACCCTCTGCTCACAGAGCCATGTGAAGAGTTTCAGGGCTGTGCTAATTCTGTCTCCCAGCATCAAAGCAGCGCCACGTGTGATGAGAGGCGAGCTAAATTTAGCCACTTTGATAGAAGACTGGTGGACTTTCAAAAGCCAAAAATGCAAAAAGAGTCATATTTATAATTGTCGTAAGTCCCTGATTCTTTAAATACACTGACCGAATACTGACCATCTGTAGTTCATTTCCATGGAAGAGATTCAAAAACAAAACTATTCTTAAAGTGACAGCAAGAGATGTAGGGGAAATGTAAAGAGAAAACTGATTTCTGGGGCAGCTGATGAGAGTTGCCACGTATTTTATGGGAAGATCATTAAAGGAGTGTGGCGATGGCTCCCAGAGGAAGAGGAACTCATCTGAGGCTGGCTCCCAGTCCTCTGATTCAATATGGTAGAAGGGGTCAGGCATAATCAGAGAATATAACATGAAATAAATGAGTTAGGCAAAGCCTTAGTAAATCTGTGCCATTGGTTTTGGATAGAAACACATAAAATAAGTATATTAAAGTGATGAGAAGTGAAGCATAGCTATATATTAGCTATGCTAACAACACACCGTGAGTAAAGGACAGAATGGGGTGAAAGTGGAATTCTCTATATTTACCGAAAATATAGCGTATTGGCAGTAGTTAATTGCCAGTTGCCAGCAGGGTTAATGCCAATGAATGAATGGACGTTGTCTTTGTAACAAGAGCTTGGGCAGGCAACGTAACAGCAGCGCTCTCTTACACAGTAGTGACACGTGCTATTTCCTTTTCACAATAACCCCTGAGCTCTCTCTAGTTCTCAGAGGAGAGCACAGTAAGGCTAAGAGAGATCCATGCCCAGGATTCCCCCCGCCCGAGAGCAGAAACCCGAAGCCAAGAATGTTGCTGAAAAGCCTGCACTCTTTCCCGCTTACCACATCTGCTTTCTGAAGACACCTTTTCACATTTAGGGAGCCCAATTCCCGCTAAATACTTTGGGTGACAAAATACACCATTTTACAATTGGAAATACTCAGACTGGTGACCCAGGCTAGGTAAAATAGAGAGACATTCTTTCTCTATAAACTTCTTTTCACTTTTACCCTTTAAGCACAGGGAGAAGCTACACGTTTTTATCACAGTGCCCGAGAAACAGGTTTCAGTGCCCTTTCATGACATCCATGCTCTGCATTTATCTGCATTGAAAATAGGGATCCCCAGCTGGGTAAAATGATGCTTATTTGCCTGAGCCAAAGAAAGTCTGACTGCTGAAAAGGATGTTTAAAATACCTGTAGGTTGTATTGCATATTAAAATTTAATTTGTCTCCCAAAAATCTTTAAATGAAGACAGTTGAATGGATTACATTTTACTAAAATACGCCAGGTTCATTTTTTCTGAATTAAAACAATGCTACCCAAAGTTGCTTCTCTCAAATAAAATAAAAACAGAGTGGATACCACCCCACAGACATCGTCAAACACGCACTGCAGGCGGCCATCCATAGCAGGTGTTTTCTTGTCAGTCCGTCTGCCACTTGAAGAAAACGGCAGTAACAACAAATAGCGTATGTGAGTGCAGTGAAGTGTTTTCTGCACGGTTGTACTTGAATCTGATTGCAGTTCCTCACTCTTCTCTGTTGCTATGGGGCAAGAAAAAAATATACTGCACCCCCCTGTCCCCAAACGGTGAAATAGTGAATTTGAGTTCCTTTACTTTTCCAGCCCTGCTTCAGACAGAAGGCCCTTTCTCTCTTCTCAAATGCCTCCTCCCTTTCTTAGCTTAATTCATGTTTGTTTATTCAAACTTTGACCCTCCCCCATCTATTTGGTACCTTTTATTTTATTTTTTTTTTGTTGTAGTAATTACTCCACACACTAAAATAACTTCCTATGTATAGGTTCCCCATTTCTTTGATATATTTCAACACACCCTGCCCTCCACCAAAACACGTGTGGTACCTTTTAGATAGAGTCCCTTGTGTGTAGCAGGCTCTCAGAGAGCACCCCAACATTTTGCTCCTCCCACTGTACATCCCGACAATGCCCTGAAGCCAGGCCATGCCCAGGGAGAGTTGACCTTCCATGCCTGGGTCCCAGGGTGAACAGTAAGAAAATCCCAATTCCTCAAGCGTTTGGATAACTCAGCTTCCTAGAACACAGCCTCAAAGCCCAACGTCAGGGGGGGATGAGGCCTCACACTGTGTGTCAAAGTCATATTTTTCTTACCACAGCAAAGGCCAACCTCATGCATGCCCTGATTATTGTCACTGACACACAGTTCCCGTTGATTCCGTCAGGCATGGACTAACCCTTTGTGAAGCTGGAAGCAGCACGTCAATAAGAATGGGAAGGAGTGGCCACCAGAAGCAGATGTGCTTGGCAGCCTGAGGGAGAGAAGGGTGTCACAGCGAGGTCACAGGGTTCCTTGAGAAAGGTTTCCTGTCCCTCCCCAAGTCCTGCATCACATCACAGTGTCACCAGTCTTCACGGAGTCACCAACCAGGGTCCCTGCATTTCAGAGCAGAAATATTTAGTATTTTAGAGAGACATGAACTTCTATGTCGAATTTTCTGGGGGAAAAAAAAATTGTCAGAAATGATAAAAGCTTCAGTGATCTGAAAACCATTTTTGTAAAAGGCTTCATTTCATGGTAATATGGGATAAATAAGAATAAAATAAAAGAGTAAAGTAATGAACCTTCTCCCATTTTTAGATGTATAGACTCCACATTTCCCATTAAGCTCTTTTCTATGCAAATTGGAGATTTTGGGTCATGTATTCCCTACAGGCATCAGCACAGTGCTCTTCATTTGTATTTGAATTTTGACTGTAAAACCAAGAGTGACTCCTGGTAGAAGTAAATAATCTTTCGGAGAGAGTAAATAGTTTTATGTTCCCCTCTGATCTTATTTCTTGTGCTTGTTGATCATCAAGTTGTCATCAGGCAGAACACTTGCCTCCAGTCCCCCTGGGCTCCTTGAGCATAGTGACACCATCCAGAACTGAGACAGAGAAGCAGCTTCAAGAGTCCATCCAAAGGTACCACGACCGGCTGGCTGAGCAGCAGCCACAGGTGAGCTTTTCACATTTGTTCCCCAAACCTACTCGCCTTTCGAGCTCTTATTTTCACGTAGACAAACTGACTAATTCACCCAAGTAAAATGTGTCGCCTCTCTTTGCCATCCTTTTTTCTCACCTCCTTTTTTTTTTTTTTTTTTTTAAGGACAGGTACAGGCAGGAATGAAGGTGAGCAGGCAGGCAGGTAGAAAGAGAGAGGAGGAGGAAGAGCTTTATTTATTTTTTATTTAGTGTTCACATTGGTTGTGTCCCACCCTGGGATGCATGTGGGACTGTTCCCAGGTGTGCTAGACCACTAGGCCAGCAGGGCACACCCCTCACCTCCTTTTAACCTTGGATCCAAAGACTGTTGCAGGTAGAGGTGAGCACAGGTGGTTGGCATCTGATTCTTACCACCTGGCACCACCGAAAGGCAATTATGGAGGATGAGACTGATACTGAGAGGATAGGACTTGAATTATTCAGGATGTTGATATCTCAGGGTTTGGCAGACTCCTGTCCTCAATAACCATCTCATGCCCCTAGTGGAGTGGGGGCTTTTTAAAGGGCAAGGGAGGATAAAAGGGGAGGCCTCTGAAGGGACTCTGGAAGGGTATTTTGGTAAGAGAGAGGAGCAGGTCAACAAGGCTCCAAGGGGATAAGCCTGGGACCAGTTGGTTTGTAGAGGTGACACCCTATTTCATTGGTTTGACTTTTGATCATTGCATCTTGCTTCAGAGCTTTTATTTGTTTGTTTCTGTAGCAGTACATTTGATGCTAAGCAAAATTTTAGGGAGGAAAGAGATAAAAACAGGCTGGTTGTTATTGTTAATCAGTGAATTTGTAAGGTTTCCTTTCCTTAAGCTGCAGGGGTCCAGAAAGAGAGGAGAGTTCTGTAGAAAATACAGTGAATGATGGTCTCCAAGTCCCTCCACACAGCAGTGCACCTGAGCACCAAGGGAGTCTTTTCCCTTCTAACGTCGCACTTAGAGCCTTGCAGAGCTCTGCCTGCATGTGACGCTCATGTGGTCAAGAGGAGCTCAGGTCTACTTGAGTCCAAAGGCTGGGCTCTTTTCATTTCTTCAGGCTTCTTCTCTGAGGGTGGCTTTTTTGAGGTAAAGAGTTATTATTATAAAACTACTTACTTATTAATGCAGGAACTCAAAGGTGCTTATTCGTTAAGAAAATTCAGTAAGTAACACATCAGTCAATGTAGAGACCGTGGCAATTTCAAGAGAAAGAAAAAATGGCATGCAGAACTATTGTTTGACTCTCTGAGATAATAAAGTGAATCAGATCTCTGTTGACTTTATAGATTTAGCCCTCAATGTAAGCATCTTTAAATTGTGAAGCCTGTCAACTTCCTCTACTAGAACTTGAGGTTTGTAGCATATGTCCAAATGGATCAGCTCCTTTGTAGACATCAGGAAATAACATTCTCATTATAATACAAAATTCCTGTGCAAAGCAGGAGTTAAGACCCTCCAGCCTTAACATCTCATGTATATGTTCCTGGTTCTTAGAAGAGAAACTTCTAGTCCAGTTTAAACTTCTTACTTCTCCTGCCTACTAAGGTATCTTAGTGTCTCCCGCCAAGCAAGGCCCTCCCACCTGGGATGACAACCTCAGGATCTCTCTTGTGAAGATCCTGAGAATCACTTTGGAAACCCCTCCTCCTGAGCATTCCTTATCCTCTCAAAGCAGCTCAACTTTCTACAGATTCATAGACCCCCCAGTGATGGGTACTTCTGACATCAGAAGTGAAGGTATCACAGACTGTGGCTATTTTAATAAACAATTAAAGATAAAATCTGATCTTTCCCTTAATTCGTTTTGTTTCTTTTGTTGTTTGCCACTTCCTGTAGCACTGTGAAGGCATTCAGCACATCCTGAATTGATTTTTTCTTTATTAGAGTATTTGGGCTTTTTGAATTTTCTGTGGAGGTCATCGCTGATCCTTGGCTAATAATAGTGCTAATCACAAAGTCTTACCAGCTTGTTTGTTGAGGGCTTGGATGTTCTATTCACCACGGAGGTAGAGATTTTAATAATAGCTAATGTAGCAGCAGACTTGGGCCATCAATTCTGCTTATTCTTTCTTTCACTGTGTTTGATTTTTTTTTTTTTTTTTAATAAAAAATACTAAGCTGGGTTTGTAGATTCTGTGTGTTTTAAATATAAGCAGAGTTTAGCACGATGTCAGTAGAAACCTACGCCCATCATTTCAAAGGGCATAAGAACCTTAGCACATTTTCCTGGCCCCCTTTGAGAAAAGATTGTCAGTATTACTACCGCTCGCATCTTGGGGTTCCCGTGATCCAGGGTTCTTGTGAGTCTGAGAGAAGATTTCATTGAACCCACCCACTAGGGGACAAAGAAGTCAGCACGGCCTTTCGAAAGCAAAAGCAAATGGGATTTATTAAAGACAGCACACCCCTTAGCTATAGGATAAGAGTGGACTATATTCCAAGAGGGGAACAGGCCACCCATCGCTTCAGACTTAGGTTCTTAAGGAGTCTGGTAGCCTTGTCCCCACGTAGGGGCCTCCTGGTGGTTCCTTTATTGGAGGACATCAGGTTGGCACCACTCAGGGTCTCTTGCCTTTTTGATTGGAGGACTGTCTGCTCCCTCCCCTGCTTCTGCTGACTCACTACCTAACAGCATCTTTAACGCATTTAGCACTCAGTGCCCTTAAGTGACCCTGGTTTTGTGGGATTCAAGGGGAGCTTGGCCGAGGGTTCCCCCAGCCACAGGCACTCAGTTGCTTTGCGATCGTCTTTAATAAAATACTTGCCTTTGGTTCTGTTCCATGCTGGACATTCTGGGCAATGCAAAGTCACTTTAATACCAGAATGTCAGTGTCATGAGTCTTGGTTTTGTTGACTGTGAATCTGTATTACTTAAAACTGTGCCTGGAGTGTAGTAGGTAGGTACTCAAGATAGTTGCTGAATAAATCAATCAAACAGGCCCTCAGATGATACAGTCCCTTATGTACAAGGTCCGACAGATGCTTAAAAATCAGCAATAGTAGTTCAATGCTTGTCTGATCATAAGTGAAACTCTTAACAGAAGTTTATGGGTGCAGCTTCAGTGAAAAGAAAAAAGATTTCATGGAGAAAGCAGCCACCTGTGCCTTGAGGTCTATTTAAAGTCAAGAGAGGGAACGGGAGAGCCATTCCCGCTGAGAACATTTTAAGTGAAGACTGGGAGATGGGCACAGACTTGTCCCTTCATGGAACCAATCTTAGCAATTACAGGATCACTTTATATATTAAAAAAAATAAATCGGCATGTGTGTGATAGAGCTAGCTTTTAAAAACTATGTAACTCATTATAACATGCACTCATTGCTGGATAGATGACCCATGAACAGTGCCCTCAGTTCCCCTTTCACAAAAGTATTCAGTCACTATTTTGGTGGTAGTTGCCTGATGCCAGAAACAAGATTCAAAGACATCCCATGTTCAGTGAAAGGGACTCCCTCCCTGTTTTCTAGAAGAAGTTCTGTTAGGATAAGACACAGGCCTGGGTGGGAAAGCCAGAAAAACCAGGCATTGGTGCCATTCACATTCAGTGCAGACACAGTTCAAGTGCAGGCTGGACACCCTGGGGGATGAAGACTCACATCATCTGTAGGTGATGCCCTTCTCAACGTCAGGAAGTGGGAAGATACATGCCACCTCCTGCTCTCTCTTCCTGCCTCGCACCACCAGTGCCCACTTATTCATTGACTAGGCCTGAGATGCAAATATAAACATGACCTAAATCCACACAATCCATTTCTCACTCTCTTGTATCTGAGCTTTAATAGCCAAAGACCTCCTTTTGTGGAAAATGAAGGGTTGACTGGGTAAATCAAAGACCTTTCTGGATCTTGGATTCTGTGCCCTGGATTTTCTATCACTGACAACCAGGAGGGATAGAATAATAGTGGAATGACAATGTTATGGTGTTGGTGTTGGAAATCAGCAACAACAGCCTCTTCTGCACCCCTCACAGACCTTATAGATGGGAAGCGTGACAAAGTCTAACTTCCAGGAGTGCCACTCACACCTCATTAGAGAGCACTTTGGGTATGAGGTGTCCCTATGACTAGCTCTCATCTTCTAGGAGAAAATGAAGTAGTTATGTCCAAAGTACCATTTCCACAGATGGTATCTTACTTAATCCCCACAGGTTCCAGCTGGTTCTAGCGATTAGAACAAAAGAGGGAAGTTCGAAGAAGCTAACTAGCTTGAATCAAGTCACTCATCTTTAAATGGTGGTGTTGGAATGTGTTTCCCTTTCGCCTAATTCCAGCTTAGATAGACTCACAGCCTCATAGGATACATGTGGACCAAAAGGACATAAGAACATTTAGAGAAGCAGCAAACTGATAAATCGCAAATCATATTTGTTAAGGGAAATACGTCCGTTCAATAAACCAAATAGGAGAGATCAAATTCAATTTGTAATAGATAAGCTGTGTCGGAAAGCCAAGACCCTCTTTATAAACTGTGCTTCTGAAAGAGCTCATTCCATTCTTTCTCCTTTGTGAAGATGTAAGTAATTTACTAGCTCCCTTCCTCATTACCCACTGTTTCTATACTGAGTGACAAGTGCCACCTACTGGCCAGACGACAAAGCACAGTCTTTTCCTGTGTCACCACTCGTGACTGCGCACAGTTACTCAGAGACGTATTATCTGGATATCTGTTACTCTGTTTTTCAGTAAACCTGGACACTAATATTTTTTAAGCAAAGCATATTTGTAGAATAAGTTATTCTGCATTTGAGGACTCGCCTCAGATTTTCCCCTTTCTCAGTTTTAACTCAAACCTTCGAGCCTCTTCTACCTTATCGTATGACAAGGACGACTATGTCATGATCACGCACACAAAGTATAGCTGTGGGTACATTTCATTCAGGATTGGGGCTCCACTTTAAATCTCCTTAATGTCCTTCATTTTTATGAGACAGATTATAACTTGATTCCCAGAACTGAGCCTTTTCAGTGTTTAGCCACTTGGGTCTAAGTAATGCCAGCGGGTGGAGTGTTTATATAATTCGTGTGTTTGTGAGTTGTGTGCTCCGCTGCTTATATCTCCTTTAGGTTATTATAGGCTCAGATTTCTGATTAATATTTATTTCTCATCCTTAAGTGTAGGCTCTCTCTAATCTGTACCTCGTTGTCTTTCGGGCAGCAAATGTTCCTTCCCCTCTGAGGACCCTGCACTGAGTTGCTCCATGGTCTCTGTGCATATTCCCCAAGCCCTCTCTGAGGGCCTTTGTTCTGCCGTTTTGTCTGCGGTGGCCTGCCTTCCACCTCAGTCCTTCAAGAACCAACATTAATGTCGTTCTTGTGTAAAATCACCTATCATTTCCCTGCATGTAAAGTATCTCCAGCTGTCTTTGTGCTAGTTGTGTGTGTTTCTGAGAGTGTATTTTACTTTCTACCTGCATTATTTTTGCTCATGTATCTAACTGTCTTCTGTAGGAGACATTAAGCTTTTTGAATGAAGGGGCCATTTTTCAATTCATCTTTGCATTCCCAGCAACACCTAGGCCTGGACCTTTCCTGTGATAAGCATTTGCCAAACAATGAATGAAGGATTAAAAGAATAATTCGGTTTTGATTTGTGCCAGAGTTCTTCACAAATAGACACAAAAATAAATATTTTTCACTTGAATGGATTGGTTAACTGTATAGGTTAGACTTAACACCATCTGCCAGTATTCCTGGAGACTGAATTCTTGTAGTTAATCAGAATAAAGTCTTGCAGTTGGATAGGAATACAGAGATTGTATTTGGATTTCATTTGTCATGTTCTTGGTGTTTGCCTCAAGTAAATAGCCTTTGTAAAATCCATTCCTGTTGAGAAAGAGCTCCTATAGAAGCATTCTGTTCTTTCGCAGTGTTTAGGTGGACACAAAACAGGAAATAGTATAATCGGACAATTCCCACATCAGTTGTTTCAGCAGGAAAATGTAGAGCCAAGAAGCCTTGCTGAACATTTAGCTGTGTTTTTCAAATTGAAATGGCATATCTGAGTACAGCTTTGCAATGAGGAATGTGAATGCATTTTCCCATTTAGAATTTAATCTTTTTAATGTGTCGTTATTGTGTAGGATGCTGAGATTTCAAATTCATGTAAACTACATAGACAGATGCCTCAGAAAATATACTTATTCATCAAGAGCACTTTTCAGTCTTCTTGCCTAAACTGCCATGATCTAAAATTTATGACACCTCAAGACCCTTGTTTAACAAGAGGCTATTAGACTCACTGTCGTTGAAATCATTTACTTTATTACTCTTACTGCAAAGATCGCATTTCTCTATGGTGATACATTGCTTTTCCAAAAGGGATAAAACATCACATAGTCACACTTGTGAGCCCTGTGTTCGCAGCACAGCAAATGAGACATGGAACAAATTGCTTATCATGAACCAGCGTCAAAATCTTCTGGAGGCTTCACATGTCCCTTTTCTTCCCTCACTGTCACCACCACACCCGGCTCGGTGTCGGGTCGGGCACAGGAGACACCTAATAGAAGCTGTTCAGCTCACTACCTTGAATTACTTGTCCACATGATTTCCTTTCTCGTCTCTTCTCGAGAAGCTGATGTTACACTGCCTGACAGAATGGCGTTCTTCGTTTACTAACCAAACCCTGAGAGTGCCATCCGTGAGGGGCATCAGAACAGCCTGGCAGCAGGGCGGTGGGTCTGGGGAGCCAGGATAAAGGGGCCCATCCTGCCCTGGACAAAAGGCCGCATCAAGGAATACCTTCTGTTGGTGTTTGTCCCAAGTTTCACAGATGTGACCAAACGCTATCGCTGAGGGCCCATAGGAATGCAAGGCCAGAGGAAAACTCCTCCTTCCTCAGAGAAGGACAGAAGTCACTTAGGCAGTGGCAGGCAGGCAGGCTGGCCACATACATGTCTCCCTTTGCACGTCTGCAGACCATTCCTATTCACGTCCGCAGAGATGGAGCAAGAAGTGGACGTTCAGGTGTGTTGCCTGAAATGACTTTTGCTGAAGTGAATACTAATGTGAGTTTCAAGGCAAATAGACCTATTTGGTCTCTGCCCTACAAAAATGCCTTCAGCCCCTGCGCCGCGTGTGCAGCCAGTTCTCCATTTAGTGTGCATGCGAGTCAGGAAGAGCAGAGGCCGTGTGGGATTTCAGAGGCACCTCAGGCCCCTCTCTGGCTCTGCTCAGAGAATGGTTCAGAAATCTGACTTCCTTCCAGAGCAAGCTGCTCCCCGCTTCTCTCTCAGGGGCCTATGTCTCTGAGGCCCGGTGAGCGTGAGGGCCACACGCCTGCGTTGTCTGTGTGCTGAGTCCTGTTTCTCATCTTGTTAGATCTCTCCTTGTACTCAGGACCCAACTTTAAACTTTGAGTTGCTGGCGTAGTCCACACACATCCCGAGGACCTGGGCTTGAGACCTGGGGCCAGGAGTTAAAACCAGGATGGACCACTAAATAAAATGAATAAATGCTTCTTCCTCCTCTCTCTTCCTGCCTGCCTGCCTACTCGCCACCATTCCTGCCTGCACCTTTCCTTTAAAAATAAACATTTTGATTTCAGTGTAAGGAACTGGACTTCATGATTTGGCCTGACTGACAGTTCAAATCCATATCCAGTCCCCCTTGATTTAACCTCTTTTAAGCCTTTGTCTCCTGATCATATTCCTGGTCTGATTCTGGTTCCTCCTTTTGTCCTAATTTCTGTAGGCTCAAATAAAATACAAACATAACCTCTTTCCATCTTGTCCTTTACCAGAAATCACCTGAAGCTTCTTCAGTCCATTGGAGGGCGCTAATCTGCTCTTTGTACACGATGTTTTTGTTCATGGTCTTTGCTTCATGGGTCTGGAGATGCCTTTCCTCTCTTATGAGAGTCCTCAAGACCACTAGAAATAACCAGGCATTTGTAAAGAACTGTTATTTAAAATGCTTCTGAACAAGGGCAGGTCTCGTGTGGGGGGAGCCTGATGCTTGTACAAGTTCAGAAGTGCCCTCGCTGAAATGGAAATGCAAAGCTGTAAACATGAAGTCAGGGACAGGGCCATGAAAGGCTCCTGTGGAAGGGCAGTGTCCTGAGACTTAAGCTTTGCTTCTTGGTTTCTTCGCTGCTATTTCTGCTTATACCCTGCCATTCGAGTGCCACACGATTTTTGTAGTAAAAGACAATTGCATATTTTTCATAGTTTCAATTCCCTTCTCCTCACCAATTTCTCCCCCAAGATTCCCCTCATTGTGTGTATTTGGATGAACTGTACACCTTCCCTAATGATTACTCTAACTACATATCACATAGATGGGGAAATGTAGTTGAGATGAGTGATTGGAAGGATGAAAGGGCAGCACTCAGAAGGTGCTGGTATTATGAGATGCTTCAGATGTCCTGGCTGGCTTAATCCTAAAACAGCCTTATTATTTTTATGATTCCTATTTTATAAACGAGGAAACTTAAGACACCGAGAAGTAACAGATCGAGACTGGAGGTAGGGAGCTGCAGGGCTGTGATTTCAGCCTGCGTGGTCAAGCTCCAGCGCCCGCTGCCCCTCTGTGTGTTACTGAGCTGTGTTACCTTTCTGCTAAGATTGCAGAAATGAGGTGGGACTAGAGCTAGATCTGAACTCTAAGCTGGAGTCTTGGGTAAAGCTGCTTGAGCCGCTCTGCTACCCAGCTTCGCGTTCAGATCCGTACGTCTCCGGTGGGGGAGAAACTGAGAAGTGAACAGCTAATTGTATCATTTTCTTTTGGAGAAACTCAGTCCGCCTTAGGCAGATTCGGTGGGTGAAGTGATCACTTTGGAAAGCTGTCCAAGGAGGGAGGCTTGGTGGAGGCGCAGAGTGGAGTGCAGCCCTGGCCCGGTGACGGAGTCCCCAACTCAGGTCCGTGCTCTGTGGTTTGCTGGGCACCAAGCTCCAAGCCTCTCATGTCTCTAGTCCTCTGTCCTAGCGCCCCGTTCCCAGTCCAGGAAACAAAGGGTTTACACTAGATGTTTGCAAAGACCCATCTAAGCTTTAGGATTTATGGATATTAGTTGCCCATCTGTATTTACAAGTTGTTCAGTTTTTTTACAATTAATTTTGTTTGAGGGCTGCATCATTGTAAATCGACATCTTTGCGTGATACATTAGTCAGCTCTACTTTGACTATGCAATGTATCCCTTTGACCTGATTTTCCCATCCTCCTCCTCTTTTCCTTTTTGTAACCATGAATCTGACTTTATGGACTAAAAGCCTGTGTTTGTTAGATTCAGTTCATTTACTTACTTGGTTTCTCTATAACACATATTTGTGAACTCATACAATGTGTTTCTCTTTCTGGTTTATCTCATTAAGCATAATTCACTGTTGGTCCATCCATGTTACTGCAAATGGCGGGGTTTCATCATTTTCAATGGCTGAGTAGTATTCTATTGTATATATAATATACAGTATTACATATATATATATATATCACATCTTTATCCACTCATCTGTTGATGGGCACTTAGGATGTTCCCTGTATAGGCTGTTAAGTGTGAATTTATTACCAACTTTATTCTGAGTATGTTAACATGACATTTTGGGAGCAGAGCAGATTATTGTTTAATTATAGCCAATAATTGTGCTGATTCCCTTTTGCTTTCATTTGTATTTCTGGGGCAGTGGTTAAGGTGAATCTGATCAGATGTTATCTACATGTACTGGACTTTGTACTACCAGCAAGGAACTCTGAGGAAAAAAATGAATCCAGGTGCTTATAAAAGAGAGGGACGAATACTTTCCTGCTTCTCCCCCATACACACTTTTCCACTCTGGGGGAAAGATTCTGGCTTCTCACTCTTACCCTGTGGTATATAAATAAATCTCTCTAGAGAAGGTTGGTGTCTCCAGCTTTACAACCCGGTGTCTCCCCTTAAATGTGACGGGTGTGACGCGTCCCCACAGGGAGATAAATTTCTCCAGAGGCAAATCTCTTCAGATGCACTCTCACTACTAATAAGTTGAAATTAAATTCCATGATTTATTCTTCTAGTCAGGATCCCAAGTTTTACTAAATTTGGTCAGAAACCCTAACATTGCAGAAATAGAAAAAAATTTTCTTCTGGATCTCACAGAAACCTGATTGAAAATTAGAAGGCTGAACCCCCTGCCTTCAAGAACTGGGAATCTGTGGGGTTTAAACCATCTGTATGAGAAAGGTATGAAAATGGCACACATTTGTAGAAATGCAGATTCCTGAGGTCTACAGCAGACTGATCGAGTAAGACTCTTTGTAGCTGGATCCTGGGAATATGCATTTCTGCTTAGCGTTCCAAAGGATATGTAAGCGCACAGACTTTCTCCTGAGTTAAAGCTCTGTCAGCTTTCCTGCTGCCAGAGATACCTCATCTAATGCAGCTTTTGCTGATTCAGTCTGCAATTTCCAGGACCTTCCAAACATGTAAAGAAATATAACAATTTCACTGGAAGAGTTTATGAATGTCATATAAAAATACATACTGGTATTAGCAAGCTTTCTAGGGTGACGGTGATGATAAATAAAAGCTCCTACCACGAGAACCAACTACTCATTAAGAATTTGAAGCAGACTGTGCTATATAGATTTGTTTTATAAAAAAGAATGCAATCGGAATGTAGAAATGTGTTCCTCAAATAAAAAGCATGTGAGTTTTAAAGATTTATTTAAAAAATGATCAGCCAACTCCAAAACTGGTGCTGAAAACCATCTATTAGTAGTATACCTATTAGTGGAACTCTCTCTAACTTAGGAGGGAAATCTTTTGGAGGAAGTAGTAGCATTTTGCATTAAGTACGTGTGCCATCAACTAATTTATTTTAGTTCATTAATTATAAGTCTAACCCTGCTTCCTTGGAAGATGTTTCAGTAGATAAAACTGAAATACCCTTTTTTGTTTGTTTGTTTTTGTTTTAATGCTTAAAAAATTTCTCCCAGTCTTATTTTTCAGTGTTTTCCTTTGTGTTTATGACTTTTTTTTTTTCAGATGAGTTTTAGGTTCATAGCAAAATTGAAAGAGAGATACAGAGAATTCCCATATAGTCCCTGCCCTAATATGCATATCCTTCCCCATTATCCACTTCTATCAAAGTGATACATTTGTTAGAATTGATGAACCTGCATTGATAACATCATAATTATCCAGAGTTTGTAGTTTACCTTAGGGTTACTTTTGTGGGTTTCAACAAATATATAGTGATATGTAGCCCATGATTATAGTATCATGCAGATTATTTTACTGCCCTCAAAATTCTCTATGTTCTGTTCATTTCTCCTGTCTTACCTCCTGGCTACTGGTAATCTTTGTTTTTACTATTTTCCTAGTTTTGCCTTTTGTAGAATGTCGTATTACTGGCATCATATAGTATTTAAACAATTCAGACTGACTTCTTTCACTTAGTAATATGCATGGTTTCTCTATGTCTTTTCATGTCTTGATAAAGCAGTTATTTTTTAGTGCAGGTGAATATTCCACTGTCTTGATGTGCCATGATTTATCTGTTTACCTGCTGAAGGACATATTGGTTGCTTCCAAGTTTTGGCAATTATGAATAAAGTTGCTGTAAATATCCACATTCAGATTTTAGTATAAACATGCGTCTTCAACTCCTTTGGGTAAGTACAAAGGAGAGTTATTGCTGGTTCATAAGATAAAAGGATGCTCAGTTTTGGAAGAAATTGACAAACCATCTTCCAAAAGGGCCGTATCATTTTGCTTTCCCACCGGCGATGAATGAGAATTCCTGTTGTCTCATATTCCTGTCAGGATTTGGTATTGTCAGTGTTTATATTTTGGTCATCCTGATAGGTGTAGAGTTGTCTCCTCTTGTTGCTTTATTTACATTCCTTGATGACATGTGGTATAGACTTTTTTTATGTGCTTATTTGCTATCTGTATATCTTCTTGGCAAGTTGTCTCAGTTAGGCCCATTTTTTAATTGAATTGCTTGTTTTGTTTTCTTATTCTTGAGCTTCAAGATTTCTTGTATATTTTGGATGGCAGTTCTTTATCAGGCATTTATTTGCCAATATATTTTCCCAGTCTGTGATTTCTCTTCTCATTGTCTTGATCTGGGGCGGAGCGGGGGAGGGGTTGTAATTTAAAAAGCATTGCCCATACCAGCAAGGTAGATTTCAGAGAGTAAATCAGATGGATTGAGGGGTCAATTGAAAAGTAAAGAAATGGTAACCATGTGCAACAAGTATTTTTAGATTTTTTTTTACTGAAAGGGCAGAGAAAGATAGGGTTGTAGCTAGAGGGCTAGGTAGGGTTGAGTTAAATTTATGGTTGGGAGAGCTTTGATCATTTTTCTGGAACAAGAGAAAGAATCCAGTGAAATTAGAGAAGCTGCACAGCAGAGATGAGGTGAAATGATGTAGAAGGTTTCCTGCAAAGACAGGAAAGAAGGATTACTGGGATTTAGGTAGAAAGTTTAAGTGAGGGTTGAAGAAGGTACATTTTTTCTCCCTCAAAGATTGTGGAACAGAGGTTAAGGGTGTTATACAGACACCGAATAACCTGATTTTGTTTCCTTTTTCTCTAAAAAGGAAGCTGGCTATTTGCTAACAGTGGAGAAAACAGCCTTTGTGTAGCGGGTGTCATGAAGATGCGGAGCAACCCTTATGAAGAGGGAGACAGAAGCTAAATACGGAGCATATGTATAAAAGGGTGTCCAGAGGAAGACAAAAACCATGCTGTCTTTTATGTTGTGTGTTAAGCCTTTATGTAAAATTTAGCAGTCTGAAATTTCTAATGAGATGGAAAATGATCAAGGACCTAATTGATCCAAAGCTGGGGATTATCAGGATGGATGTGGTAGAGCAGAGATAGCATGGCCTAATTCTCTAAGGCAGAATCAGGAGTGGAAGCGAAGTCAAGAGGGGATAATGACAAATTGAGAGAAAAGAGAGGAGCAGAGGGGATAATGTTCAGCGGCCTTGAAGAGCTTTGACTGTAAACATGAATGAAATAGAACTGTAAATCTTAAGGAAGTAAAAGGATTTCAGAACTGGATACTTTTTAAGAGATGGAAAAATCAGTGTACATTGTCTTGACTTGAGTCACCCCTAGGATTCCACGCTGAGGCAAGTATGTGCTAAAAATTAAAAAAAAATTTTTTTAAAGGAAAGGTGCAGGCCGCAATGAAGGCGAGCAGAGGCAGGCAGGCAGGAAGAGAGGAGGAAGAAGCACTTTCTTTTATTCAGTTGTTTACTTGGTTGTTTTCCTGGCCCCGGGTCTTGAATTCCAGGGACCTTGGGAAGTATGTGGACACTGGTTTAAACTGCAAGACCACCAAGCAAGGCGCCATGTGATACAATTGAAGTAAAAGGAGTAGGGCTTGGATGGGTAGAGGAGTAGGGCCCAGAATTCTTAAGGATGTGGTTACCTTCACTGTAAATTTAGTGACATTTTTCACCAACTGTGATGAAACTTTCTACATAAAGACAGGAGAATGGTAGTGAGTGCAGCTGCCTTTCAGTGTTTCTTCCATTGCCTGCTGGATTTCTATAGTTATAATGGATATTGCCTTTATCCTATGACTGGAGGTGATTTCAGTCTGACACTGGCTTCTGTGTTGCCTTAAAATATTTTATTTGACCGTCATTATTGATGTTTTTCTCTTCAAAGTTTAGTTGAGACATTTGAATTCCTTTTTTTTTTTTTTAATACTCAAATTTCTTTTGTAGAAACACAATTCTGAAACTAATACAAAAGAGGAAAATTATGGAATTTTTTAAACTTTTCATTTGCTTAACTCTAGTGGTAATGATTAGTAGTCAACCAGATGTCATTACAATATATTACAGAGCAAAAATAGGTATCTCGAAACAGACATAAAAATAATTCAAGTCCGGATAATTTCTCTGTATTATGTTGTTACTAGGTTAGTTCAATTCATTTTGTATTAGCAGGAATGAGACTGCTCCCTGAATGATGCAGGTACTGGAAGAGAGTATACAGTGTACATTGGCATTTAGTATAAAGTATCTGAAAGATGTGATAATATCGGACAAATTGTAGAGAATAACAGTATGAATTCAGAAGAGACTTGTGTGGTATTTGTGGAAGAGATGAACAATGTATGCCAGGAGCATATGTTTTGGGTCATTTGTCAGCCATACGTCTGTGCACACATACACACAAATGAACTAGAAAATAAAATTTAGTAAATTGGAATTCATCAAAAATTTTTTAAATGTTACTCCTCAAATGACACAATTAAGAAATGGAAAAATCTCGCTATCGAATGGGAGACAATATTTTCCAAGCAGTATCCGACCCTACACTTCTATGGAGGATATATCAAGAACTTTAAGACTTAAGAAGAAGAAGAAGACAGACCACACAAAACATTTGCACAGTCACTTTACCAAAGGACATGCAGAAATAAATACAGGAATGTAAGCCTATATATACAAAAACTTGTATTATATGCTTGTAGTAGATCATTGGTAATAGGTAAAAATTTGAAGTCCCCAGATACCGCCATTGTGTGACAAGTAAATTGTGGTGTCTTCACTCAGCAGGATACTACTCAACAGCAGGAAGGAATAAGTTATCGATTCACAGAGCAACATGGAAATATTTCAAGATGATTCATCCTAGCGAAAGCAAAGAGATGAAACCAGATAGTATACTACCTGATTTAATTTCTAGACAATGAAGCTAGACTATAGTGAAAGAAAGCAGGTCAGTTGTTGCTCATGAATGGGGTGAAAGTGGGCAGGGGTGTAGGGAGGGTTTGCAAAGGAGCATTGGGAAGATTTCCAGGATAATCGACATGTTCATTTTCTTGGTTATTTTGTTAGATTTGTGTGTATGCAAATTTTCCATTTAGGTACAGTTGATTGTTCATTCTATCTCAATAGAGCTAGAAATTGTTCAAAGGAAAAATGTTGACACAGATCAGAAGGAAATTAAACACATATTTATTTCCACATTTTTTAAACTCAATAAAAAGTCATTTTTGTGAAGTTGTCAAAAAAGAGATGCAAGGATTTAGGAAGAGATGTTGAAATGGCAGAAGACCATACAAATGAAAGATGATTGGCAGACCTCAGGAAAGGAATGGAAGAAATACATCATAATTGGAGAGAAAAGGGCAAATATCACCCTGGTCAACTCAGTGAGGGTTAGAAATAGGGATCAGCAACCTATCACCCATGAGCCAAACTCCGCCCACCCTGTATTCCTGTGTGGTCTTCAAGCTAAAAGTGCTTTTTATGTATTTGGATGAGAAAAAGAATGAGAATGTGCACCAGCAACTGTACGGCCTACAAAGTTGAAAATATTTACTTTCTAGCCCTTTAGAGAAGTTTGCTGTCTTCTGATATAGAGGATGAAAGCACAAATACAATGTATAGAAATTGGGAAGGAATTGCTTCCCATCAGAGAAAATACTAGAAATATGAAAAGGAGATTCAATGCTTGCATAATTCAATGCTTGCAGAATGTCCAAGGAAAAAGTAATGCAAAAACATTTACAAATAAAGCCAAGAAAGCTTACTGGGAAAAAATGAAGCTGGAGGCTACATATTTGAAACAGTATTTTGCATGGTAGGAAAAACTGTGCCAGGAGAGTTAACAATAAGATAGAATCTAGGAAAGTTACTCAGCTGTGAAGAAGAATTATCATTTCACCAGTTGACATAAAGATCAAATCACTTATATGGACATTAAGATCGACTTCATACTTCTTTTACAAAAATCTCAGCTTCAGGTGATAGGGAGGTAAGAACTCTAAAGTTCTCAAAAAAGGAAATGTACACTGAAGAATTTTATAATCTTCAAATAAAAAGCCTACAAATAAAATCATTTTGAAAATAGGAAAAAAATTCAGGAACTACTGTTCTCATGAATTCTTTTTGAGGAAACAGCTGGATATTAATCTTCAACAAGTCAGAGATGTCTGAAAAATCTACAGCAAAGCACTAGAAATAAGCATTGGCCATGTTTACCTATAGAACTAAGACGAACATATGTGTGGGATTAGGTCCCAAACTGCATGTCAGTGCCCTAAAGTAAATGGTACAATGACTCAACTAATAACAACAAAAATTTCAGCTAACACAACGTGCAGGTCAAGGATGAAAGAAGGTGAAGATGGCTTGTTTGCGTCATTGATAATGGGAGCTCAAGAGGTATGGTTTAAGCAATGTCATTGTACTTTGGGTATGAAGAGAAGACAGAGAAGGAAAATATATCAATATATATCAGACAAGGAAGAGAAGAGGGAAAAGAAAATAAATTGTGTCACCATTCAGAATAGGAAAGTTAGAGTTTAAGACAGAAATAACTAAATGAGAGTATTATATAAAGTTATCATAATGGTGGTCCCTAGAGGGAAAGACCCTGCATAAATATCAGAAGAAGTGCCTGTACAAAACCAAGAAAATGGACTATCATTCAAAGATTAATTGAAATTATAAGAAGAGAAGATAAAATATAACTAAGCTAATAACAACTATGATATCAATAAATAATGTAGACTTAACTTAATAAAGGTAACTTCAGGTTCTGTCACAAAGCAAGGACCAAGTCTGTGCTGTCTACTTAAGACACAGGTCTAAAGTCATGATTCACCAAGGTTAAAAATGGTTGGATCAGACAAAAATAAAATTTAAGTCCAGTCTAATGTCAGACAAGTTGGAATTCAAAGGAAAACATATTAGACAGTTGAATGGAGGACATTTAATGAGACCGAAGTTTCAGTTCATAGTGAAGCTATATCAGTTCCAACTCTCGTAGATTTGCAAGCTATTGCTGTGTCAAGTTCCATAAACCAAAACCTACAAGTGATTCATGGAAAAAGAGATAATCTTATTAGTAATAGGAAAACGGATGAAAAATGGCTCCGAGAGGAATTACACAATTTAGTTGGAACCATTTGGAATCTGCTTGTATGTTTTGCTAGTCCTGTTTCGTTCCATTGAATAAGGGGATTGACAGCAGTGTGCCGGGGCCTACAGAAGTGACTGTATCTAAGTAGAGGGTGTCCTTTCTGATGGCATGTCGGAGTCACTTGAGAGAGCGTTAAAAAATAGCAACGCCAGGCCCCACCCTCCAGAATTTGATTAGAATTTTAGGGTGTAAGGACCGAGCAGCGTCATTTCCTAAAAGAGGCTAATCAGATGATTTGAGTCACTAGTGTCTTGTAGTGAGGATGCCTCACCCCCACCTCTTGTTCCGCCTCTTCCTCTTCCATATTTTAATGAAGAAAACAGCGTTATGCAGAAAGTGATTGTGACATAGGTCTAGAGAAGTCTCTGAACCACAATAAGAAAATGAGATTATGAGAAATAATTCAAGCAAGAGATAGACATTTTTTTTTTTAAAGGGTGGTGACTTGAGGTTAGTACAAAGTTTAAAACTTAGGGAAACCGACAAGGTATGATCACTGATTAGGTGGAGGGTATTGAGGGAGATGGTGAGCCATGGGTGACCTAGCTTGGATGTCTAGGTAATGTCACAGGATAAAAGAGGAATGCACTGTGGGGTTCTGGTTGAGATTGGGTGCAGCAACAGAGGTAAGATAATAAATTCAGTGTTGGAAGGGCTGCTACCACGGGGTATTTGGGTCTCAAGATAGGGGGAAAGCCAAAAGCTATGCAGGCCCATCTACAGTGGAAAAAATTTCAACAGAGGCCAGATCCAACCCTTAATCAAAATCAAGACTCTGACTTGGGGGAGAGGGTCTATACATGAGCAAGGGAAATTTACTGTCCTCGAGAATCTGAACACTGAACTGGATACCATGGTGGTGACAGAGCAAAAGGTAATGAGTAGATCCCTAACCAGGGCCTCGGCCCACAGTTCTTTTTATTTTCTGTTTCACTAAGGGCTCAACATGTTATGGTAACAACGACGACATCAAAGTTGTAGCTTAAAAGCTTCTACTTTTTCAGGGAAGGCAAATACTTCCTGTCTCCCTAGTTATGCCTCTGAGTACAAGCCAGTAGCCGCATGTCAGGGACACAGCAGCATCTCAGTACTTAGGACACAGTTAAGGGCGATCTGCTTTAAAAGTGAAACTCACCTCCTGTTCTCCCCACTGCCCACCTGTGGTCCACACCACCTCCCCCAGTTCATCTCCTCCCCCTGGGGGGTCCACAGTCTCCCTCATCCGTCTCCCCGGGACCTGCACAGTCTCCTCCAGTTTCCTACGAGCACGTAAACACAACAATAGCAAAAAGTGAAAATCAGGCCCAGAGCTCGGTATTAGCGCTACTGCGGAAGATCAGAGTTTGTTCCAGATGCTGGACCCTGCAAATAGGGAACCAGAGTCAGGGTGAGGGCTGCAGAGACAGTGTATGATGCTCTGGCACCCAGATATTCCTCATAGACATTTATCCACAATGCTCTATTGATTGTTTCTCTTGGACTGTCCAGTCACGGCTAATCTGATCGTTGTTGTGTTGTTTCTAAACGGAAAAACACCCCTAAAAATGATCAGTAAGGGTATGTTATCTTGACACTTCTTTAAAAATGAAGAATATTGAATTGTTAGAATATGCCGGTTGAAAGTTATCTTAGTTGTATTTCTCTAATGATTGATTTTTCCTTAAAAGCCTCAGTTTATACCAACAAGTAAGATCGCAGATTTCACCATCACCTGTGAAACGTCAGCACCTAAGGTGAGTAATTAAAGGGAAACAGCCATTTATGTCATGCTTCCCATGCGACAGACAAGCCTTTCCAAGGCCAAGTGTCGTCATGGCTGATGATATTCAGACAGTGAAACACTGGTAGATGCTTTTTCAACTGCCATTCTTTCCCTTGTAAAAGCAATACATATTCGTTAAGGAAAATTCAGAAAATAAAATAGAAATAAGAAAATTTAAATGACCCCCATTTTCTTACTGCCTGGAGTTGACCATCTAAAATATTTTAATGCATTATTTTCCAATATTTTCCCAAACATATTCCACAGGACTCTCTTCCCTCCTCTCTCCCCTCTATTGATCTGTCTATCATCTCTCTGTACACATATATATTGAGAAGAGAGATCGATTCAGTCTGTGTATATGTATTTCCCTAGAAATATGTTGTCTGTGTAATTCCTGCATTGCTTCTCATGTTTGATGAATGTTAAATTTGGAGTGTAATATAGTCCTCAAGTGCCTGTTATTATCTAAAACTTTAAATGTAGTGGTTGTATTTGTGAATTTTTCGACCTTTTCCTTTACATTAGGCACACACAAGTATGAAAAACTCTTTTAAGTTTTAGTGATGTACATTTCTCAGCAGGCAGATGACGAGATGAGTAAACCCAAGGCCACCTTTCTGTAACTAGATTGCTGATAAAGATGTGCTGGGAGACAAAAGCAAGATAATCCCTGTTGGGGAGGGATTCAGGAAACACAGTATATTCTTGCTTGGGGTCTTATGCATCTGCAAAATAGGATTTCTCGACTCAGCCTAGCTCTGCTGAATGAAGTACATTCGCCAAAGTTTATTTTCTAAGCTTCTGATTTGTAGTGGTAATCAGTAAATAAGCTGGCCTCCCAATCATGAAAATATGGTCTATATTATTTAAGGAAAACATGAAAACTCAGAAAGCCAGGCCTTTGGGTGACCCCTTGAAGCAAGAGTCTCTTGCATCCTTTGACCTCCCAGTCAGCCGCGGAGGTTGGAAAAGCAACACAGAAAGGACAGATTCCGATGGAGAGCGCGTTTCCGAGACGAAAAGGATGAAGACGTCTACACAGAAGAAAGTGAACCCTCGACAGCAGAGACAGCTAGCACCCCTGCCAGGAAATGTCCGAGTCACTGAGAGACCTCAGGTGCTGCTGCTCTTTACTTCTTCATGAGATGTCTAGTATTTGCTTGGTCCAGAAATAGCGGCAGGAAAGCTTTGCTTCAGTTTCATATTTTTAAAGCACTGCAGTGATAGCATCCACATTTGAGTTTCCTGGACATGGTCCCATGTGCTGTTCGTTCTCTATTCTCAATTTGGGAGGAAAATTCAGATTGCTGTTATCAGCACATCACCACTGTAGACGGAGAGCTCAGCCTCTGAGGATGCCTGGGTGAGAAAGAGATTTAAAATCTGCATTTGACAGAGAAATATTCCTGGGGAGAAACCTACAACCTAGAGGATTTTTGCATGCAGTGCTTTATGAAAAATGCTTAGCTAGATTCTAACTAGTTACCCTTATGGTCAAGGTTCTGGAAAAAGATAGTACGGTTAGGTTAATACAGTTTTAGTGTATTAATTGTTGATAATACAATGAAGGATTGAGACCGATTTTAACAACTATCCCACTCCACATGTCCCAACGAGTTTGTTTCTTGTAAAGGAATCAGTACATATGTATGCTTGTAATGATATTCTTATTTCATTCCTTTTTGAGGATTCATATTCCGTTTATAATAATAGCAATACCCCAGATAGTATCTCACTACCATTTTAAGTCTTCTGTAGGCCAGAAGTTATTTCCTAGTTTATCTGCCTTGTTCATCAAATTTGACTTCTAATGCCTTTTTACTGTTTCTAGAAATTAAATTCATCCTTAAAGCATGGATGTGGGCCACCATGGGAAAATATTCAACTGAAATGCCATAGGCTCTGAAAGCAAAAAAAACTAATTTGATCAGCAACTGTCTTCTGAAAGTCTGCCTGCTCTAAGAGTCTATGTTAAGCATTGTGGGGGACAAGATATTTTAGGCATGGCTCTTTCAAAAGCAGTTATTCTGAATAATAGTTACATTACAGAAATAACTCACCCATTCTTTTGTAATATTTTTGGCGAATGGTGTATAGACTCTTCTTGAAAACTTCAGTGATAGAGACTCATTACCTCCTAAGGCACCCTTTTCTCATTCCATTTCTGGGTAGCTCATTTTCTTAAAATATTTGAAATTCAGTTCTCTGTAATTTTGAAGTTTGGCCCTAAATCTTTTCTTGAGACTATAAAAGCCAAGGTGAATCTATAATCTTCAGGATTTTGCCTTGAATTGCATATCCCATTTGAATATACAAGGTCATATGTTCAGAAGATCTTCAACTCCGTTTATATCCAAATACCACATGTTTGTAATATAAAAAGTAGTTTTTATCACTTTATGGTCCTGTATCCTTTAACCCTGAATGTTACTCATTAACTGTACAATTTCAGAAATGGGATCTGTTGGTTTATTTTATGAGTAGGTTGAGTGCTTCAAAAAATACAGTGAATGCAAAGTCGAAGTGTGTCCAAGTGCGAGACACACTTTAAATACATTTAGTCTAAATATATTTAGACTTTAAATATAGATATTTACTTATATTTTGAAATATATCCATTATGTGCAATTCAGTATGCCAGCTACAAGGGAGTCAACTATGAGCAAAAATCTCCATATGACCCCAGAGTCCATTGAAGTTGCAGTTTAGCGATGGAGGCAAAAAAAAAAAAATTCTGTAATTATTCAGACAAATATAAATAGCTATTGTGGCAATTTTTAATGACCTAGTAGCATGAATTTTTCTAATAAGGGATTTGACTCTACCTGGGAGTACGAGATAATCTTCCCTGAAAAACTGATGACCGAACTTTCAGGATGGGGTTCCAGTAAAATTAGCAAATGGAGAGGACATCACATAGGTTTAAAGTACACATGGTTATAAATCAGTATCTGTCTATCATACGTTGTTTATCACCGAGAGTCCAATTCTATCCTTCGCCATATGAATGACCCATTTTACTCAATGCAAAAAAATTTGAAGGCAGGAAGCTGTAATACAAAGTATCTGAAGAAGACACTTAAGCGCTTGATAGGCAGAGAAATTAAAAGGGACTATGGCGTGAGCTGAGTGGGCACAGCCAGGACCAGGCAGGTCCTATGGGCTTTGGTAAGGGCCATTTATCCTGACAGCAGTGGAAAACTAGTGAAGGGAAGTAGTGTAGTGTAGGGAAGCAGATACATTTGTCCCTTGTGTGGTTGCCTCAGAAGGGAACACTGACTCTTCTTGGTGATATCTTGGACATAGAGGGTGAAGAGAGGAAATGGAAGAATGACTACAGAATTTCTGGTTCTTATACCAGATGGTTAGATGGCAAGTCCTTTCATTGAAATAGTGAATTCTAGAAGGTGACTGGGCTTGTGAGGAGGAGCATTAGGCCAGTTTAAGACTTCTTAGAGAAAATGGCTGCTAAGGAATGAAGATAAGAGGAAAAGAAAAATTGGATAGATGGGAGGAAATTCAGCATTTAACTTTCGCCGTGGGAGGATACGTGTGCACGGGTGATGGTGAAGGAATGACTAGAGCATTAGGAGGGGAAATCAGGAATGTGGTTTTTATCATGAAAGCCGAGAGAAAAAGGCAAATCAAGAAGAGATGGTCACAGAGACAGAATTTCATTGGAGACTAACTCAGTAGGTCAAAGGACTAAAAAGAAGTCATTGACAATGACTTAGAGGTAATAGAGATGATCTCAAGAAGAATTTTGTTGTTGCTGGACTGAAAGAGATTAGAATGGATTAATTAGCAAGTAGAAGGTGACAAACGGAGGCAAATTGCCTGCTAACTATTGGAAAGACCTTTTCACTTCAGAAGACATTTTGTTCTTAAGAAAATCTACAAGTGAGTTGGATAGCAGACAAAAATTCTGTATCAGCACTTGAAAATGAACTTAATCAGGTTTTAAAACTCAATTGAAATAGCTTTTGATTACATGAGGATTATTTGCAGTAAATTCCTAATCTATCCAATAAACACAACATTAGGTATTACTGCTACTAAGCACAGAAAGTGAGGAAGTATGATTAATTTTAATATCCCCCTAAGTAGATGGAATTAGGAAAGCAGCTATACTTGAAGTAAAACTTACCATGTGCTTCAAAACCTCGATTAAAATGACTGGAATTAACTATGTCTAGTTTATATGTACTATAGTTCATTTCTCTTAATCAGGAAGTGAATTAATTGTTCTTCCTAGAGATTCATTTCATCATACACTTGGGGTTCTTAGAATGTTCAACTTTCTTATACTAAACAGGTTTCTTCCCATTTCCTGAAAACAGTATTCCAGTAAACATAATATACTTACTATTTCATACATCCTCACATTTTATTATCTTAGAATTTTTCTTCAATGTCCCTTAATAATTCATTTCACTCAGCAAACAATATAATAAGCATTTACTGGGCCACGTGCCCAGGACTCAGAGATTGTCAGGATACCCATTCTTACTTCCGAAGCTAAGTGTCTCCCTCTAGCCATTCCAATCAAAGGAAACCTTTCCCCTCATCATGCATTGTTATTCCAGTAATTTCTCCCTTTTCAGATATGAAGACCTCCTTTCAATATTAAAAAATGACAGGATGTATCATATCATACTCAGTATATCTAGTATGCATTGATGGAGAGAAAGAAAGCCACCGTAGATACTTAGAAATGAATGTATATTGCCCTTCCAGCTGTAACAGCTACATAATTTAAGAGAGAAGGAAGAGAGAGAAAGAAGAAGCATTTAAGGAAGAAAGGAAGAAAGGAAGGAAAGAAGGGAAGGAAGAGACGTCTTTTAGTTGCTCATTTTTAATTTTTCATCCTAGTCCTGTGACTTAAACCTGGGTTCTTGAGTTTTACTTGGTCTGCAGGCCAGCGTCTCAACCCCTGGAGCCAAAGGGTGCCAATCTACATGAGGTTTAAGACCAATATATAAGTCTATATGAGACATTATTTATTCAGTAAGTAGACATGCAGATCCTTTACAAAATACTAAAAGCCCTTCGATTTATTGTTGAGCATCCTAGTCTGTAGCATTCATTTCATTCTTAAGTGGCCTTATGATGTTCTTTTTTTTATTGTTGTATTTTATTGTCATTTAACCTTTACTTGTGCTTATATAAATCACATACTTCTTGAGGGAAAAGATGAGGAAATGGATTTCCTCTGTTGATCCTGTAGAAGTCCAGAGCTGATAGAGACCAAAGGAAAGAGTGAGGTGGTTTCATGTGGACCATTGACTGCTGCTAACCCTTGTGTTTGTTCTTGTTCATGCCTTGCCTTAGACCTATTTTTGGGAAATGAAAAGGAAGCAGAATCAAAACCTGGGGAAGGAATGTAAGGCTCTGATTGAAGTTGAAACCAGCAACAGTCATCCAGACATAATCTTGGTGAGATGCGTTCTACCGACTCGGTGCCACCTTGAGATGCAGTCCTATTGACAAACACGAGAGGACTCCAAGGAGCATTTCACATTAGTGCTTCAAAGTAACTGAGACAGTTGGTTGGATAAACTAGTTTTTAAGTGAAAAACATGACTCAGAAAAGTTACTTACCCGAGGATACATAAACTAGTAAAACACACCTGGAACTTGGCCCCTTGACCTCAAGATCATGATGCTTTACCTCTTACTTGTCAGAGTAAGAAAGCTTTAATATTCTGTAAACATATCTAAATTTTGTATATGTGTACACAAATATATATTGTATAGATATAAATTTTGTGTGTGTGCATTGCACACACACATGCACACATACATATTAAACTTGAAAGTCGCCTCAAAGCTTGCATGCTAAGATCCAAAGCATATGAACCTTTTTGTAATTTGTAATATAGATTCTCATCAGAAAGTATAATTCTGAATTGACTTATATTATACCACTGCTAAGAGAGGTCTGTTCCATTTACTCCCCTAGATTATGTATTCCTAATTCTTTCTTGGTTATTTGATATCAAAGATATCTGGGTGGTTCTACCCTAGACCCCAGCAGGTTGCCTTGCTTCACTCAGTGAAGTATAAAATACTTCGCTATTTAGGAAGAACTGACTCAGATGGGTTCCATGAGGCACATTTTATTGGTGAAGCCACATTTTAAAGAACATTGTCCATTACATTATATATTCTTTGTATTGTATTTAAGTTCTTTTAGACATTAGAATTTAATTTCTGGGAAGAGTCTATTTGCTGTTTTCTTTTATCAAAATATAGATTTTATTACTCTTCTTTATTACTCTTTTTTTTTTATCTTGGTTGTAAGAAATTTATAGCTGAAATTCAGTCTATAAAGTAATAAGTACACTCGTCTAGATGGTTACTATTTTTGACATAATCTATACAGAAGTATTTAGAGAAGGGCCTGGCCTTATGTATGTCTTCAGGTCAGGTATCTCAGAATGCTATTTGGAATGATTAAATCTCAATTAAAAATGAGCAAATAAGAAAAAGACGGTGTCTTCTGACTTCAACCTAGTTTCCATATCCTGTAGCAGCAAATACGATATAGCAATAATGGAGATTTTATTTTTCAAACTTTCCATTCTAGAGAATTTCAAACATGGTACAATCAGCCCCTCTGCGTCCACTTCCCAACTCCAACAGTGCTCAGCTCGTGGCCAGTCTGGTTGATCTGCTTCCCCTCTCTGCTCCCCTCACTCCCAGTGTCAGACAGTTTCATCCACAGATGATCATTGTTTTAAGAAATTATCTAGAGGGATGTTGAAAAGTCTGGTGACTTGTGAATGGGAGAAGAATAAAACATACTAACAATGAAGAACAATTAAATTCAGAACATGCAGTATGAAAACACCCTAGTATTTGCAAAAGGAACTCCAAATACAGTCAAAGACCAAAGAGGGAGGCTGCAACTCACGTAAAGAATGCCATCTTTATTTACCTGTTGGAAGCAAAATAGGATAGAGCTGTTTCTGTGATTAGTACTTGTCACCACCTGCTGTACAGAATCTCTTCAAAGACTTTGTGGGGTTCACAGGAAACCATTGCTTGTCACTTCTCCAAGATCTTAGCCTTTAGCAAGGACTTTTTTTCAAAACCAGACATGGCATTTACATTAAAATTGCTCTTGTCTTTTTATGTAGTATTTCTCAAGTCCTTATGCTGCTTGCATGTATGTGTGCGGTATGATGTATTTATTTCTGTCATCTCAGCAGGAAGTCAGTTTTCAAGCTCGTGGTGTTTAATTAAATTAGATACATATGCATTATCCAGAGATGCACATTACATTTTCCATGTGTCTGTCGTTGCAGTAATTCAAGTAGGAAATAATTGCTTCTGAACGCTTGTCTGTCTGTACTTCTTAAACTCAGAAATCAAAAAGAGATGCTTTCTAGTCCCTGGATTCCTTCCCAGCTATCTTCTAACGATAGTGCTGTGCATGTATGTGTGAATATGTGTGGTCTCTAATTCAGACCCTGTGACTGTCAAATTTAAAGGAATTCAGCTGACAGTGGTGTAAGTCTGTCACTTTAGAAATAACAGTTCACTACCAAACAGGGCATACTCGTCCTCCCTGCAACAAGGTGGGGGTTTGTATTATTTTGACGAGTTTACTGGGGCTCAGCCTCATTTTCAGGTGTCACAGGCTCAGAAATATGGTATCCTCCATACCCCACAGGACACCCATCTCATAGGATGGTTTGACAGCAGCCAAAGTCATGGGACTGTTGTGCTCTATCCTGTGACAGTTTAGCTATTTAGATGATAAATACTGCCTCAGTTCAATCAGAAGACACTTAACGCCATGTGCCACGTATTGGCCCCTTTTATGCTAACCTGCCTGGCCTAACCATTTACATTCCCGCAGCTGCTGGGGAGCCATGTGCTTGAATATTTTAAAGCCTTCTTCGAAGACAGCCTGCTGGTCCACCTTCCCCAAAGGGATGACAGAGATGTGACCAGTATGACTCTAACACTAAAAGGGCCCTGGCAGTTCACCCCACCCTGTGCCGGTCTGTGCGTCTGAGAGCCCTCGTTCACCTTGTATGAAGAGCAACTCCATTTTGATGTCTGTCAGTCTGCCTTTGAAAGGACTTTTTTTCATATCAGGGGACAGTATCTCCCTCTTCTTCTGAGTTTTGTGCCCCCCTCCCTCTGGCTTTTGTATCGACAGTTTGCAATTTCTAGTGAAATGATAAGCGTATTGATAACTTAACATTTATGTTAAATGTGGCCATTGCTGATGGTCTCAACCTCTAGCCATTCATTCCCCCATGTCGCTGCATCTGCAGTGACTCAATGTCACAACAGTTTAATCTGTCCCCCTATTTCTTCACTGAATACGCCTCTTCCTTTCCCACCCCCCACAAGACCTGTGGTCTATTGAAGCCTTTTTTTTTTTTTTTTAAATCACATTCTTTTGTTGTTGTTGCTTTTTCTTTTCTTACTGGCATAGTCATTGTTTTCTAGTCATTTAAAAGGTCTCTTTGTTCTACACTGTGGGTCATGTTTAAAATGCTCCCAAATCATTGATGTGGTATTGAATTCAGCTTCCTTCTCTCCAGTTGCTTCGGATGTGTACTTTGCTGGTGTCGCCTCCATGGCAATTTTTTAGCTTTTTGATATTCATTTATGCTTGGCCTTTCCTCCAGCTCAGACCATTTATTTCCAGAGTCCATGCAGTGAGACTGTTCTTGGTAAGACCTTGCATGTCACCTGGAGCTGTGCAAATCTCCAACTGGGATTCATTTACAACTCCAGGCATTTTCTAGAGATTAAAAACCTGTCATGAAAATAATGAGGAGTTTTTTGTTTTTGTTTTCTTTTAAAGGACATCTTAATCCTCTTTCAAATGCCCTAGATAACCTCCCAGTTGAATCTTTGGAGACATTACGTGTCAGGCTATCAGTCTGCATTGCAGAACACTTCTTTCATCATTTTTCACAATCTTGTTAGCAGAGCTAACAACACAGTTCGCTCCACCATGTCAGGGCAACCGCTGGGATCTGGATCTATTATCTCTGAACCTGCAAAACCATTTTTCTGAAATTCTGCATGTGCACACGCATTGTTTTTAAGTGACATGAGCCTTTTTTCTTTCCATGTGGTCGTAATGAAATCCAGGTGCTATACTCCACATGTATCATCTCATTTAATGTTTTTCAAAATCTGGGGTGGGGACTAAGTGCTCTTCCCACCCCAACTTTACAGATGAGGAAGATAAACTTGTTCAGGGTCACACTGCCAGGGCGTGGTCACCTTGAACTCTAGCTATCTGGCATCAGCCCCCGCTCAGCTCTCAACTCATGGTGACCTCTCATTATTGTCTGTCTCTGTCCCCGACATCAGGTCAGCTAGCCCCTCGTCAGACTACACACATACACTTTATTCGGGACCTCAGAGTACAAATATACCATGTTGATTAACATTCACCATTTTGACACAGGTTTCCAAAGTTCCATTGATAAGCATTTCCTAGTCAAGAGTATTTGAATTCATGGGAAAAATAAGTCTCTCCTCTACTCCTTGACTAGATTAACTTAGTCCCCTTCTAGCTCATTTATTTCCTTATCCTCCCTAAATTGTACATCTACAATAAAGTCCTTTTCTGCCCAAGAGCTGGTCCTCCTCCTTGTAGTCCTTATAGAGTCCCATATCATCATCAGGATCATCTTCACAGGGTCTTCACTAATTCCTAGAAAGGAGACTCTTCTTCTGGCCCCCCAATTATCACTCTAGTATTCTATTTGCATTCCTAACCACCCATTCCCCCGTGAGCTACTCCCACCTGACATTTGGCCTGTGAGAAATCCTATTTTTTCTATCCCTGCTCAAAACCTACGTCCTGCACTCTCTTTTAAGGAATACTTGGCTTCAGTGAGCAGAGCATTATAAAGCCATGACTTAGTATCCTGCTGTAGGAAAGAGTCAGGCTCTACAATTGTGATAGAACAACCCAGGTTCATATTCAGATCTATATTCCTGTGTCAGTTCTGTCAACTTCTGGTCATGTTTTCATGTCTATAGATGTATGTGTGTGTGTGTCTATACATATATATAGACACATATACATATATGAAATAGGAATAATAATATCTACTCAAAATTGTTGTGAGAATTCTTGGGATGACTCATGATAGAATGAAAACCATTCTTGGGTTATGAAAAATAATTTTTAAAACTACTCTCTCTAGTTATGTAGAGGGCAAATTTAGCCCTTGTTGGGTGGGCCAGGGGATGGGAGTAAAGAATAAAAATTGAGAGAGTGTAATTGCTTTGTGGTAAAAAGGGAGAGCTAGAGAGAGACCCCATGTGTATGAGGGGGCCAAGCTGGGGGTGGGGAAGGAGAGCAATCCAGAAGCAGAAAAAGCTGGTGCTGTAGAATTAGAGAGGCTGGAAGGGAAAGTGACCACAAAGATGAGGTGACTATCTGTTGAAGATGTGAAAACACATTAATAGTAATTTTATTTGATTTTTGCCATAGGTAATCATTTCTTCCATTCTCAACTCACTCTTCAGTAAAATCTGTGTATGCATTTATACTTTGTAGAATTGCATTCTTTTTTAGGAGATGGGGGCAGCTGTTGAATTTTTACTTTGAAGTATTATGGCATCAGAGCTACTAGAGAATTCTCGACTTATTTGTGTCACATAGATAAGATGCTTGGCTATTAATAATAAAAATCTGTAGATAGTTTCTGTTACTAGTTTCTCAGAGAAATGAAGAAATTGCTATGTGCTGGAGTAAATAAAAAAGACATTTGAGGGAGATAGGACTTACCTCGGAAAGTGGAGAAGACTCTCAAGTCTTCTTGAGAAGGAGAGAAGGCATTTTAGGTAGAGAACCAAATGGGTAAAAGTATGGAGGCTGAAGTTTATCTTGTTGTCATCAGGAATTTTGAAAAGAACCTTTTGGTTATGACAGAGGTTGCTTTTTAATATGTATTGTTCTTATGTCCAGATAGTATCGACTCACATTGAAAAGAACTTTGAAAGCCAGTTAAAGAGTTGGTGCTTGAGGTAGTAGGCATCAGGACCCTGCAGGAAGGTTTTAAGATATTGTTTTAGAAAATCAGTTAGGTGGTGTTAATGGAGATGTACCAGAACGAGGAGACACTGAAGACCCAAAAACAAGTAGGACACTTCCATCTGAAGACTGAACTTAATAGGAAGACTTCCAGAGTCTTCCTCTAGCTCCCCCCTCTCAGATGGTTCCATCATTCAGTTACCTGGGTTCGAACCTGGGAGTCATTCTGCATTTCTCTCTCCCTTTCACAGCCTGCACACCACCTATCAGCCCAGTGCATTGACTCAACGTCGACTCTGGAAACAGACATGCTCTATCTCTACATTGCTGCCCTCCCTAATGAGTGAATATCTCTTGCTAAGACTTAGAGTAATCACCTGTTAGTGACGTCACTGCTTCTCTTGGCTTCCATGGTCTTTCAAGAAGGCTGGTATTCTGTCTTCACACACAGTCGAACTGTTAGACCATTCTCCGATTCATTTCCTCCAACATGTCTTTGCACACTTGGAATAACAGTTGGTGTCTTGCTGTGACCTCTTAGGAGTCCTCACCCCTGGCTCCTCCTCCCTTACTCACTCCATGGTAGTCACCTGGACCTTTCTTGGCCTCTAGCACCCTTGGCTGATTGTTGCATCACAACCTTTCCCTTTGCTGATGGTAATGCCTGAACTCCACGCCCTGCCAGCCCCAGCGACGCACATGACTTGCTTTAATTTTTGCTTTCTTTTATTCTGTGAGTGTATTTGTCAGTGACTGTCCTAGACACTTGGGATGTAGCAGGATAAGAAATAAATAATACTGTCTATCCTCATGGAACATCCATTCCAGTGGGAAAATCAAACCATAGACAATACAAACCCGTCTCATGACATGTGATGCTGTTAAGGACGACAGTGAAGCAGAGCAAGGGGACAGGAAGGGTCAGAGTTGGGGGTCATGAAGTGAGATACAACTTTATGTAGAGTAGATAAGGAAGGCTGGACAGGGGATATTTGGGGGAAATGTGGAAAAAAGATTGGAGTCTCAAATCCACAGTAAATACGTCCAAGGCCTTGAAGCTGGGAGGAGGTATCCTGGCATCTTTGTGGAAAGGTGGCCTTTAAGAGAAGTGGAGGACGTGGAATGATAGTGAGGTCCCGAGAGGCCACTAGTGGTCATAGGGGAATTTATGTTTCCATCTTTCTCTTATCTATATTAGTTTTTCCCACAGAACTTACGTTATCTGATTATTATATACATAACTACATTTGTATTGAATTCGTATCTTTTTCCCTCACTAGAAAAGTGGCTCCATTAAGTCAGGAGTTTGTATTCTATAATATCACAATGTCCAAGCCGCATTGGGAGTACAATTTTATGTGATATTTGAATGCGCAGATGAGAGGAGTTGAGAACATAATGTTAACCACGAAAGAGCGAAAACAGACCGGGCCTTGGAATTTGGCAGAAAGGTATTTACTGGCCTGGTAGCTTGGAAGGGTCCTTGATAAAAAAGAGTGCTTAGGATGGATGTGGGCAGGCAAAGCAGTAAAAGCAAAGACACCTGAGCCTCGATGACATGGAGCTCTGAAGCTTCCTTAAAAACAATTGAATTAGTTCGGTGTTACAAAACTGATGGGCGTGCTCTTCTCCTCTCTAACTTATTTATAATTTATTTATCCTCTTCAAAGGACACTTCACAGAATTGAGTGTCTAATGTGAGGCATGGCAAACCTCGGAGACCTGACAAATCCCGCTCAGCTCTTTGTAACGTAATTTTAATTAAGGTGTCCTAAGCCTCATGGGAGACTTCACTCTCTTCTCATTTACCATGTGGGAGGGGACAGCTGTTTCATGACTGGGGCAAAATCTTCAGAAAGGGCAAGCTCCGAACTGCACAGTCTGAAATACAGCAAAGCCTAAGTGACAGAGACCATTGGTATCATGAAAGGAAGTAATCAGTGTGAAAAATGTGTCAGTAGTAGCAAAAACGTACGGAGAGTGACACCGAAAAGACAGCTGCATAGTGTCTTGTCTGAGCTTGAAAAAAATCAGACCTTCAGAGCTGTTCGTGCTTAAGTAGAAGGGAACACCCTTTGACCACAGAGCTGCCCAGAGTGCTCTTTCAGAGATTTCATAGTCTGGGAATTGTTTTTCCAAAATCTTCTAAACATTTCTATAATTTTTAATCTGAAGAACAAAGAAAAGAGAGGAAAGGAGAAGAAAGAAAGGGACTTTCTCCTGCAGGAGAGATGACAACACTTTGTAAAAAGAATGTCTTTGGAGTTGAGGGGAAATATGTGATCCTCATGGAAACGATCCCAGTAAGGCACAACTCAGAGCAGAGAACTAAACAAAATGCAAAAATAATTAATTTCAGGAGGGTTTGTTGATAATACCAGGAAAAATGTTCCCTGGGAGTCCTGTCATTTTGTTGTTTATCTTGGATACTTCCATCTTGTCTGAGTTTCGTCATCAGGAGGAGTTAACAATGAAAGGGAGCACCTCGCACCTCCTGTGTGGAAGCCTCATGAATTAGAGCAAAACAATTAGAAGGAAAGGCATGAGTTTCCGTCGTAAGCTTAGTTTGTGTTTGCTGTGTGCTGCTGTGGGAAATCATCACTGGTCAAAAAAGATTTAGTCCAACCGTCGTGACAACAGTGAACGTAGATTTTCTTTTTAATTTTATGTTGCATCTGAAATCTGGAAGTCATACACATTAACATTTCAAAAATGAACTTTAAAACTATATATGCATTGTAATTACTTCCTAGAGCATGGAATTTATTTACAGTACAAGTGTAAAAATAATCTTGAAATGAACCAAAGCAGTTTAGAATCCGGTTGTTTTAGTTTTGTTTTTGTCATCTCCTCTGCTCGCAAGGCTTGCCTGTCTCTTGATTTGGGTAACAGAGAAAACAGCGGTGATGGATGCTGTTGGATGTTGGCTGCTAGGCTACGCGTGTGTCCATTTAACCTGCTTCCGGACAGAGCCGTTTCCAGACGCCATGTCAAATACACACCACCTGTGTTTCCTGGAGGGAGGGACAGAGGGCTGAGCGACTCTCCATCCACGTGTGTTTAGCAGGTTAGAGGGGGCATGAGAGGCAAAGGGTACATACACCAGGTAAGTGCCCCCAGGACCATTGCTCCATGCCTTCCACCAGGTGATGGAAGTGAGAAGCACAGTTGTGTCTTAGCGTGTGCTCAGGGATCATCAGATGGAGGAGCAGATAGGAACTTTTACCTTACCCCTGCCTTCTTAGGTTTTCTTTTCTTTTTCTTTTTTTCCTGTTTCCCCACCATCTCACAGATTTACAAAATATTTAAAGAGAACATTCTTGTTTGTTTTCCTTAAAGGCATGCATTGACATTGTCTGTCTGTCTCTCTGTTTCATTCTCTCTTCCCTCCCTTGCTCCCTCGCTTGACCACTCATTCTCTCTGACTTGAAAAATTGCATTCCCTCCATTTAAGTTTGCGTGAGCCCTGTGAAATGGGCGGACCTGGCTTCCGAATGGCACACTCCACCTCCCAGCTCTCCTAACCTTCCTCCCACACCTCCCTGCCGCCCCCAAAACATCCCGTGTAGTCCCTGCCTGTCAGATGCCACTAACCTGCCACTCTTGGCGTTCAGCGCATCAAGGCGCAGCAGTCCCATTCAGGCAGATTTCCTGGGAAATCCACCCAAAGACAAAATGTCCCATCCCTCAACATTCCAGGTGAGCTCCCCACCCCTGTCATCTTCTCTATCATGCTTTGGAGTCTGAGGTCCCAGGCCCAAACTCCCCAAAGTTTTCCTCACACCTGTGTTGAGCTCATAATGTGTCTGCTCTGGAGCAACCAGAGAAGAACCTTCAGGGTCCTTCTGGTAACTCAAAAACGTGGCTCATTTGTTGTCAGATGCAGATTGTTTTCAATATCGTTACAAACACTGACAGAAAGGTAAAAGTTCCCTGAAAATAATAGAAGTAAATACAACGATTATAATGCACTCATTCTGGAGATACATGCAATATTATTGTTTACGACACATCAGAGATGGTTTCCCTATTTTTTTTTTTTTTTTTTTAGGGAAAAGTGCAGGCAGGAATGAAGGTGAGCTGAGGCAGGCAGGAAGAGAGAGGAGGAAGAAATTTTTTATTTATTTTTATTTTGCTGTATGTCTTGGTGGTTCCCGCCAGCCCCGGGACATGAACCTGGGTCCCCGGGATGCATGTGGACTGCATCCGACCACTGCGCCACCAGAGCACGTGGTCTCCCTTTTTATGCACATAAACTGTTCTTCTGGCAATTGCTGTGGCCTTCTCCCTGCTCTTCAAGGTCACGTCTGCACCCTGCAGCATGTCCTCAGATTTCGTACGGCTTTATAGCTAGAATTTGTTTTTCAGGTTTTAGATCCAAGTGATAATGATGTGTCACTGAAGCAAGAAAAAACGGAAATTTCTACTATGAAAAAAGGTAAACAGAAAAATAATTGAGTTTACATTTCTTAGCTGTAAGTTTTGATTCAGGTTCAGTACAACTTACCATTTTTTTGTATTATAGATAAGAAATTGGCAGCAGTTTGGGTATCGAAAAGTTCAGTTCACTGTCCCAGAAGTGGAAGGCGGGGCGGGTAGGGTGAGCTGTCAGCCTCGTGTGTTTTGAGGGGTCAGAGAGGTACTCCTTGCTGGGGGGGAAAGTGCCTCCTGACTGCCACCTGGCCTGACACTCATTTTATCTATGTCATCCTCCACATTGATATGCCCTCCTCCACGAAGAGTTCTGGATTCAAAAAAGGATGAAACTCTGTTGAGAATTTTCTTGAGGCTTGATATCAGGTCTGTCTTTTTCAGAATCTGTTTTGAAACTTACAAATGACATTCCCTATTTTCAATTATTTAGTACTTTTCCTTCTTTTTATGATTCCTTGGAGGTGACTGAGAGTAATTCAGCAAACACACTAGCTCCTTCATGTCCCTGGGTGCAATTTGTCTCAATTTTAAGACTTTCTTTAAATCAAAAACTTATCCTCTTATGTGACTCACCCCAAAGACAGTTTCCCCTGGAGAATGGAGAAACAAACCAGATTCATAATTTTGTATTCTTTGTGTCTCTTCATTATTCCTGCTACAATTCTTTTATTATATTTTCTACTCCTTTACCGTTTTCTCTTTTATTTTGATATTGTGCCCTTGGGACTAAGTAGCAAATCCCTTATTTTCATTGTCGTTTTTTTTTTTTTTTAACTCCCACACTGGGTGTTGAACTCGGGTTCATGGCTTTACATGGCCTGTACTTTAGTGACTTGAGCCACAGGTTGTGATTTGTCATTTGCTTATTCTGAAGTAAGTGTTAAAGCCTTTCTTGGTCTTTTGTGCAAAACTCAGCTTGTTTTGGCTTCATCGTTCACAGCCCTTTCTCTGTGGACCCATGCCATCTTATTGTGTTCACGTGGATTCCATTGTAAGCTCCCCCTTCTTACTTCATTGCTGAGGTCACCTGTTCATTCACGTTTTTATATTTGAACCCATTAGCGAGCTTCCAAAGAAATCACACTTTTTTCTTTTCCATCTTAATTAGGATAATTTGCAATCCTATAATCAGGATTTCTTTTGTAAAGATCTCTTAGTTTTAGAGCCAGTGTTTGGACCGAAGTTTCCAACTATTACCATGCCTCAAGTATGTGCCTGTTGGATTAGAAAATTGTAAAAGAACGGTGGTTAATGTAATTTTGATCTTGAAATGAATATTTAATTTCCAGTGCTCTTCCAGGGCTTGGAAGGAACCAATTGTGAAATACCTTCAAATGACTGTAATTATGGACTAGTTGGCTGTTGGGTTAAAAAATGTCACTTCATAGGCAAGTCAGCGAGTAACACCGGAGTGCTTGCAGTGTTCCTGGGAAACCTCTCTTTGCTTCATTTCTTCTATTTCCTTAAAGGACTCAGGCAAATCCACAACCATGTACTCTCCATCGAAGACTTTCCTTGTTGTCCTGTTGCACTGTGACTTTCCACGATCGTGAATTTGTTGGCAAGCATTTATTTGGTGGACAAGATTTTTGAGCAGTTATCATAAAGAATTCTAGAGATAGATGGAAAAAGGTCCCATTGGTCTACTACATATATAGTCCCCAAGAGACTCTTCAAACCAGTCCATGGGGATTGAAGCATTTTTGCTTCACTCTGGACTGTAGACAAGTCACGCACCTCTCTGAGCCTACAGTTCTGAGGTTCCCTGACTGAGAAGATCAATGGGATGACACTAAGTCTCTTTCTGCTTCCAAGTTCACTCTTTACTGGAGACACCTGTTTGTTGCGATCTGTCAAGATGTCTTGAACTTGAACCCCAGATGAAAGAGAGTGGCATACTAGGGGGAAGACAGGTCTTTGTCTGGGTGGAGACTGGTGAAAAGGGAATCTGAACAGTCCTGATGGGTCAGTCTTACACACCATTGACAGATAATACGCAGCATTAAAAAGAAATTAAAAAAAAAGTTGCCGAGGCTTTTGGATTATTCCATATACTATGTCCTCTTTATTAAAAGCTTATTTTAAATTGCTTTGAGGACATTTTGGTACAGTTTTACCAGAGGAAGTTTGAATACAAAGCTAAATTACATTCAGATACTTAATGAGCTAACATTTCTTTGGTTCAATTTATTGTGTGATGATCAAAATACGGCTGTCTTCCCTTTGTTTATGTTCTTTAGAAGAAAAACAGGAGCTGTGCAGTGATACTCCAAACATAAAGAAGAACTCTTCATTGCTTAACTGGGAAAGGTGAGCGTCTTACAATTATACAAATTCCAAGGGAGTGCAGTTATACTGTTGAAGAGTAATTATCAATGTTGAAATACCAGAGGAAAGAAAATAACAGCAATAAGTAAAGGCAATTAAAATTGGATCAGAATTTTCACAAAGAAGACAGGAAATCATGGAAAACACTAAGTTTCTTACCTTTTTTTCCCCAAACCTTTTCCTTTTCTCTTAGGAGGCTTTTGGAAATAATGAAATGGAACAGGCTTGACTTCCTGCTCCCAGCAAATGCTTAATTCAAATTTCTCTAATGTCCTCATAGAACTGAAAATGTCACATGTATAGAAGGCAGAACTGTGGACTCATGAACAGACTTTTCTGTGGTGTGGCTAATTACCTTACTGTCAGATAGAGGATTTTAATAATCACTGCATGCTAGATTTTTCTTCACATGAAACTTTTTGTCACTTTTAAAATAAAATCAGCTGATGATTTCAGATATGAAATGATTATTTTCAAGGGAGCAAATTCTTAGCTGCTGTTTACTACAAAGCTGTCTAAGCTAGTTTCCACCGTCTGCACAGAAGACCAAGTCACAGTCTCATCCAACCTCCTAGTATCCAACGCCTGGTATCTGTGAATCCACATCTGGCGTCTTGGCATAGGAGTACATTGAGTTAAGTGCAAGAAAAAGAAAAAAAAAGAAAAAGAGAGAAACATTTCTTTTCCTACCCTGCTGACAGGCTCTTCACTCTGTCAGTCCCATTGCTTTGCTCTTCTACTCCGAAGTCTTTCATAGCCTATGACTTTTAAGGTAAGTTTAAAACTCCTTATCATGACACAAGGTCCCTTCACTCCTCTCTCTCTGTTTTGCTCTCACTTTGCTTCCTAGAGTTTTTAAATTGCTTATAGTTCTGTTTATCACTTACTTCCAGCTCTTTTGTCCACATGACTTCCTCTGCCTGAATGCACTTTGCAGCTGATACCAGTTTACTGCCCTTCCTTCAAGTCTCAGTTCAAACATTCTTTCCTCTGTGATTCCCTGAGTTGCCTAGCAAATTCACATATTCACAGAGCACTGTTGCAATCAGATTGCATCATAATTCATTGAACTTCCGTAATTACTTGTTAAATACAACTGTGTCCTGACCTAATGGTGAGCAGCTCCTGCATAGGACTTGTCTAAATATCTGTCTTCCCATTGCATATAACCTTCATTAAAGGGCCTTCTCTTTCCTGCGCCATAACCCTAAGCATCCGACAGGTCTTCCCTGACCACCCCATCCCAGTCCACTTCTGACAAGGCAGACTATCAGATCATATCCCATTTTATTTTTTCAAAGCACTATTACTGTTTTAAAATACCTTCTCAACATTTTACATTCTTGCATATTTCCTGTATTTTTCCCTAGAAGCCGACTCATTCCACGAGGGCAAGGCTGTCTTGCTCACCACTGTATTCCTTGTATCTAGAATAGCACTTGACTCAAAGTTGGTACTCTCTAATATTTGTTGATTGAATTAAATGGTATGTCTCCCCTGTGTCCCAGCGCCATTGCTAGACATTGTGTGGGTGGGCAGCACTTCAATCTACAGATACTAATATTTGAGTTAAAGTGTTCTTTGGTTGACTCCATCAATTGCAGATCTTAGCCTCTTCCTCAAGTCCATCTAGAATGTTCTCTCGTGACATTTGCCAACTTGAACAGAAGATGGTTCACAGGAGGCCCTTGGAGCCATGTGAAGGGGCTGAGAGTCACTTATCTTATTGTCACAACTCCCTAGATATGATGACCTTGGATGTGGGTAGCACCCTGGGAACAGGTGTGTTCATCCTGGTTCATGAAGTGGCCAAAGACAAAGCTGGACCAGCAGCAGCATCTGCTTCTTAGTGGCCATCCATCTTCTGTGTTATCTGGGTTCTGCTATGCAGAGTTTGGGGGTGATTCAACTCTGCTTGTATCTACAGCTGAGTCACAGTGGGATAACTGTGTGTCTTCATCACTGGCTGGAAGCTCATATCTCCTGTGTTAACTGAGCTTCCAGTGTGGCCATAGTGGTGACCTGTTGGTGTCTCAGCAGCTTGAATGGGTACCAACCACATCTCTCAGGTTCTGGGAGGAAGCATGTGTCCCATGATCTGGCTAAGTGCCCAGACTTTGTCTTGCTCTGCTTCTGGCTGATGCTCTCTGGAGCACTGGTTATGGGAGACAGAGGATTGGCCCTGGTTACCAAAATGTTCAAAGGTGTGAGCCTTTTGATGCTCAGCTCCGTCATCTTCTCCTGCTTCGTTAAGGGAGATCTGTTGTACTATTGGCAGCTCACAGAACAGGACTGCAAATTGCCCATGTCTGGATCCAGTGATACCATAGATTGGGCCTTCTGTGCTCTGGAGGTTTGACCTTTATGCTTTGATGGGATGCTCCGTGGAACAGCAGCTTGTTTCTGCACTTTGTTGCTTGATTATATTGCTCGTACAGAAGAGGCCTTCGGTCCTAGCATTCTGATCCCTTGAGCATTGGTATCTTGCTCTTCATCTGTGCTGTGACATATTTGGTGTCTTAGCAGCATTCACCCTCATGCTGTCCCGTGACTAGATTCATCCCGACACTGTTGTCCATGTTGGATGGGCCCTGACCAGATTTTCAGTGGTTGTTGGCACTCTGTGTGCTTTCTCATCCAACCTCCTGCCATGTTCCCTGTGACTTGGTCTTCTGTGCAGACGATGGGCTCATTGCTGAGGGCTTTGCCTGCTGCCCCATCATGGGCTCCCTGGTTTCTGAAACTTACAGATTTACAACATTCCTCTTCTATCTCAAAGATCTTATGACCCTCATGTCATTCGGGAGCCTACTTGGCTTAGTCCCTGGTGGCCTTTTCTGTTACTGCCCTCGACCATCAGCATAATCAGAATGTAAGCAAAGATGAGAAAGCAGAGTTGGAAATAGTTGAGATGAAGCCTGAATTTGAAGTGTTATTCTTTGGCATCTGTCCCAGAAGTAGGGACATTAAAGACTCTAAAAGTTTGTGTATCCCTGTCAGTACCATCCCTACTCTGAAATATGTCCTGAACTCCCTTCTTCCCCCATCCCTACCTTCTTTTCTTCTTCATTTTTCTCTTAAAAAATAATTTGAATCCATTCCCACACTAAAACATGTTTTTTGGTGTATCTTTGTGTTATTTCACATATTACTTCTTTATGAAGGATTTTTTTTTAATCATCTTTGAACCATAGCTTTATTATGAATGTTAGAACATGAATCAATTAAACAACCTTAGTGGACGAATCTTGTGAGATTCATTGTTTATTGATAGTGATGATAAAGTTGATAACAACAATAATAGGTACCACTTACAGAGCATTTACTAATAGCAGGCATTGAGCACATTCTTTGTATATCTTGTTCACTCTTTTAGTGCAGTGTTGTCTCTTGTCAGGAAAGCAGAAAGGAATCCTCTAGTGCGTTTTACCCTTAACCCCCAATATCATCATGAATTTGCAGCATCCCTAAAATGTAGGTAAAACAATTACAAATAAGGAAAAATATTCAGCTTAGAGCAAGTTATAGCTATTGGACATTTGGACATGTGCAGGTATTCGTCAACAGACAATTAAGCATTAATTAAAATGTTCTTAATCGTAAATAAAATATCAGCTGAAGTTAGTATAATTCATGCCCCCAAATTTGTTGAGAGTATAGAACATTTCATTTGATGTAAATGCGTATTGAATTCTTTAAAAGCCCAATAGTATAAATATATAAAACTCTGTAGAGCTGTAGTCTTAATTTGTGAATGTTAGCATGAAAGGATTGTGAGCTCCCTTTATTAGCTGACCAGAAGCTTTGAATGATCTAACCCTTATCCGCCTACCCAGCTTAACCTCCCATGTGGCAGGTCCTCCTTGTACATCCTCTGCCCCAGCCCCTTCACTGAAAGCTCTAGGTCTTATTAATACACACTTATTAATGCACTATTTCATTCATACTTACTGTGAGTTCTTTTCCATGCTGCAGCCACTTATCCTTTTAAAACACCTACCAGATCATGTTGCTCCCATTCAAGAAACCCTCCCCTGGCAGTAACTTAGAGTTACTAGCTAACCCCACTTAGAGTGAACTGCAGGTCCCTCCCAGCCACGAGCCTCTCACCCCCTCACACTCCCTTTTCTACCCGTGTGCTCCACGCCAACAGCTCTGACCTTCTCCCCCTTCTTCCAACAACCTCATTTCTACCCCAGCCTCATTGTGCTTCACCAGGAATGCTCTTCTTCCTCCGGATCTTAACTCACTCTTTCTCTCCCCTGACCTTGCTCCTTTTATACTTTATGTCTGTACTGCTTCCCCCCAGGCTAACACAGAACTTGAACTTAAAAGCTTCTTTGAACAAATAAGAGCTAAATGGTAGGTGACTCCTGTTAGCAGAGGGAAGGGGGAGGGAGTTGGGAAAATTAGGTAAAAGGGACCAGGTATATGGTGAAGGAGAGAATCGGACTGTTAGTGGTAAGCTGAATTTCATCTTTACAGGCGTGGAGCTATAATGATGCACATTTGGAGCCTATGAAACATTACACTGTACTTCCAATGGCATTAAAATGAAATATGGGTACATGAAAGAGAATGAAAATCAAAATAACTTATTCTATTCTATTTAATTGTGACTACCTAAACACCTCAAAACAGGGCTGGTCAGAAAAAAAAAGTGATTCTCCAAATTAAGAATTGACTTTATGTCACTGCATAAATGACATTTTTCTGCATTACACCGATGTCCTCACTTTCACTTGTGAATCAGCATTCTATCTGTTGTAGGTTGATGTTTTTGAATTAATTCGAATCTAATGTGATTCCAGCTTCTAACTCTGTTTTTTTTCCCCCAGTGTATCGATGGAAGACTTAAATCCAAGTTCTGGACCCAAAGCTGGAGTTCCTGCGGGTGGTGCCTGTAAAGTTGCCTCTCCACTGACAAAGTCTTCTCAGAGTTCCTCTGTTAAGGAAGTAGTGAAAGAACTGGCATCTAATTTAAGGTAAAGATTTACTACCCCATTTCCGCATGCTTGTGGGACTCTAAGCAGTGACAACTGCTGATATTTTTCCCTACTGAGCAGTAATGTTATAGAGAAGGTACAGTACAAGTACTCTGTCACTTGGTGCCTAAGTACACTGGTTTAGATAGACTGTGGGGCAAATGTCCCTGAAAACAGAGCCAGTCGCAACTGCCTGTTGTCGCATGGTCCACCAATGTGGTGGATGTTAGTCCTTTTTCCAGTGTAACAAAGAATTTACAATGCTGCTGTGCCTTTTCCCTTGCCTTTGCCCTTTCCTCTTTTCCCTCACAGAGAGCGTTAGGACATTTATTTGGCCTTCTAAAAAGTCTCTTTTTGTAGCTTTAGATACTAGGTTTGTGGAGGAAAATGAAATTTTACTTTTGTTCAGTGTGTACTGTTCAAGCTGTGGACATGGCTAATTGAGGAATTAGCATGTCTGGATCTCCGTTCTCAAAAGATGGAGACAGAGAGGAGGTCCAGGTCAGAATTCAGCATTTTTTAAATAGGCACTGATGACATGGGGGCTCTGTGATCAAGCCAAAGAAGTTAGTAACGGAAGAGCCACAGGCGGGGGTGGGCACCATGAAACCACAAAACGAGGAGAGCCACAAGGCTTCGAAAGGCCTTGTGAGCAAGAGTTTCTGGACCAAGGAAAGCACACACGTTCCCTAGGGGGAAGAGCATTTTTCCTTAGGCTGGTTGCTTTGACTTTCTGATCAGGGACTGACAAAATATTCCTGAAGAAGAGAGTTAAATAGAAACAGGTAGGAGGAAAGAGAAAAGTAGAGATGGAGCAACTCTACAGGGAGCTGTGGCCTCTACTTGGGCCCAGGCTCTGGTGTCCTGTGTGCAAGGGGCCTGTTGATCACTGTAAGACAGGGACACAAGTGTGCAGTTGCCTGGACTCGACGGAAGCCTCATAACAGCATCCCAACATCCCGGGCTCTTGGGCTCTGCTTACATGGGCTTGAGGGCCCCACCAACTGTCCTTTAGGGACACACTCCTAGTAACTGTGCTGCCCCAGGACAAAGGAGTTACCCACTCTGGGTTGTGTTTAAATGGATACGTCTTAAACTTTGCAACAGGACACATTTCCGCGAGTGATGCTAGGGTTCTAGAAACAAGTTGCTGAGTGAAGAATGCAGCCAGAGAGCTCTGTGCATGAGCACTGTGTTCTAAACACTAAATCTGCCAGTGCCTGCGTTGGCCCTGGGGATGGGACAGAGGCAGGCCAGACCTGAGCTGTGTAGATATGGTGAGGTTGAAAACAGTGACGTGTCCAGTGGTGTGGATGGAGGTCAGTCTCATTCTGTCGGCATAGTGTAGACCAAGTCACAAAGGAATAGGACTCTCCAACTAGTTTCTTACCTCACTATGTAGCTAGAAGTAATATTTTAGGTTCTCTGCTTTCAAGTTTGATAACCACAAATTTGAATCCTGCTTTGTTTTTTATTAGCTTTGAGATTCAAGAATGTCAGTTGGTCACTAAAACTTCCTAGTATGCAGTAAATTATATATGTTTATATATTGCATATAAATGTGCAAGTTTCATTGACGTGTATGATGACCTCATGTCTAGTGTTTGGGGTATTTCTTCCAGTGAACAGGCTTAGGAATAATAATAATTTTGAGTCATTATTGTATTTCAGGCATTCGCCCAAGTGTCTTCTATACATTAAGTACCTATATCCACGCACTTCTGAGGCTGAGATTATGTGTGATGGGTGAGGAAACTGAAGCTCAGAGAAATTAAGTAACATGTTGAATGTCACATAGAAAGTTGCACCACGGCTGAGATCAGTGCTGGATTTAAGCTTGAGATCTCTGAGTCCCATGCTACCAGCCACCATCCACTATCTGTAGATCCATATATAAGTATGGATTTGGAAGTTTCCAGACACACAAGCACTTCACTGCTTTCCACACTGTGAGACATGGAGAAATCTGTGTGGTTGATTGTAGCAGAGTTCACATGCACCCCTCTTGACCATCATTTTCCATTTTTTTTTTTTTTTAAACTTGGTGAATTTTTGTTCTGGAGCTAAGTGTATCATTACTATTAATTTTAATGAGTTATATGGGATCAGAAAAGAATCATCTGATTATACTAAGATATTAAAGTACATTCACTTCTATAATTAGATGCCATCGAAAATGAAAATTTCCCAGAAGCCATCTCCCTAATCAACACATCAGATCTTTAGTGCTTGAAATCATCATACTTTTATCAGCTGAGCACTCTGAAAGCCAAATGCATTAATAAATCAGCTCTTTTCTATACCAGCTTGAATTTTGTGTGTGATGATTACTTATAAAAATACTGAGTGGAAAAAAAAATTGTAACGAACACAAGACTGTACTGAAACAAAATGAGCCACCTCATTTACCCATTTTCTTTTCTGCCCTTAACAGTACGTAGTATGGTTTTCCACATTTTCTAGTGAACACAAATTTCTTGTCTTCTTTGTTCTGTGTTTTCTCTGTGCGACACTATTCTGTGTCTAGTCCACGTGGCATTCTTTGTGTTAACTAGATTTTAGATTCCTCCAGGCGTGAAGACTGTGGTTGACTGCGTATAGTGTGGAAGACACAGTGGCTTTTATGTTCAGAATTGTGCCCCTGATTGGCCATGCTTGTCGCCTGACGGACCCCTTTGAAGTGTGGCCTCCACTTGGTTCCCTTTAGAATGAGCTCATCCTTGTCCCTTCCCACATTGCCAGAGTAAAATCAGGCCACCCATGCAACAGAATAAATTAATTTAAAATAGTTTTTATTCTCTGTTTTTATCACCAGGCTATACCCAATTTATCATCTTCGTGTTTTATATATTTTTTTGGTTTTGTGTATTAGTTTATTTAATACATGACCAAATAAAAATTAATCTGTGTATATACACACATGCATATGTTTATTTAACAGATTATCAAATACAGTCTCTTTGAAAGCAGATTGGATTTTGCACATGGTGGCTAACATATTAGATAGTCCAAGAATGCTTTTAACTAAAGCTCGTGATGTAACAGAAGCTATACATAGTATTGCTGAATGTTAAATACTTTTTGATATTGAGATGTGATTGAGTCGTGTTAAGTTAGAGGTAAATAAACTAAACTAGGATTCAGACTATTACATTGTATAAGGTGGTCCTCAATGTTGGAGTAATATTAAATCTCAAATTGCTTTGAATAATAATGATATGTATTTATTATGAACTTGCTGTGTACCAGGTACTGTCCTCAGGGTTTAGCATATAGCAACTAATTTAAACCTTCTAACAGCCTTATAAATAGATATGTTGACTATTGCCATTTTGCAGATGAAAATATTGAGGCATGTGGAGATTAAATACTCTGTATAGCACTATATAACTTTATTTTTTCAAAGAGTAGAAGGAAGGAAGAGGAGGGAGAACATCCTTATTTAGTTGCTTATTTGGGTTTTTCGGCCTGGCCCTGGCTCTCAAATCTGGGTCCTTGAGCCGTATATGGCCACCCCACCTTATCTCAGCCCCCTGAGCCACAATGGCACACCTGCATACTCTTTCTTTAAAAATCGATTTTGCTGAAGGAATATTTTCAGCTTACTCTTAGGTGGTAGAGCTGGAATATGCAATACTAGTCTCACAGTCCTTTCTCTTTAATTGCTTAACCAATGATGCCTGATTTCAATATATTATTTTATATGTAGAACTTGATAATAAGGCAGACTTCATTTATTTCAGCTCTACAAGAACAAAAAATGCTTTGTGCTATGTTAAAGTTTTTAAGAACCCAGAATAAATTTTAAGGTGAAAGTCACTTTCAACAGGTTGCTGCCAGGAGCTGAAGCAAAAGAAAAGTCCATAAAATAGACTTAGCGATTGAGACCTGTCAGACACCAGTATCAGATTCCTGGTTAGAGAAAGTGGTGTCATGCCAATTCTGTCTTACCCAGGCTTTCTCTTGACTAGACGGAAGGAAGAACAATTTCAGGTGACCTCAGGTAGGGACCTTATTCGTCTCTTTACTGAGCTAATTAACTAGGTTACTGTTGAAGCAGAATAGCTGGATGACCAGTTACCTGTTTCCCAGGTGATGTTGAGGAAGAATGACTTTATACCAATGCAAGTAAGAGATCTTAAGTACAAACCATTCTGTTGAGAAAAGCATATGACTAGGGAGTGAAAATAGATCTACCGTTTGATCCGGCAATCCTACTTCTAGACATAAACCCAAAGAATACAGAAATACTAATCAGAAAATACATATACACCCCTCTATTCATAGCATCCAAGACATGGAAACAACTCAATGCCTGTCAACATCAACAGATGACTGTGGTCTAGATACTCAATGGACAACTATGCAGCTGTTAAAAAGATGAAATTGTGCCATTTTCACAACCTGGATAGAACTAGGAGTAATTATGCTAAGTGAAATAAGCAATGAAGAGAAGTACAGGATGGTATCACTCATGTGGGATATAAAGAAACAAAAAAAAAACAGACAAAGCACAGCAGAGTCACAGGGCACAAGACTGGCTCGCAGGGAAGCGGGAGGGCTGGGGCAACAAGGGAATGAGGAGTTACTGTACAGGTGGTAAAGGGGACAAGAATTCTGGTGGTGGTGGGTGTGGTATGAAATGCACACAGACTCTGAGGTATAAACTAAATATCCTTAAAAATTATATAGCGATATGAACAAAAGAAATAACAAAATAATTTTTTAAAAAGAGAAATGGACCTTAGGTGGAATTTTTCAAAGCTTGATTATCACTTCTAGAGTTAGTGCTGATTTAATATTTTAACTCACCTAGCTAGACTCTCTTAAAAGCTTCTAGTTCAAACTTGCAGACATGGATTCAGAGGAATTCAGGTGAGATGAGTGTCATGGTCAAAGGCTTGTTATGGCTCTGGACGCAAGTAAGAACTCTCTCTGGCAGTTCTTTAGGATACTTATTTCTTGAAGAGAGCCAGTGTTAAGCAAAGACAAAGTCCTGATTTTATTATCAAGTCTGGGGGGTAGAATTGTGAGAAATTCTCCAAAGGATAGCCTGTTCTGGTGGACCAGGGCCCCATTGAAATGGTAGCGCCTGGTCCATGATTCCCCAAAGATACACAGCGTCCACTTGATTCCATGGGTACTAGGAGTGGACACGGGTTTATTCCTTTAGTTTCACACTGAGGGGCTCCTGGAAGACCTCCCTGAGGGGTCCTTTACACCAAGGGGACCACTCTGTCTGGAAAGAAACTGAAGTTTGAGGGGCATGAGAGGTCAAAGAAGATAAACTCTCAGGAACAAATCAAGATGTTAAAGCACACCTTTAATGAAGGGAACTCAAGACAACAAGAAATGAAGGCATTTCTTTAAGTTAAAAGTACTTAATTTATATTCAGACCACACATGTGTGACATTGGATATCTTAACTATTTTACAGTATCTAACAGTTTGCCTGAATGAATTTTGCAGGAAAGTGAAAAGGGGTGTGTGTATGTGTCTGTCTGTCAGAGTCTGTGTGTCTCTCTGTGTCTGTGTGTGTAGACTGGATAATTCGTCTCCATCGTGTTGTGGGGCAAAATGACCAAGGGCAAAGCTATTTTAGCAGTAGCTCTGTGGAGGAGAGTACAAGGCAGAGTCCAGGGACTGCTTGGGCCTCACTGTGGGGTGGGGGCCTGGGGGTCTTTAGTAATCAGGAAACCAGAGAGGTTCACAATGAAATAACTCCTCCAGGAGTTTCTATAAACATGAAGTTATGTATAGGAAGTATGTAACTCTGTTTCTAGCACTTTATGAAGAGTGGTTGAATATGACCCAGGGGCCTCAATACCATAAGAAAATTCTGAGTTCTCCAGTGTAAGGTGCTGTTGACCTGGAATACTTCCTTGACCTGCCCCCTCCCTCCGGTCCCCCCATCTCAGGCTGGCTAACTCCTACTCATCCTTTGCTTCTCCCCACATATGGATTAGATCCTCTGGGACCATGGTGCTGCATTCTCATCTTCTCCTAGCATTTGTGGAGCAATTTTTAGAGTAATGTATTCTTGTCTGCATTCCCCATGAGGCTGAACGCAGTGCAGTGAGAATGTATTGGGTTCGTAATGCAGGGGTGTGATTCCAGTCTCTGTGCGGTGCCGCTGGATAAAGACGGCGTGTTAGTAGTTTTTCAAGGAATATCTGTGGAATGAATGAGTTTGAATATATTGGCAAAACACAGAGTGGCAAAAGCTAATGTGATTCCAGTAAAACCTTTACATACAATTGTGTTTTATTTTAAGATAGTATTTATATCTATCTCCTATCTATCTTTAGAAATAATAGTGCATATGCGTGAGACATTGTTCAAACTATCGAGGATATTTGATGTAACTTTCGATGCAGCGATTCTAGACTGAGAATAACCAAATCAGGATTAATCCAGCAGTTTTTCTCTCCCCCATCTGCCCCCTCACCCTGTCCCATTCACTATAAAATGCCACCGCTACCTGCTGTTTGTTTTTCTTCAAGTCCCTTTTTAGAGAATCGTTGATCTGAACAGAATCTAAACACAAGAAAGAATTTCTATCCACTATGGAAGGACTAATGGAGGAAGGGAAGTTGGATTTAGAGAGAGAGAGGGGTGATGGTATAAAAGACCTCTCACTCCCTCTACCATGTTAAACCAGCCATAAGTTGATCACAGGACCCTTTCCAAGGACTGCAGGTCAACTTTTCTTTTGTGCAGCTACTAGGAAGCTCTTTTACCATTGTTACAGTCCAGGCAAATAATTCTGAGGAAGGAGTTGGAGGGGAAGAGGGAGAGAGAGACAGAGAGAGAGAGAGACAGAGACAGAGAGAGAGACAGAGACAGAGAGACAGAGAGAGACAGAGAGACAGAGAGAGAGAGACAGAGAGAGACACACACAGAGAGACAGAGAGAGAGACAGAGCAAGCGAGAGGGAGACAGGAGATAGAGATTGGATATTTCTACAGTGATGAGTATGCTTAACTTTTGAGGAATCTCCTTAAAACCATAAATGAACATGAACACAAAGAAGGTGCTTAAAATGCTAGGAATGTAAATTCTGTAAGAACCAACTATTTCAGCTTTATGCAACCTCTTATTCTACCATCAGAGAATATACATGCGGTTCTTGGAGCCCTTCAGCGTAAAACTAGTCTGTCCACTCTTAAGATGTGGTAGCCGTCAATTTCTAGATTTCATATTCTCCCAGGAATGAAATACGTGTCATCTAGGGGATTAATCCTGGAAGAGCCACACGGCTAGAGGGGTGGGAAGAATTCTTCTTTGCCTTTTGGCAAAATGAAGCGCCTGGCAGGACCATCACAATCACTGTTGGGGAAGAGCAAGGTCTGGGTATGATTTCTCACTTGGAGGCCCCGAAGAAAGGAATTACCCTGGAGAGTGAGGTTCAAGCCTGCAGTCAGCTGGTTTGACTTGAGGAAATTCGCCATGCTGGGGCATCACCCGTGTAGGTGCAGAGCTTTCCTAGGCACTTGGTTGGATGGGCACTGTGGGCCCATATGGATGATAAGCTCCCATAGTGGACTTTTTTTTTTTGTAATTAAAGTGTCCAAGGAGCTCATGCTTTCTGTAAAGCATCCAGTCTTAAGAGATCTAATCAAGCCCAGGACCAGCCATGTGACCAGATAAAGTTGCAGGGGGTCGTAGAATCCCAGGTTGAAGCTCCTTTTGCTTCTTACACCCTGGTTGATTAAAATAACTAAGTTAGAGCTGGCTTGTCTTTTCCTCCTCTTGTCTCTATTCTCCTGCTTTAAGTTCCTGTTTTAATCCACCAGTAAAGAGCAAGCCCTCCAAACCCTAGACTTCTCCCCTCAGCCTCAGTAGAAGTGGGACCCAGGCCCACGCGTGTCTCCATCCGCGACATCACTGTGGCCCAGGTGTGCTGTGAAATTTCCAGGTTGTGTATGTAATAAGCCTCCCATTTTTTTTCTAACGGGATTTCTGAAGGGCCTCTAGAAATGATAACTAAGACACTGAAGGACATGTCCAATGGCAATACTGACTGAAAAAAGGAACTGTCTCTGGGTAACTCCCAGTGCCAGGTGAACCTCTAGGCTTTTCTGATAAGAGAGTGATTATCAGTCGGCTAAGACCTAAAATAGATCCCACCGTCCTTGCTTGGTTTTTTAAAATAAACTTTAAGACAAATGTAGATTCATATGCAGCTGTAAGAAATAATAGTGAGAGCCCCTATACCTTCGACGAGTTCCCCCCAAAGCTACAACTTGCAAAACTCTAGAACAGTATCCCTGTTAAGGATATTGATGTTGGTGCAGTCACGGTGTAGAATTGTTCCATTACCACAAGGATTCCTCCTGTGGCCCTTTTATAAGCACACCCTCTCCCTCTCCCCACCCTGTGCTGTCCAAAGAGTGCTTTGAGGCCAGTGGTAAAAGCAGATCGCTTGACAAACATGAATGGTCATCTTTGCCAAGATATCGAGCACCCAGGGAACAGAGCCAAATCGGACAGGCAAGTGTGCGTCTTTTTCCCCAGTGTTTTACCAACTCCACTGTGCTTATATTTCAGGGAGATTCTTCACTTCTTCTTTCCTGAGTATCAGCTGCCACCTGAATTTGGCTACACATCTATGGAGGAACTTGTCGCAAGTTCTGAGGTAAGTTGGCTTTTTTTTTTCCCCTAGAACTCTGGGGGAATGACAACATAACTTGACTTCTTAAATGAAAAAAGGTGTAAATTTTGCCAGTAAGATGTTCTAGAATTGGTTAAGTGAATGAAGATAGGGATCCTTATGGCAACTGCATGACTCCAGATTATAGATGTGTTTAAACAGTGTGGCTAAGGTTTAGCTACACTTTGGGAAAGTATTATGTATAGACTTCATTCAGTTCACAGAACAAAAGAAAGGGCGACTAGTCCTGGATTTCCATCCCAGACACCAAAAATAGTTTCTGTCCCTTCACTATACTTTTCAGTCACTTTCTGAAGAGCTAAGATGAGGATTGGGTAGGTCAGCCATTTTGGGTCCAAGAGCACTACTCTTCTTAGGAGCACTAAAAAATATCACTGAGGAATATTAAGAAGATTGTATATACCAAGCCTCCTGTCAGTGACAGTAGGACACTACCACATGTGAGTGCAAAGGAGGCTTCTACTATGAAAGGCTTTCAGCTACAAAGGACACTGGGTGAGCCTCACGTTGGCTAACGGTGGGTGGTCCCCATGCTGCTGAGTCACTGCCAGCTGTGGGGAAGCTGAGTGAGATGTGCAGACCTGAGGTGGTAGAGCTGCTCACGTGAGCGAAGGCATGTGGGAGGGCTCGCCCCCATGCTCAGTGTTGTCTGTGGAAAGGAGGGCCACACATAGAAAGCCTTAGTGAAGAGAGTACTGCATACTTGGTTTGACAGGGCTGCCATATGCCTTAATCTGATCCTAGGTGAAATCCTTAATTTTCTCATCGGTGATCAACGTTTCAACTTCTTAATGATCTTCGCAGTCTTCAGTATCCTCTCTCATCGGGCCCCCAACTGCACTGCTTCCCTGGACTGTCTTCAGCCACCAGTGACCACTGTGCCAACAGATGCAATTGTCACGTTTCTTACCTGATCTGTTGGAGCCCTTCAACCCAGTTGACCACTTTTTTCTTTAACATTTTTGTTGTGTAGTTCCCATGACAGCACACTTCTTGTTTTCTTACGTCCCTGCCTCTGCTCCCTTTTCTTTGGAAAACCGTCTCAATTTGGTTTCTAAATGTTGACTTATCTAAGGGCACATTCCTGGTGCATCTTTTTTTCTCTATTAAACGATGTTTCAAGGCGACTTCATCTGTCTCTGACTTTTAATATGCCATCTGCCAGACATTCTCTGACTTTCTTCTCCAAAAGATCAACTAAAATTCAGCTGACTTTCTTGGCATCTTTTTGAATAGTTATCATTTATCATTTATTTTTTATTCACCATGATGCTTTTTCATCTCCCCCAAAAATGTTTAACCATGTTGTATTAAGTATGTAAAATGCCTTAATCTTTTTTTTTTTTTTTTTTTCGGAATGAGACAAAGTATACTGTAGTTCATTAATACAATTGGGTCCAGGCTGAAAAGATCCAGACCAATGGTGGCCAGTGCTAGGCGTCAATACTTTTTTATACTTGTATGTTGTAAGTCAGTCATAGACAGCTTATTCTCTAAAAATTAATATCCTGTTCTATTATCATTTATAAAAACAGTTGGAGTCATGCCCAGAGCAGATCAACAAAAAGCTGAAAACGTGTTTCAACCAGGTAAGCTTCCTTTCAATGTAGACATGTATATTCTAAATGCTCTTGTATTCCAGTGGAGAAATAATACACATTTCCAAATGTTAGGTTTAGAAGGAAATCAAATTTGCATTCACTTTTCAAAACTTAGATTAATGTGTAGAATATCAAATGTCACAGAGCAATATCTTTTTGAATTTAAAAATGCAAATGTTTCCACAGCATAAAGCTGATGAAGCACTTGGAATAGGACTCTATTTTGAATGAGAAAGATGACATTTCAAGTCTTTAAGAAATAAATTCAGTCTTCAAGACACTAGACTATGCCAAAACTTTTCATCATTTTAGATAATTTGTTATCTTTGAGTTATGATTTATCTCTTATAAAAGTATAAAAATAATGACTCATTGCTAGGATAACAAATTGAAAAGAGTTTTAAGAAATTTCTCCATAGTCCCACTCCATACCAAAATCACGACTTTCAATATTTTTGTGTATTACATTCCAACCTTTCTCACTGGGTAGTTTCTTTCCTTTTTCTTCCCAACTAATGTTTTTTGTCTAGTTCTTAATAGTTTCCTGGGGGGAAAAGAATCCATAGAACCTTTGACTCCAGTAGAGAAACAGCTCCAAGAATCATGTATCTTCAGCTTCCTTTTTTCACGCCCAAGGGAACTGAAACCAAAATGTGCATGCTGTGAACTTGGCCAGCTAATGGGTTAGTATTGGAACAAAGATAACCACTGAGGCTCCTGAACTCATTGGCAAGACCACAACAGTCTAGAACATTCTGTGGTGCCAGCATCAATATTGAAATGTTCGGTCTCTGACTTTTTCCCCTCTCTTTGCTCAAATCTCTATACCAGTTCACTAGCATCTTCTTACACGTGTTTGTGCTTACAGCCATCTTCTGGACACCTGACATAACAAAAGACCTGTCTACCAAAATTAGGAACTGAATGGTACCCATGCAAATGCAGAGTTGTACTTTGCATCACTCTAAGAAGAACCACTACCTCATCTCTTGGTCCAGAACAGAGTACACTTAAATATTCTTGTTTTATAAGTGAAATAGAATTATGAATTCAGTTCTCAAAAGACATATGACTAGGCAAACTGGAAATAAAATCTAGGACCTAAAACAGATTCCTTCTTACCAAAACTATATCATAAATATTCAAATTTTAGGGTGCGCTAAATTTAAGACCCTTATTGATAAAGTTCCCTCTGATGTCCCTAACTGATTGCCTACCAGACTGTGCTAAATAACTAGAAATAAAAGAATGTGTCATTCTTCCTCTCCCATCACTGTTCACCTGAGAAGTGAGTTTCTGAATACTATTTGGTTGAAAAGCAAGTTCAGCCTGAACACTTCCTTGCTGAGATTCCCTAACTGGAATAAAGGATGAAGTTACTTTCAATATATGTTGACCCTCTTTTAACACTAATATTGTTTTCATTAGTGATTGAAAACCGTGATGAATCATGGGTCATTAGAGCCAGGTCCTAAACAAGGGCTTTTATATACTTCATCTTATTTAACTCTCACAACAATTTGAGCAATAGATGCAATTATGTTCATTTTATTTATGAAGAAAGGGAGATTCAAAAGGATAATATTCCAATGTCATGATTCAGATAAGCAGATTCAGGGTTGGAACCCAGATTTATTAATCTCCAAATTTCTTTTCATTATCCTACTTCCTTCCATCTTGCTCTCGTCCAGGCTGTGTTAGTGTCTAGCATCTGCTGCTAGCAGGAGCATACCACAGCTTCTCAGCCTGCTGATATAGAATTGCTTTTTACTAGAGACCTTGGCATTGCATGATGACATGCATATAGGGGAGTGTAGGGTAGGAGTGTGCTAGGGAAGTTGCTTAGCGTCCTATCAGCAAAGTCTGTGACAGCCAGCTGAAGAATTATCAGTAAGGCTCTGGGATCTTCCCAGAGATCTTCATCTACTGATAAGAAAACTCTGGTTTAAATACTTAGACCGTAAAACCTAGAAATTTGCTAAGAATTAGATTATCATACATCTCCAGTTAGCCAGGTTTATATATGTCTTTTTACATGTGTTTCTAAATGATATTTTTTAAATGTCGACACTATCAGTATCAGAACCAAGTTGTTAAACATCGGAGACCAGACTGCAAAGATCTGTGTTTATTCAGGGAGAGCAGTGTTAGCATAATGATTAAAGCTCCATAATCTTCAGAGGAACAGGAAGTCAAAGAATCAAAGCAAGAGACACAGTTGAGCTTCCATGAGATCCTGTTGAAACCAAGATTTGCGAGCAAAGCGCACTTGGATCCATGATTCCCTAACAAGGAAACGTCTTGGTTTTATGGATCTTATTAAAGGTTGTAGCTTACACTGGTTGATGATCAAAACTGTTCAGATCCATTCTTGAAATCCATGTAGAGGGTTCTAGAGAGAGTCATCAAAGCACAGGATGCCTGATCAGTCACAGAATCTTTGGTCACCTCACCCTGATCACATGAATGGTTTCAAATGACCGCTAGGGTGATATATGATTCATGACATTGGCGCTCTTGTACCTCCTGACCTGAGTCATCTTTCATCATTCCTCTCACAAGCCATCTGCTCCATTCAGCCTAAACTATCCTACTTCTGAGCCCTTCCTCATGCTGTGCCCCAGAATATTCTTATCCCCTCTCCTAATCCACAGTTGACCTCAGAAATCTTGCCCAACCTGTGCAGAGCCTGGTCAGTGCTACTGCCTTCTACACCAAGCCTTCCTCAACATCTCCACCTAAAATTAATTCTGTGTTCTGAGAGAACCTTAAAACTCTATTTTAGTAGTCATTACATTTCTGTCTGTAGTAGTTCCCTGTATTTTATTTTCTCTCCAACTGGATTGTAGCATACTTGAAGCTAATAATCTCTTTTACCAAGTCATTCTGTATCATTGTGGCATCACTAAGAACCTTTTAATGCATCTGGACCTTCCTATTTGTGCATTGAATTGAAGCTGATCGTTTCTGCTGTGGTGCCTGCCCACATAAACACTCTTGTGCAGTCTGTCTTTGCAGGGTGCAAAATCTATAGATCTTACATCTCTGCTACTGCCTCACTTTATACAAACTTGTTAGAATTCTGGAGCTCCAGCACTGCTAGAAATCTGACTTTTTAAAATTCCAGGCAGAAAATTAAAATCTCCGTTGAATATTCTTTCTTTTGAGTCCTAATTCCGTTCTGAGTTAATGTCATTTGGAAAGAATTCCATTTTTGATTCCCCACAAATGAGAGTAGGCTTAACCAGCACAACTAAGCCACCCATCTTTTTATAATTCCCTATTCACCTTAATTAAAATGTTAATACAAGTAGAAGTCCTTTTACATTGAGCTTTAAAAGTTGTCAAAATTGCTACTTTTTATAGAATCCTCCTAGAGATCTTAACTGGAGAAAAGACAGAAGAATAAATCAGGAAGCGGACTGGTAGTGTTTGAAGGAAATCGGATTTACTGGTTACAAAGCAGTGAACTTTAAGAGACTCTTGTCTTTGCATGGAGGGAGCCATATAGACAGTCATAATATAGTGTATTTGCAATACTGCCATTTAAGCTTCTAAAGTTTACATAATTGTAGAAACACAGTAAATTACAAAATAGGAGGTCTCATGTGCCCTTTACCCAATTTCCCCAAATGCTTACATTTTGTATACAATGATAGTAAAGTATCAAAACCAGGAAATTAAGATTGGTAAACACGTGTCTCCTTTTAGCGTATGTGTTGATTTGTATAGCCACCAGCAAAGTCAGGATGCAGAAGCCCCACAACCACACAGACATCCCCTATGTGAGCTGCCCTGTGTCGTCAGACGTGCCCCCACCCCACCCCTCCCCACCCACTCACCACCCCTGCTTCCCACACAAGCGCTCCTAACCCCTGGCAACCCCCAGTCTGTTCTCCCTCTCTGGAATTTTGTCACTTCAGGAATGCTATGGAAAGGGAATCCTACTATATAAGCCACTTTACGGTTGGCTTTACTCACTAACTATAGTGCCCTTCAGTTCCATCCAAGTGATATCAATAGTATGTTCTTTTCATTGCTCATGAGCAAACATTTTCTCAAGTAATGTTGTTTTGAATATTTTTATGTCTTTATTTATATAGATTATTTTATCTTTTTAGATAGGACAAGGGCTCCCCTCCTCTTCCAACAAAGGCATGGGTGACACCATTTTGTTCTGGGAGCTCTGTGTGTGTAGCATTGGGGTAGGAATTGCCATTGGCTTTTTGTCCTGGAATAATGAGTCCTAGAACTCAGGAACCTGGTCAGTGATTTAAGAGCCTGATTCCTAGTGATTCACACAAGTGTCTAAGCAGTTTAACAATTGAAGACTGAAAATATAAGATTTCCTTACATATCAATCTATAAACCTCACAATTTGTCTCACCTTTAATAGATTACAGTGTTCTGTGTGTGTGTGTGTGTGCACACATGTGTGAGTGTGTATTTGGCTTCTTGCTCCCAAATAATCCTCTCAACAAATAATCCTCTCAATATCACATGAAAAGTGTAAATAATTGTATGTGGGGTTGGGGGGAGCAGGTACTAATGCAAATTTAACTCAGGTACTTAGAATCAAAGTGTTTAATGTTATTTCATGTAATGGGTAATCCACACCCTCCTCTCAAGTCTAACAACTTTTGTGCTTTTCTTGCACTTACTCTGGTAAGATAATAGTATTTGCATACTTGCATTTCCTTATTCTGTCAACTTCAAACTTCTTGAAGGCAAATACTGAACTTTACACATCTTTGTGTCACCCATAATTAAATCTAATGCTTGGAATTTAGGGAGTTGTTAGCAAATGTCTCTAAAACAGAACTTTATTTCTGTTTTCTTGTTTGTTTGTTAAGAGGATTTTATAGAAAGAAAGAATTTATGCAGTGAATGAGGTACTTAGAGGGAATATTGTGAGCCATGTCTGGGAAGGACCTGCGTGGATTAGTGTGGGGAGGAGGGGCCGAGCCCAAGACAAATGAGGTTACTTAAAATTTTCCTGGCAACTGGTCATTTAGAACACAGAAATCCCATTACAGAAACATTCAACTGTTTATCCAAACTGGATTTGCCCTGTATCTCTTTTCTCAGAGTAGTCCCTGGCCCTCTCAAAGTGCTGATACAAGCAATGAATGTCATTTTGAAATGGAAACAGTTAGCCTCTCCATTACCTCTCTTTGTACTCTGCGATGCCTTAGGCACAGTGTGAGCTCTTGGCAAGCAACCAAGGCTCTTCAGCTAGCGAGGGTCATAGATATAGTATATGACCATATGCTACATCAAGGTTAGGAACCTGAGGATAATGACAGAACAAGAATGCATCTCGCTGTATGTACCTCCTGTGCTTTTTGAATGCTGCGGACCGGAGTTAAAAGTAACACAGCGTCATCTGCCAAGGAAGCCAGGAATGGGGGGCCAGTCTGTCATTGTCCATGAGTTATCATGTGTGGCGAGAGGGTCACAGGAACTTGCCCATTTTGTACCTTGAAAGATCTGATGTTACGGATGGGATATCAAATTCAAACATCACTGGATTACTTCTTGATTCCAAGCATGGGTCTCCAAGCCCACCTGCTGTGTCTTTCTCATCCTTCTATTATAGTTACTAGACTATTGGAAGAGGTTCCGCCCTCTTCCTCTTCTATCAGGTATAAGTTCCTTAAGGATATCAGCATGTCTTGAGTATAGGCCTCCCATACCACATAAGTAGAGACTTGACACTGTTACCTATGTACAAAATTAGAATTTGAAATTGTTTTCTGATACTGAGAAAAGTAATATTGAATATATGTATATAATTTTTTTTAAATTATCAGATCCAGAGAGTTTACATGGTCCACTATGAAACAGAGCTAACGAGAAAAATTCAGTCCATTACCCATGATGCAAACCAAAGGAGAATGATTAATGAAGTATCTCTGACACAATGTGAAGAAAAAATCAGAATTACTGAAGAGAAACTAAATAATCTTCGTGCAAAACTGGCAGTCTTATTGAAGAAACTTCAGTTGGTATGTGAGCAAATTGTTTGGGAGTGATGGGCATGTGTGTCCTGGTTTGGAAGAGTGCTGGGCTAGCTTGCATTCTTAACATTGCCACTCACTTTGATTGGATGACTTTGGACAAGTTACTTCACCTGCTCCTTCCTCTCCCTAAAAAGATATGGGAGTCATAAATATATGAACTTTAAAAGTATGTTACAACTTTTTTATGGTTTGTTTTTCTCTCAACAAAATCAGAATCAGTTGTGCAGTTGGAATAGTTTAACTATCCCCAGTGTCTTCTCCATGATATGTTTCTAGTAGGAAATGTTTTCTAATTTTTTCAGACAGAGAAATGTGTTAATTCATTAGTTAATTTTTTAAGGAAAGGTAGAGGCAGGAATATAGTCGAGCCAAGGCAGGCAGGCTGGAAGAGAGAGGAGGAGGAAGCATTTTATTTATTTTATTTAGTTGTTCATCTTGGTTGTCCCCACCGGCCCTGGGACAGGAACCTGGAACCTTGGGATTTATGTGGACTGCACCCGATTGCTACTCTGCCAGGGCGCGTCATGTCAGTTTATTTTTATCCTATTACATGCATTAAAATACACTCTTCTAATCATAGAGGAAAGGCTGCGGAGGTTAACAAGCATCATGTAAGTATGTGTATTGGAAAATAGTTTTTTTCTTCCAGTGTTTCTCCTTTACTTTCTCATGGAAGATTTCACTCTTGTCACCAAATGTGTGAGTTTTCTTCTCCACAGGAAGCAACTTTAAAGAATATAACTTAAAGAGAAGATCCCTTCCCACTTGGGTGGTCTAAGCAGCAATTAAAATGTCGCATTGTTCAAATAAGTTAAAGAGTAATTAATGCTGTTTCCACATACTGGTGATTGTATGTCTGCTTCTGTCAACACTGCTGCTTCTGTCAGTTCTTGACCTGCATCTATGGCTGTAGGAGTGCAGTTTGAGTGGCGTTCCTTTTCCTTCCCGTGGACAGAGTGGCAGATGTTTTTGTATGTAAAGACACAGTCTGCCAGGCAGAGAGAGTAGCCAAAGGATTCGACTTGATCCAACAGACTGAGAATGGCCAGCATCAGGGCAGTTTCAGGGCCAGTGACTATTTGTGGAAATTAGATAATATGAACATAGAGACCTGTCTGCAGGAACAGGGCCCTGTCACAGTACATGTCATCCCTGTTGGAGGACTGAAAAAATCCAGCAGAGAGGATTCAAAGCAGGAGTACAGCCAATAGACCAGATTAGAAATGGAGAAACTGGGATGGCCATGCCAGAACAATGATAAAATTAGGATTGTTTCTGAGGTCCTTCCTAAAAATGTTCTTATTTTCCAGATCAGTTGGAGAGTTAGTTCATCCCTTTGGGCCTGAGTGAGTGAGATGTGTTTGTCATTAAAGAGGGAGCATTATCCCAGCAGTTCCATGAATGGAGAAGCCCAGGGAAGGAGAAGGGACAACAATTGAGAGCTGAGAGAAAGGGCACAGGTCAGGGCAACAAGTCAGGAGTTCTGAGAAAAGATTCTACAGCGAAAAAACGGAAACAGACGCCAGAATCTGCCTACTCATCTCTTTTGCCCATAAGACTAAAGATTCACAAATTAAAAAAAAAAAAAAATTGGAGTTAAGAGATGAGCACCTCAAGCAGAGATGGATGAGATGGGAGAAGGTATTTTAGTTTTATGACAAGTAATTAAATACAAGGGAAAAAAGCCAGCTGAACTACTGTCCACTAAAGAGGAAAGGATTTGGGTTCCTAACTTCCTGTGAGTATACATGAGATTAAATGCAAAAACATTTTGTAAGGTGAAAGGCATTATTCAAATGCATGCTGTGCTTTGTTGCTAAAGGAAGCAGAGGGAAGACTGGTGGGAGGCCCATCACAGGAAAACACCTGAGAGATGTGTCTCTGGCTATGATTGTTGCTTCTCTTTTGCAGGGAGGACCCATAGGACAGTCAGAGCAGATGGATGGTTACTTAGAAGCATTGCTGCAAGAAGACAATCTCCCTTTCCAGAACACTTCAAATAACGTGATAGACACAGGACCTGGTCTCCCTTTAGAAACAAAGGAAAGTACTTCTCCAAACTAAAAGTCAGAATAGATACTCACGTTTTAAAAAAGCTGATGAAACAAAACAAAACAAACCCCACAATTTCCCCATTGACAGGTTACTGTAAAGTTTGTCGTGTCCACCACTAAGAAAGTTGTATACTTTAGAGGCGAGACTGATCTACAGCTCACATTATTTCTCTGTCCTGTTCCCTAAATCTGCCTCTTCTTTCAGAAACTATTGTCATGTCTCCAATTCCCACGTGAGTTCCTGAAAAAGATGGAAGTGTCAGTTAGCTTTAAATTTTGTTTTCACGTAAAATGCTGTAAAAATTGCGAACTGGTTTTCAGAATCAGTATACAAAGTTTGACTATAGTATCACCTCTTGAAATTTGCACTGAAAAAGAAATTATGCCTTTTCTTCACTATTGCCCATACTCAGACAAGCAGAAAATATAAATCCCCTAAAACGTTGAGATTGTTTATAGCATAACTTTGTTATTTGAGTTATCATAAAAGAACCAGTCTCTAAGTATAATGTGAATAGATATTACATATGTGTAAAATCATGTTTTTATAACTTCATAACTGATGGTTTTATTTTTTAAATGCCTGAAACTTTGGACAAAAACAATAAAACATTTAATATTTGTGTCATTGAATCATTTTAATTTTAGGTACATGCATATGGTACAAAATTCAGTAAAGGTAAAATGGAATATGGTGAAAATTTTTCACTCTGTTCTTTGGCTGCAAGCCATCTTAAGAGGCAAGCTTTTCACAAGCATATAAATTGCTTGTGAATCCATCCAAAATAGATCAATGTATATAAAACCATATCAAGCTTTATATAGATAGAAATACAGATGTAATAGTATCCAAAAGATGCTATTTCTTTTTCCTACTTAATGTACCTTCAAGATCATTTCATCTTCGAATTAGTACATAGAGAGCTCTTCCATTATTTTTAACTGCTCCATTGTTACAGCTCTCTGGGATAAACCAAGTGGGCACTCTTTTGGAAGTATTTTAGGCAGATTTATTACGCACGGACTCAGCAGGGATCCTTCCGACACAAGGGCTGAGCCTGGATGGTAATTTGGGGTACACTTATATAGGTTTGGAAGAAGCGTGGGAGAGGGGAGGTGTAAATTAGAATGGGGAATACAAGCGGAACCCAAATTAGTTATTTGTAAATTCTTCACATAGGCAGTACACACGGGATTCAACACAGGATTCAATTCGCAAGACACATATTTGCAACACAGACACAAGATTCCGATTGCAGGCAATTAAGGAAGTTCTTTATTTTACCGGTTGTCTTTGGCATTCCAGTGAGCTCAGACCGCAGAATGCATATAACTCTGCTAGCGTGGCAGTTTCATGGCTGTGTTCATGGCTGCTGGAAATGGCGGGCAGGCCTTTTTCCTTCCCACCATATCATTCCATTCTAGGGAAATACCAACATTGATTTAACTATTCTCCTCATCCTTTTGGGTGTGCATTTCAAACACATGCAACTATAGCTATTAAATATCAGAGATGAGTTGCTGGGTCAAAGGGTATGTACATTTTATTATTAATAGCTATTTCCTAATAGCCATAGAGCTATTCATTCTCCAGCAATGTTTCAGTACTTTTTCCCTCACAACTTTACTTACCTGGTGACTCACCAAACTTTTTCTGCCATTGAACATATAGGTGAAAAGTGATGTATCTTTGTAGCTTTAATGTTCATTTCTTATAAGTCAGGCTGAGTATCCTTTCATGTCTAAAATTTATTTGAATTTTTAAATTTGGCATTTGTCCATTTCCTATTTGTTGGGTTTTTTTATTTATATGAACTACTTCCATATTAGGGAAAATATCTTTATATGATTTGATTATAAATATTTCCTCAACATTTTTCATTTTTTATGTTTTTATAATGTTTGAGCCCTATGAGATTTTACATATTTGGTTTAATTTCCTTTAGTTGATGGTGTCTGGGTATTGTAGTCATATTTAGAGACTATTTTCCAACATGATAATGAAGAAAATGTATGTCTTTTTATAATGATTTTAATAATTATGTTGCTAAATTTATCTATGAATTAGAAGCTGAGTAATTAGTTCTCTCCCCACTGACCTACAATGTCATCTTCATTGCATGTTAAATACCTGTTCGTATTGGGGCCAAGTTTAAAACAAGTCCCTATTTTTTTTTTCATTGCTCTTTCTTTCTCTTGTTGACCTCATGCTATTTTGTAGAACTAGCTAATCATTTTATATTTCAGATTTTTTTCTGCATACCCTTGCATGTATGTATGCTTACATCTTCATTGGTAACCTACAGTAGCATTTACATTTTATCTTCAAATACATTCTAGTTACATTTATTATAATTAACTAGATTCTTTGACCTATACTTAATGGAAGTTTTTCCCCCATTATCTTATGACTAGTTAATGTTTTGTTACAAGACTCCTGATTTTCAGGCATCAGTATTTTGTCCAATATAAACATTCTTAGACTGTTTATAATAGTTGAAAAGTATATCTGCACATAGTTATGCAGATTTTTTTAAGGCATACTTTATAGGAAAAAACATAGTTTCTGGGTTTCAGGTCTTTATATTCTTGATCTAGCCAAAGTTTTCCTTCAAAAGGAATTTTCTTGGCCCCTTGGAAACTTTGGTTATTTTTCTCTGCCATCATCAGAATCCATTCTTCCTTTAATCTAAAAATCGGTGATTAATATTAATGATGATAAGATGCCTCTGAGCATCCTTCTGGTCTCCATTTAGAAAGATTCTGAATGGGGATTTCCCCAGAGAATGGTTTTTAAACATGTTAACAGGATATTCCTTCTATTTCCTAGCTGAATAACCCCCAGGGCTATATCTTTATTGTCTCATCTTTCCTTTATCTCTGCATAAAAAAACTCATCTAAGGATTTCTAGTAATGCTTCCAAATTAATGAGTTCAAATTTCTATGACTTTACTGAATACCCATTATTTAATTTAAATTATGAAATAAACATTTTCTATTGAAGGTCTGCATTGATATGTTTAAAACAAAATTGACCATATTTACCCTAGCCTCCCTACTTTCAATGAATTAGTGGTTCTAATTCTTGGGGGAACCTAGGGCTTTAAACAGGTAATGAGAACTAAGAATAGGAATTAAGGCAGAGACCAAACTTATGAAATAAATTGAGGTCATGAAGGAGTAAGTCTAGGACAGAATCATACTTAGGACCAGATGATCCTAGGTGGAAATAATGTAATTCTGTTGCTGCAAAGAATGGTTATGGCAAATCATCTTGACCACACAGGGGGATTCATTCACATTACTGAACCATAGACAGTTCTTAGACCCTTGGTTCACTTCTCATTCCATTCTCTATTGGAGGATGGCTGGGAGAAAATTAGTTCAGGAAATGAGGTAGAATAAAATTAGCAAACAGGACATGGTAGATGCAGACTTGAGAAACAATATATAGGAATGGGGAAAACAAAGAACAATGCCAAAAGACACAGTTCAATATAGTTCTTTATAGACCATATATTACCGTCTACTATAGCTATAACTCTTATGCTTAGTTTCTGGTCATCTCTACCCATTTTTCTCACACATAGAATTCCTTTTAATTTAACAATACTCAGATTGCATAATTTTCCCCAAGATTTAAAAAAAAATGTTCTTCATCTAAATGTATCTTCACAGTATTCAAGTATGAGAAAACAAATACTGTTAATATTATTTATAGCAGATGGGGAAATGAGAATTTAAAATCCTAAGTAATGGTTCAATGTAGTTAATAACTGGAAAAGTCTGGAATCCAGGCTGATTACAACTCAATAATTCCCTCCATTAGACCCCACTGTGTTATGGCAGAGTCTCCAGATGGTAAGAAGACTGACAGCTGCACACTCAAGTAGAGAAAAGCACTTTATTGCAAATACTGGTGTTGGCTCAAGGGTATTGTTACCCAAAGCTGAGCAACATGGGATTAGGGGAGCTCCTTTTATACTCTGAGGTAGAGATTCATCTCCTTGGCTACGTGTGGCTTCTACTGGCAACTCTTATCATTTATGTACAGCTGCAGAGTAGGGAGGATGCTTGCATGTCCTTGGACAGAGCTACAGCCTCTGCAGTACCATGGGAAATTCCAGGAAGACTACCTTGCATTGGGATCAAGGAAAAGGTCTTCTACCACAACTGTGCCACTTCATTCTCTTTCTGAAGGACAGCAAGCTCAGTCTCATCAGTTAAGTAATTTTGGTCTTAAAACCGTACAGATGAGTTCATCTCACTAGCTTTTTTAACTTATGGCTGTGAGAATTGAGTAACCTTCTAAGGATAACTGTTCGCCTCAAGCTTTAGTGAAGAGCAAAGGACTAAATCTGGCAGCGATCTTACATGAAAACAGCCTGAGAAAAAGCTGTATACTGACTCATACTAAGGAACTAAGTCTGTAGTTAGTGGTCAGATGATTCCTATCAAAAAGACCTCTGTGGTACAGACAATGCATGATGGAATATCCATCTGGTGTGCAAACACTGCATGAATTTAAGACATGCTTGGGTCTACAAGGCTTGAATCAAAGGACCATCAACATGTTGTTCGAGTCTATAAAACCTTTGACATGAACAAGGTCAGACCTTTTACTTTTCATTTGGCTATGATTCTGAATTTTTCCTTTAAAAAAATATAAAATAGCCTGAGGTAAAATGTGTGTATCCCAATGAACAAGGAGGTGTTCAGAGGACCACAGTTTGTAGGAAAGTGAGTCATTAAACACAGTTAGCACTGACGGCATGAAAATAATTGGGAACTAGCCTTTCTGCCCTTGGAAACACTCTGCATGTGGGGAGTTATTTTAAAACCAAATTAAATCTCGGCATGGAATTCTAATGTTATCGTTTAAACAAATCTAATAAAGTGCAGATTGATTTACAAAGACTGTGTTCAAAGTATTTAATGCATTGGTGACATTTTATAGAAAAGCAAATTATAGGAATCTGCTTTTAAAAGTGTGATTGCACCTAGATTGGCAGACAAAAACAATACAAATTAGCCAACATGATGCCTGTACTCAAAAATTGGAATGCTTTATTAATACTTTTTAAAATATCTGACCAATTTAGTTTGGGGAAAAACAAAACACTTTGCAAGATTTAGGGAGGCTCCCTTTTTAATCATGACATAATTGATGTGTAACATCATATTTATTTTAGGTGTACAACATGCAAGATTAAATTCAGATAAATTTTCATTCCTAAACATTATTACTGAGCTACTGTCTTGAATTACTTGTTCCTGAGGAGCTGCAGCACTTCTAATTTCATTTCTTGAAAGATGAAAAGAGAAAAGATATAGAAGAAAAAAATAAGGAAATATATAACATCTGAAATATCAGGTTCAAAATTCTTTGCCTTCTTTGTATATTTCAATTGTTACACTTGTAAATCTGGGTAGTTCAAAATGTACCTCTACCATTTAGAATAAAAGGAAGGAGGAACTACTACCCAGAGAAAATAATGACTTTAGAAGGTTATCTGGGTGATAAGATGAGGAAAAAGGAGATTATCAATTCAATGAAATTAAAAACAACTACTGCCTATTAGGATGCATGAATTTGGCATAACGCTTTGAACCATTTTCCAAAGCCAAAAAGCAGATGACTTAGAGAACTAACTGGGAAAAATTAAACCTGTGTAACATTAACAGTCATTTTAATCCTCGTAGCAATGCTGGGTACAGATTTCTCTGAGGACATTGTTTTTTGTCTTTGTGATCAAATATGAATTAAGCACTACCTATTTAGCAAGACAGTGTTTGTGTAGATGCACGCAAAGGGAGCTCTGTCCCCAAGGAGCTCATGAATCAATGGGAAAATGAGGCCGATTCTGCTTTTGTTCTGTTGTCCTAGAAATAAAGTGTAAAGCAGCAAACTATTTTCTCAAGAACAGGAATTATGACTCAAGTTCACCACCAAGGTGTGTTCCCTTAGAATCGGGCCACAGGGGAGTTTGAAAAGAATTAGCAGAGGAATGGTTTATGTTTAGGTCATTTGGAAATTTCAGGTTGTATGACAGGAGTCCTCAAACGGCATCTTGCAATGTGCAGCCTTTTGGTAGCTCTTGTAGAGATGGCCTTCCTGTGTCTCTCCTAACCCTCCCTCAGGAGAGACTAGGACAGGGTGTTCCTGTCCTTCTGTGGTTGTCTGTAAAGAGAAATCAGTGAGTGGGGTGCTTTTCCACAGGGAGTGAGTCAGAGGCTGGGTCAGAACACTTCACCCAGAAGTCTCAACATGGCCATTGGAGGCAAGGTGCACTCTGCTTGTCTCCAGACGGGTTCCACAGTTCTTGACTAAACTGTGCTCTGGATATGCTAGAGACTGAATTTTCTGCTCCTCAACTCACATTGACATCTAACCCCCAGAGTGATAGTATGAGGAGGTGGTGTCTTTGAGAGGTGATTGGGTCATGGATGGCAGAGACATCATGAATGGAATTAACCTTACAGAATGAGACCTCAGAGAGCTTCCTTGCCCCTTCCTCCATGTGAGGACACAGCAAAAGGGCAGTTGTCATTGAATCAGGAAGCGGGTCCTCAGCAGACACCAAATCTTCCTGAACCTTCATCTTGGACTTCCCATGTAAGGGAAAAAGTCCTGCCTGCCACTTCCCAGCAGCTGTGAAGACGGCCATTAAGACCACTGAGCTAGCAGAGCCATAAAACATCCTGTGGTCTGAGCTTGCTGGAATGCGGTGGGCAACTGATAAGTCACCAACAGATAAAGAACTTCCCTTATTACTTGCAAATGGAGTCTTGTGTGTGTAGATAGCCCATGTGAAGAATCTATAAATTACTTAGGTTCATGCTTGTAAACCCCGGCTCTAATTTACACCTCTCTAACCTATATAAGTGTACTCTCACCTGCAATCCATTGCTCAGACTTTGGAAAATACTCCCTGAGCCCATCAACCTAATTTGTCAAAGCTCCAAAAGAGTGCTCACTTGGTTTGTCATAAGAGAGCCGCAACACCCAGCCTCCAGCACCATGAAAAATAAATTTTTGTTTAGGTCACCCTGCCTGTGGTATTTGCTATAGCATCCTGCACTAAGACCGGATACCTTACACATGTTGGCATATTTCTGATTTTGCCTGTGTATGTATCTCTCAGCCTACTCACTTGTTCTCTCTCCCCCCACACCTTCATTTTTGGTATGGCTGCTGCTGTCCCATTGTACCTGCTCTCAGCAACTCATTTCACAACGGAAATGTTTCCCAGTAGCTCCCCAGACACTGACAGTACTCCTGAGAGGCAAGCAGATGGGCTATCAAGTTCTTTAGCTGTTCTCCCAAGGTGTAGATATCACATCCTATGCCAATAATTTGGTGGTTAACCCCATGTTTGTGAATGCGCTGTGCATGTCAGCAGCTCACATACAAGATCGAGTCTGGACAAGGAGCCCTGGGCAGAAACGAGGAAGCAAGGGCAGACACGACCCCAAGGGCATCCTGGGCTGCACCTGTCAATGCTGTGAGAGTCATCTCAGTGACAGTCGTGGGACAGAACTGAACTTAAATAGCTTGGAAGTTCTGATGATATTTATGATTCTATCAGATTTTATGTTTGCTTAGGAGGCACGTGAACCTAGGTAGTGAGAACGAATCCACAAAAGGTGTGGGGATCTGAACATATAATCAAGTTGTAAAGTGAGAAGAGAAAGGATTGTTCATTCCCAGGTGATAATAAGCCATGATGAGCAATTATGCACAGGAAAACAAAAAAGCTGTGTATTTAATTAGATGGATCAATAAAACTATCAGAGGTCCAGAATCCTGGAGGATTTACTCTTTCTGTGTAATTCCTCTGCAGTTTTAACTATTCAGGATGGAAATCACTCTCAAATGCATTTCAGACCTTCCTGCCTCTTCAAAGTGCTGGTAAATAGTTTCTTGATAAAGCTGTCATTAGTACGAACATTGGTTATTACATGTTTATAATACTATGATGTAACCATGCCCGATCAACATTGCTGGGGCTAATCGTCCCAGTGTTGAAAATCCTGAAAATATATGCTTTGGTTGTTGTGCCTGCTTTTTATTTTTTTGTTGTTGTCGTCTCTCTTCCTGCTCTCACAGCTACATTTCCCAGCGTTCTGAATGTCACAGTAACAGTAAGTTTCCCATTTTTTTGTCATCTGCCCTGTCTAACCTGGTTTGGGCTTGGATTCAAGTTAACCAAGCCTGTTAATAGTGCTTAGGGTACAAGTATATAGATCCGGAAGTGTAGAGCATACAATTTATAATAATTCCTTTCTTCAGTCACACACCCTGATGGCTTCTCCTTGGTACTCATTAACACAAGTTAACACTGTGAGCATCACTACTTAATGATGAGCTTGACACTGTTCTAGGCACAGCACATAGCCTACTGCGTTCAGTCATCACAATAATAGTAGAAACTGCTTTATGGTGATGACCATGAGGAAAGCCCTTAGATCTGTTCTAAGTACTGTCATTGACCAGCGCCCCAGATGTGTACTTGGAATTCATCAGTGTGCTTGTGATGAGTCCATGCTATTGGGCTTAGATGACCACCAGTGACTGACTGGAACAGAAATGCTAAGGTTAATCCATTCCTAAGAGACAGGGGATCCTGTGTCACCTTTGGCTCAAGGATTTCCTAAACATGGGTTCCAGGAATGTCTAGGACACTCCTGCCCAAGCATCCCTTCCTTCCTTCTTCACCTGGGTCAGATTAGCATCCAAGTCAGACAACTGGCCCAATCTTTCTTGACTTCCTTCCTGTTTTTTTTTTCCATACAACAGTTGTCCAAATAAAATCCTTAAGTTAGGATTACTAGATCAATATCCTGTGAATAAAAGTCACAGAAAAAGAGATTGGAGAAAATGTAAGATTAAAACAAAACAAAGCCCCAGAATTCCCCAGATTTATCTGATGCATATTTCACAAGGGTCCCAGACAATAAACAGAGATCAACCTATGGCATATGCTAAGAAATTTTGTAAAAACATGGATAAAGAGTAGAGCCTGAACTTTAAAAAAAAACAAAAAACAACTACCTTCTTTATCATATATAACAAAAGTAACAATAATCCCTAATGTCATCTAACGTCTGGTCAATGGGCAAACTTTCCTGATTGTCACAATATACTTTTTATTGTTTCGTGATTTTCATTTAGATTCAAACAAGACCCACATGTGGAAATTGGTGATTCTGACTCATAAGTCTGCATTTTCTATAATAGTTCCCTAACTGCGTCCTCTGTGCACCTCCACCTATGCCATTAATTAATTAGGAAAATTCTAGATTTAGTTGATTGCTTTCTTGTAGCATCAGTCTTCCTTACTATTCTTTATATTACCTGTAAATTGGCATTGAGCAAAATAAGCTTAAACAGGTTCAGATTCATTTGTTGGGTGTAAGACATAAGTATTTGTTGTTTCTCTGTAAGTGGATCTCCATTATGTTCAGGAGGTATCAGCTGGACAATAAGGCAATAGTTAACTTCATGTAAAATAAACAAGTCAATAATTTTGGTATACCAGTTGCCTATACCTAGAACAAAATGTAATAGAGTCATTGAGACAAAATTCTTTTGTTTTAGGTTAACCTCAAAATGTGGGAGTGTGGGAAAATGTGCTGTAAATGCTTAGCAAGTTCTCTAGGGGGGAAAAATGTCATGGTAACATTTGCTGGTTGTCAAGATGCAAATACTCTCACCATGGACAGTTTCCAGCTACCAAACATTTAATACTTGAATTGTACAATTCCCGACAATTTAACAGTTCAGTCTCACCAACAGGTAACACAGGCTCCAGCACAGAACTGGATCTAGAAGAGGACCACAGAACCGTACTTATTTGCTACAACAAGAAGTAGATAATATCCAAAACTGTCAAGACATAAATAATTCTATTTATCTTCATTCATCTTCATTACAAACATGTAAGTAAAAACTGGATAAAGTAATCCATAGTTCAAAGTGTTTAATTTAAATAAGCCTTTTAGTTTTTACTATGTTCAGGTATGATGTACATGATTTAAAAAAGCATTTAAAATACTTATAGATGATAAGAAAATATATTGGCAAATCTTATAGGTGAAATCAGTGGTGAAAACTGCTCTCCTCAAAATTACTGTCTCTGTCTCTGTGCAAGAGACAACCAAGGTCCTTAGTCTCTACAACTCTTGAGTTGTCTGTTCCATTATGGAAAGCCTTCTGACTTGAAAGTTGAGGTTCTAGCCTCACCCAAATTTGGTGCTGTTAACCTGGTCAAAATATGATGTCTCCATTAAAAAGTACAAGATGAAAGTGTATGGCTCTTATGGGGAAGGACACTTGGTGATGTGGTGGAGGGCATGGTGTGTTGAAATGTATCTAAGAAATGGGGAACTATACAGAGGAAATTATTTGAATGTGTAGAATAATTACTACAATAAAAATAAATGAAAATTTAAAAAATATTCAACTGAAAAGAAAATGTGTGAGCAGTAGTAAACCACACTGGTTGAGACAGTGGAATTGGAAATTAGATGGGCTCCAAGGATTGACCTATGTCACCACCACTTTCATGGTTCCCTCCACCCCCACTTCCCCTTCCCTATTTATGCCAATGATTTGCTCCAGGAGCAAAGTCCTTATCCTCATGACTCACTGCCAAAGCAAAAATTGGTGACAGGCTGGTGAACACCAGAACTGGACGTGTGTATTCCAGTCAAGAATCACTGAAAATGTAGTGGTGGTTGCTGGCTATTGGCTCCCAGAACACAGTGAAGTGGACAGGGCCTGCCCTCTGCTCACTGAGCATTCATGCGCCTCACCTGGAAGTGAATGCAGAACGCCCAGTAATCTGGAAACCACTGCCTGTTCTCAGCATGAACTTGCACTCTGGGCTCTATGCACACCTATGAAGTCAAACTTGCTTCTGCTCTGCTGAAGTCCAGGTCATGCTCAGTGGTGAAGGAGCACCCAGCTGTGCTATTCATCTGTCCTCTGCACTCTAGTCAAATTGTGTTCTTCACACAAGAGCCTCAATTTGCTTTTCTTCGTGTCTCCTTTCTTAAGTGCAAGTGGTTCATGAATCCATCCTGCTAAACACAGTACAACAACAAACAACAGAAGAGAAAATGAGGGAATCATCCCCTTCAATTCCACAGGCCTCTCCAGGCCAGACACCTAGCACAGTGTCAGAAGGTAGATGTGGAATAGGTATTTATTGTGTGATTAAATAAATAGTAGAGAAGTGCAACTGTAGTGCCGTCACTTTTCTGCATGCATTTCCTTCCATACCCACCCTCTTTCTTTCCCTCCCCTTCTCCCCACACGTAGTAACAAGGAGGGCACTGTCTTCCCAGTTCAAACTTACTGCACAGTTGGAGTGATTCTCTCAAGGGAAATTTTAAATTTCTTTTCATTCATGTAGCTGGTAAGAATTTTGGTTCATATACTCTGGCCTTCAAGAACTGGATGTTAAGAGTTTCATAATGAAGTTGATTTATATTTGATTCCCCATGTTTCCAGGAAGAGCCCTCTCTCTACCTTCCAGGGTTGTGTGTAAATCCTAAGGGTGCATATAAGCCTCAAGGCATTAGGAGGGGTCACAGGTGCTTCTTTCCACACTGGTATCTGTGGAGAGACATCTCTCTGGCATCACTCAGTGCTGTCTCTGCCTGCACACAGATGCCCCGCTGAGATTCTCTCTACAGGAAGGCACAGAAGCCTAGTGGGCTCACTCAGGATTTTCTCATCAGTTACTTGTTGGTTGTTCTGCCCAAGTGATGTGAGTTTCAGGGACCTTGGTGAGTTTCTACACAATCACTCACAGGTGCTACTACTCTTATATCTGCTACCCCCACCCTATGTTCTCATTACCCACCCCTGAGACCATTCTTGGCCCCCACAAAACAGTGCCCGCCCCCATAGTCTTACAACTCTCTTCTTCCTCCTCTTTCACAGTTCCCCAGCCTGGAAGCTTATCTAGTTTGGGAATAGCCAGAAGAAACGAGAGAAACTGGCTCTAATTATGTATTCTTCCAAATCTTGTGTTTATGGCATATATTTTCTGCTCTGAATCCTAAATGGTTTAAACCATTGAAACTCAAGAACTAAGAATAAACTCTTTGATTTCTGCTTTTCTGCCACAATGACTTCTCTCTCAGGCAATGAATGTCTTTACTGATTGTGGGGAGAGCTGAGTGATAGAAGGGATTACCAGGAAGCAGAGTCACGTCCTTAGCAAGACACAGTATTATCCGATTGCATTTACAAAATGTTTTTTGAGCACTGGGAGGCTTGGGTGGCAGGAATGTCCACACAAGATGAATAGGGATCGGTCTGTGTCCTCAGAGGAGTTTGTAATCTAGTGGGATGATAACTACCTCTTTACATCACAGAAATGATCAAGAACAGGGCAAAGCATTATTTATATTAACTTTCAAGTTTCAAGGTTCCAAATGGATTGTGGGTATTACAAGGTAGTTTCTAAACCCTGCCCAGCAGTGTAACTGACAACCCAACCTCTTCGGAGAGAGGCGCGCTGCATGGAGGGACCAGAAGAATGCTTCAGTCCCACCCCGGCAGGGCAAGAAATGACAGAGGAGTCACTCTTGTGTTTGGGAGGCTGTTAGAAAGTGGGTGGATGCGTAGAAGACCTGGTTTTCTGTGTTTCCAAAGAGTTTACAAGAGAAAAGCTGTGTCAAAATTAAATGCCTGAAAAATAATAATAATGATAATAATAATTATTATTATATAATAAAGGATAATGTAGCACTAGCTGGAGTTGCTATTCAAGGTACACTTACTGGGATCAGAAGATACAACTAAGTTATAGAATTAGTTCAGGAAGACTTTCTGGAGAAGCTGAGACATTTGGGGATCTTGAAAGAAGTGAAGAACTTTATTTTTGCTATTAAAAAAACAAAAACAACTAACACTTTAGTGCCAGTTACTTTTATGCACTTTACATTTATTATCTCATAGAATCCTGACAACAATAATAGGTTAGGTACTCACGGCCCTGTTTTACAGATGCGAAAAATGAGGCGCAGATAAAGCAACTTGCTTAGAACTGCAAGCAGAACTGGAATGCCTCCACCAGCTGCTCCTGAAACACTATGGTCTTGCACCTCTAACAAGGTGTTGAGAAGCGCAGTGAAGGAATCCGCTCAGGTTGAAGTATGAGACAGGAGAGAGAAAGGTATGTGAGGGCGGCACTAAGTCAGAGCTACTAAGGACCACACACTCCCACATTGTGCTGACATCTTCTAGCCCATTGCTGGCTCTATGTTGTGTATCTTTTGTCGCCCCTGAGCAGTGGGGCCTTCGGTACAGAGCATAACAGTAGTGCCTGGTGGGAGGATCTGAGAGGCGATCAGCCCCCAGTCCCCACTGCTCCTGACCTACCTTCCTGCTACCCCCGCCAGTGAGAAGGAAAATGTGTGGTCTTCAGGGACTCAGCGAGGCATCTGGGTTTCAACCACAGAGAAGGTGGTAGGGCCACTTCAGCAGGATCAGAAATGCTCTAAGGATACTGGTTTGTCCATATGGACCCTCAGAAAAGCCAGGATGAGACCATTTCTAACCGGCAGATATGGACTCATTAAAGCCTGCTTCCAGGTGCTGAAGGAACAGACGGGGAAAAGGACCTAAAAGACATGTCAGATTTGCCTGTTTCCACTTCTGAGCTCTTAAAAAGTAGGTAAAACAGTTTGTCTACATTTGCGAGTTTGAACTCAGACTGTAATGGAGCCACAGTTTAAGCCAGACGCTGGGATGATAAAGCAAAACAGCCGAAGCGAGTTCTCAGGTGACTCAAATTGGCAGCTTCAGGTAAATCCAGGCAACCAAGAGGGATTTCAGAGAAACATGGGTGTTTAACCTGTGACAGAGAAGAGTGAGGATAAGTGGCTGTGGGCTGAAGATGAGGACAATACTGGTGGCGGTAGTCTGCTTATCAATTTGTCCATCCACCGGACTTGAGCTTTCATGAATGGCTGTTTATCAAAAACAGGTCCTTTGGTGAGTTTCTATAATGTGATCTCTCCAGCACAAGGAATAGGATTGCTGGGTCTCTGCCCCTGCTCTGGCCTTCAGTTGCTGTGTGTCATCTTGGCCAAGCCACTTAACCTCTCTGGGTCCAGGTCTTCATTTTTAAAGCAGAGCCAAACCCTGTTTTCCTAGCTTATCACTGAGCTCATGGGAAATAATGTACGAACCCATTTTGAGAAAAGAGAAAAAAAGAATGCCAACCACAGAGGGATGTGTTTACCTGTAAAATGCAGATAAGTCTGACCTCCATGCCCACAGGTTTGATAACAGTGAAGATTCACTCTACTTCTATTTTTGTGCTGACTTTTCTATTTCTGAATGAAAGGGCACACCCCCAGACGCCAGTTCACTCTGCTGCCTCGTCTCCACTTCAAACGCTCCAAGGGTTTAGACACTCATTTGTGCTGTTTGGGTCAATGTTGGCTGGTTGCAATGGTGACCTGTAACAGGTTGAAATTAATTGAATGGCAGCCACCTTAGAGAGCAGACTGTCCTCTTAATCTCACCCAGGACAACCTGCATGGGAGCCCCAGACCTGCTTGAAATTCAGAAGTGACCTTTGGTTATCTGGCTCCTGGCTTCTCGGCGTGACAGCCCTTCCACATCCTGGTAGGCGACCTGGTTTCTAAGTCGGGTCATAGTTGCTGCTGTTCATTAACCCCTGACGTCCCTGCAGGTCTTACCCTGAATCTAGCTGCCTGGGCTGTTAGGTGCCTGCAATCACCGCTGCTGTTCCTAAGACACATTTATGGCAACAAATGACCACCTATTAACGAGGAAACCATTAGGCTGTAACTTCTCAAAGTAAAGACCAAGGGCTCCTATCTTCAGCACCATCAGCAAAGAAGCTCTTAGGAAGCATCTGTTGGCAACAATAAAACATCTCCCATTTGTTTAGTACTTTATAATTTACAAAGCACTTTCACATCTACTATCAGCATCAACACTGTGGCTGAGTCCCTTCACAGTTTCCTTGTTACCTGTTAAAGATCTGCAGTGTACCTGTTGACATCTTTTTAAATGTCAGCTGTTTTGATCATATATTTTTCCCCCACAATCTGGGGGAACTGTGGGTGTAACGGCCGGCTACTTATTAGAAGCACCTGGGAGTGTTATTCCAAATACCAGCGTCTGAGGCACCTCAGTCCCCCTGAATCAAAACCCTGCTTTGCTTTGTTTCAGCTGCCAGATGGTTCTAATGTTCACCAGATATGAGCACCACTGCTAACTGAGAGAGATCACAGGCTAAGTGGAAAAAAAAAACCCAAAACTGGGTTCTAGGCCCATTTCAGCCATCAAAAGAGTTGTATGTCATGGAGTATCACGGAAACACACACACACAGATGAAATATTCTGGGCCCCACACTCTTAATTCAGAAGCAATCCCTTTGTGCCGTTAGTTAAAGTCCCAGTGAAAAAAACAATCTTGAAGCAAATGCAGCAGATACTTTCCACAGTTCTGTCATCTTCTACATCCTCGGTTCGTCTGTTCATAAAGGAACCAGAATAAAGCTTCTTACACAGGAGACAGAGCAATCTCAGGAGACAGGCTGATTGAGTTAAGGTGAGGCTGGATTTTTATTTTATCCACTGGAATATCGATGTAGGGAGAGAGGTGCTTACACGAGGAAGCTCAGTTAGGCTACCCGAGGAAGCTCCTTGCAGAAGGTGGCCACAGCTACAGTCCCAGTGGGACAGCTTTCCTTAGCTCATGCAGAAGTGAGCAAACTCAAACAATCATCTGGTCTTGTCCAAATGCACGTGCAACTGGCTTCTAGTTCACAGAGGACTGGGTATCTGCTGAGTTGACTGCATTCTGGGCTCAGAGCTTCCTGATAGCCAGGCATCTATTAATAAATGGGTCCTCATTGGATACATATTATGAGAAACACTTTAACTTTGAACAATTGAATAGTCAAGCAGCCATGGTCAAGTCAAGAAGAACCGTGTCTGATTTGCATAAAGATCACATTACAGAACCAATTTAACAAGCCAGCGGTCTATTCCTCACCTTGCTGGGACCAGTCTCTCCTATGATGTTCCATTAATTCCATTACTGATAAGAGACTGTGTTTACTGTTAGAATAGATGTCTGTGGGTGAAAATGGGTGAGGTCATCAATCCTGAGCCTAACACTTCCCTTAACAGATTTTTCAAATCCCCCCAAATATTTCGAAAGTATTCCTGTATATTTAGGGTAATAGCGGTGACGCTTGCCTGCTTTTTTTTTGCCGCCCCCCCAAAAATGTGAATTTATCACTGACGATGGCTGATCAGTCATACAAAGTACATTTTTGGATTTCTTTCTGAGCATTTGAGTAACTGTTTTCACGTAGGCATTTTTAATACATATGTTGCTGCTGACCCATCACAGTTGGTAAAATGTCACAGAACAGTGTCACACATAGAAGAATGAAACCATCCAAATGTCTTCAGGCTGGGGGCCATGACAATGGATGGATTTTTCAGGTAGACTGTGAAAAGTGGTAAAAAAATTAACGTTGTGGGAGGAAACAGTTTTAATCTGAGGCTATAATTTCTTGGGTTGTTTTAGATTTGGGTTATTTGCTTACCTAAGTAGGAGGGTACACTAGAACACAGGAGCAAATAGGATCTTATCATGAGTTGTAATAGCAATCATTTCTCTTCTGATGTCTTGGAATTACTGGAACCCAGGATGCTGTGGTTCTTGATTAATATCAAGTAGAGACTTTTAGGGTTAAATGAATTTGGGTGTGCAAAGCACAAAGCCTGACCCTATTTGAATAGCAGATATACATCAACACCAATGGTTATCCCGATAGTCATCCTGATGATTAGTATTGCAGTTATTATTACTAACCCAGTCATTTCTGCAAAATCAAGGTCTGATTCCAGCACTGAAATGCTACAATACTGATTAATGAAAGGAAGCAAGTCTCCTAATGACATTGTCCAGTTTACGAATTCATGGTTCCGTTTCTGGCACAGAATCCCAAAGCAGATGTCTGTGACATACACTAAGATGATATTTTATTATCTGTGTCTTAGGCTCGCTCAGACAAACAGAGTGGGAGTGATCATAAGAGAATATTGAGTGTATCAGGTGATCTCCACAGTGAGATTTTACCCAGGGATTTTACCAGGTGTGGAGAATGAAGGGATTAGTCTGGTCTGTCATGCGGGTGTGAGGCCCTCAAGAACAGGGAAATGCTGAGCCAAAGCAAAAGAAGCATCTAGATTCCTAGCCAAGCATGTGGGTGAAGGACTAAGAACAGTATCTGCTGTTCAGGATCAGGATGGATGCTTCAGTCCACGAGGCAGTCGGAATCATCTGGGAAATTGTAGGCTGGGAAAGGCTGTTTTCTATGGATGTGGGGAGCGGTAAGCCCCTGGGCGGGGAGAAAAGAGCTAAGGATTCCAAGACAGATGGGGAAAAATGTCCATCAAAGACACTGGGGAACCGGGAAAAAGGCAGTGAATTAAACCTTTCCGCCTGCTCAGTCAGATGGTTTGGGGGTGGGGTGAAGGAGAACAACAGGGCTCACAGGTCTCCCTGAGGTTAAAACAGTTTAGAGCGCACAGGCTCCACGTTGGACATCAACCCCTGGTTTGAAAGAAGCCTGCATGATACAGGATCTCAGACACCCCCAGTTTACATTGGACATTCAATTACAAATAGTTCACCCAGGAGCTCAGAGCAATGCACTGCGCTGAAGATGACCTGTCTTCTCACATCTATGGCCTTGTCTCCAGAAAGAGATTTGATTGTAACAGCTTTTGATTGGCAATATCGGATGGTAGAAAGAATGAAAGTCTTAGAGTAGGGAGGACTGGATTTAAATCTGGATTCATCCACATTAAAATTTTGTGACTCTAACTACTTTATTGAACCTCTCTAAAAAATTTTTTCTCTTCTCTTAAAATAAAAACAATAATGCTAGCCCAAAAGCCATTGCTGGAATGAATAATGCATAGATAGTAACTAGCACTGCTTAAGACAGGTTATTCCTTTTCATAAATGAACAACGGATCTTAGTCAGAAACAATAAAATAATTATTTTCATATAGATTTAAGCTTTATAATTTAACTTTCTACCTCCATTTTACATGGATCCTATCTTGAAAATAACTGGGATGTATGGCAGCACATAAACATTGTTAGAGCTCACATATCCCACCTGTGGATTTTGTTGTTGTTGTTGAACAAAAGCACTACAGGATCTCATTTTCCTTATTTTTAAATTATATTTCACTTCTAAAATTTCATCTCAATGTTAAAATGCAAAAAAAACCCTCATTTTCAATCTTTTAATATTTTCTTTATAGATGTAAAAATAAACCTTATATTTCCCCTACATTTTAGATACTATAACAGAGCTTATATCTGGTCTCCGTATATTTTCCCTCTACTTCTGTTATTATTACCACCTCTACAAGAATGATTTATAGCATATTAATGAAGCCAAGCTCCCATAAGAGCCTGGGAAACTGTAGTGCTTCCATATCTTAACCTCCATTTAACTGTTCCCTGTAATCCATTCCAGCCTAAGAAAGTGGTATGTAAATCTGTTGAGATTAAAATGGTTTTTGTCTATCTGCTCCCAAACTCTCTTTTCCCAAGGCTCACTACATTGATTTTTCTGGGCACCCAATTTCCTTCCCTCCATCTAGCTCAAAGGAGGAGACTGCTATTGCCAAACTAATTTGTTAGGACTTTGTGAAGCAGAATTTTCAGGAAAAAATTGGTGGAGTAAAAGGATAAACTGTTCTTGAGTGAGGCTGGTGGTGAAGGAACTGAGCAACTGAAACTATTAGGTAACGAAAACTGAGGGTGTCTGAGATTGTTAAAGAGTGAGCAGCTCTGAGATTGTTAAAGAGTGAGCAGCAGGGTGTGTATGTGGAGGAGCAGAGGGGAGAGGAAGGGGTCGCTGTGAAGAAATCCATAAATTTATTGCCACTCATTTTGGTCCCAAAAATGCAAGAACAGGCTTTTCATTATCTTGAAATTAATTTTTATTGCTGGATTATATTCATAGGACTGGTTATTTTGCGACTGAACCATGGGAGTCATAATTTTTCTAAATTGTCTTAATAAAGGTACATAAATTCAAGTAAGAATAAGTCATAATTACACTAGTCACTTGGAAAGATGGTTTGCTGATAGTGTGGCCAGCAAGGAAAGACTTGGATAAGAACTGCTTAAGCCCATGATTCTAAAACCTTGGGTTACATAAGACTCACTTGGGGACTTTAAAAAAAATATTTATTGAGGTAACTTTGATTTACAAAATAATATAAACCCTTATGTGCAGGTATACCATTCATAAAGTATATGACAACACAACACTCTCACCACCAAATTACCAAGTTTTTCATGACTGTGAAAGAGCCCCACCCCATTCCCTGTGGACATTGGAATGGTTATACAATGATGACCAAGGAAAGGGAAGGAGGTGGAGTAATCCGAGCAGGAGCAGAGCAGCCAGGCCAGCAACAGGTAAGCACTATGTGATGCCCAACAGAGATCACATAGCAATGACACGTGGTCCAGCAGGACTTCAAAGAAATGGCCAGGACCAGTTTACAAGGAACTTTGACACCTTAGGCAAAAAACAAAGTTGATGTTCCTATAAGCCCTTCTCTAAATGTCCTGCCTAAAACACATACTGCTTTAACCATTCTGGTGCCAGAAATGTCCCATAACCCTCATAGTACCAGAGATAACTCCCACAGTGCCAAAGAAAAACACCATAGTACTCACCTGCAGCTTGACCACACTGATCCCTTTGAAGAAAACAGGTACACAAGGTTGAGACAGGGATCCTTTTCCAGCCCAGCTCCTGTTTGCTCACGGTGGGTGGGAACAACATTAGTGACCCTATCCTACCACCATCAACCCCACAAATGCCTTCTTTAATGTGGGTCAAAAGCTGAAACTGCTTTTGGGTCCCCTCAACAGCCTGACCCTGAGACATCTCAACTGCCCCCTTTGCCCCACATTAAAGGTGACTCTGGTTTATTAAAGACAGGACAAAATTGACATTTTTATTAAAATGAGGGACGGTCAGAAAATATGAAGGAAAACAGCACTGTCCCATTTAAAATAGTCTGTATGATTAGTCTATGAAGGTGGGACTTGTAAAATGAAGTAGACCATCATGAAATCTAAGGTTTTTAATGGAAACACCGAAGGATCAACTTTATAACATGCCCTCTCAGTCTCTGCAGGGAGGCTGAGACCCTTTGTTAAATGCACACAATGACTGTCCAGGAGACAATTGTGTTGACTGATCAGTCCTAGAGATGCAGGAGGAAGATTTGAGAACAGATGTGCCCCTGGTGGGATACTGTCCTCCTAGCTTACATCAGCCACACCTGCCACTCCTATTCTGAAAAATAATGGCCTTGTCCCACCAAATCTGGAAATATGATACCTTGATGTCATCTTAAATAAATTCCAACTCTGTAATAGCATATTTCCCTGGCCTCAGACATAATCTCTGCTAAAGATAACTAAAGTGAGGTGTTAGCTGTAAGGAAAGGCAGGTGAAGAAAAGGTAAACCCACTTATGTTTTGTATATTGAGAAAACTCCCTTGAGTCACTTCAATCAACCAGGCTCCCATCTGTTAGCCAAAGTCTTATCTCATATAAGCAGTATTAAAACTACTGATGGAGTAAAGGTGCCTAAACTGTAAAAAAGTGAAAATCTAATACCCAAATTTAATGAAATGATTTTTAAATTTTTCTTCTTTTTCACAACGGAAGTAAGACATTGACAGTGTAGAACACTAAAAAGTGTAATACATTTTGAAGAAAATGCTATCGTGATGATCACATTGGCTTCTAATATCTGAGATATTGGTGTTGTCTTATAAAAAATCTATTAACCAGTCAAGCAGACTTTGCTCACATCCAGAACTACTAGTGATTTCTCAATTGCTTTTCTTTTTCTTTTCTTTAATGGATGTTATTGGAGGAATATTGTAATTAACATTAACTAGGTTTAAGGTATACATCATAGTAAATCTATATATTGTATCTAATACAGTAAGTTTGCTACTATTCCATTTGCTCCTTCACTAAACAACTAATCCCTTTATCCCATTTCCCCACCCTCCTTCTCTCCTCCTCTTCTTACCTACTAATTTGCTTTATTTTTGACTAAAAGCCTATTGTTGTTTGATTTAGTTCATTTTTAAAGTCTGTTCTTGTTTAGTTTAGTTCATCTGTTTTCTTGGTTTCTCTGTATATCACATATAGTGATATCAGACAATATCTGTCTTTCTCCTTCTGGCTTATCTCACTAAGCATAATTCCCTTCAGGTCCATCCATGCTGCTGCAAATGGCAGGGTTTCACCTTTTGGATAGCTGCATTGTGTATATATACCATTGTGTTTATATACCACAGCTTCTTTATCCACTCATCTGTCAGAGAACATTTCTTAAAGACTTGGTAGGACTAGACACAAAAGCTTGAGACGCAACACAAACACCTACCATTTTACAGAACAGTAAGTTGAAACCCCCTTATTATTTCAAAGAACAGAGGTACTTTATGTCATATTTAATCTTTAATAGGATTTGATGTCCAGAGAATTCCAAAGAGAATGTTGCCAACAGTATGTTTTCTTGAGCTGCATCTGCTTCCATTGGCGTTTCAACTACCTGAGAAAGAGACAGAGTGGGTCACCACATATCTTCCTAGAGCTGTTCGCCTTTCTTTAGATAGTGGGGTCTTTGGATGAGCAAGATTTGAAGGGTCTGATTCTTGAGACCAGCACAGGCTTTCTCTGCTTCAAATGAAAATGTCTTGCTAATATGAAAGAAGATGAGGGGAACAATCTAAACATGCAACCCTTAAGCAATCTTTTCAAAGACTGACTACCACAACAAACCACAACAACCATTAAAAAGAAGCTCATCACATATGATTCATAATGAAACTGATGCACTTCAAAGAAATCCTGGAGTTTAACCATCCAAACAGTTTGACCACTTACTCTTAAAAAAGGAGCACAGAATGTAGTTAATTAATATGTTTCCCTTCTATTAAAATTGTCATCTGATCTTCTCCTGGCATGGAGGACAAATACTGAGGATACTCAGGAGGAAATCAGAGAACTCAATGGTGAGGACTCCGACTTCCACTGCAGAATTTCAGAATATTTTTGTTGGCCTGAGAAGTAGATTTTTGTTCTGAAAAATCGCTTGCCTATAAAATTAAAGTATTCTTTTCTATACATATTACCCATGTGTGTTGTTTTTAGTGATGCACGAGGGGAAAGTCCTATGCTGAACTCTCGTGGGTTGTATTAAATTGTCTTAAAAGTCTTGCTCATGAATGATGACTTCGCAAATAAAAAACAATTGCGCTTCTTAAATATTTATTTCCTCTTCCACCTTTCTCTGTGTAGGATGGATTTATTGACTTTTTAGAGCTTATTGCTGCTGTAAATCTAGTTTGAGGAAAAATGAGCAAAAATTAAAATGGTATTTCAAGCTGTATAATGCTGATGGAAATGGTTCTGTTGACAAAAGGAGCTACTGAACATCATCATGGTAAGTGAGGTAGTAAAGTATTCTTTGCAGGACATTGTATCGTTCATCCAGTGTTCTCCCTTTGGAGTTGGTGACACCTTTCTTTGGTGGGATATATATTTTGAGTTGTTGTAGCAATGTACGCCTCACTATTCTATTGGTTACTGAGTGTTTATTGGAAAATCAGCATTTTCTCCTCAGTGAAGTTCACTACAGAGGGTTGCAAATTAAGTAAAGTATTGAGATGAAAAATGAAAATAACATGATGTTCAATAAAAACTTATTTTTTCTCTGCCTCTGCAATAAGTCTTAGAGGAAACAGCTAAAATACAAATGGTGTATATAGCCATGGATATGGACTAAGATAAAAGACTTCTGAGGACGAATCTCTTTGGGAGGTGGACTGAGGTGTTTCTAATAGACAGCTTAGAGATCTCAGGTCCTTTCCATCTCTGAAGTTCTATGCATGCCTTTATAAATACTCCTCTCATGTATACCCCTACCAGTAGAGTGGGGATCTTGGTATGAGATAAAATGGACACCAGAATAAAATATAATTAAGTGGGACACTGTGTCTAAGTGAAAGTATGAAGTAAAATAAACAGTATGAATGTAATATATTGAGTTTGTAACAGATTAAAAGCTTTAGATTCAGGTATCTTAGCAAAAATATCTCATCTAAATTCTTTCTTTGATAGATAAAAAAGCTGAGATGCAAGTAAACTACATAGTAAAAAGAGTAGCACTAATACATGAACAAATAAATGGGTAGAATTACAATTATAACTGAATATCTTAACAAATGGACAAAGTTAATACAATTTAAAGATACATAGCAAGTGTTTCCAACATAGGGAAAGAATTCATGGCTATGATAATATTCATGATACTACCTGTTTAATTGCACATAACAAAGTACTAAGATGAACACTTAAGCTTTTTAAGTATTAAAATGAATAAATTCTGAATATGTTTTTCATGTTGCTGCATAAAATTAGGAATCAGGTGTATTAAACGGAGTTCTTCACCCAAGTAAAATTTAAAATATCTTCCTAAGTAAATATATCTAAGCTTTTAAAAAATATCTGATATATGTATTTAATATGAATGTTTATTATGTGAATTTAACATGTAATATGACATAGGAATATTAGGGTTTGCCTCTAAAGCAGTAGAAAGTATAGAGGTGCTTACACTGAGATCATTGGATTTTTGGTCTCCAGGAACCCTTGACCCCTTGATATTAAGGGAAAACTTTGGTCAATATGTTATCCATTTGGAGGGAGGGATTCTCAAAATTGTTGGAAGGACAAAAAGACATAAGTGATTTTGTCTAAATCTTATGGGAAATTTCCATAGATTTTCATGAGCTAAAATGTTTACCTTAAGTTAATAAGTGAAAGAAAATGTTAAGTAGCTGAGTTGTTTCCTTGAAGTGTTTAGAAAAAAGAACACAGAGAAAGTAGGGAACCTGAAAAGATAAACACAGAACAAACACTAATGTAATAAATGGCTAGTATGTGTCTCCAATTAAATGAATAAAGATTAAAAACAATAAGTTCTGAACAGGGCATGGTAAGGACACTCTTACATGCTATTAGGGGAATGTAAATAGATATAACATTCCTGGTAATCTTTACCAAGAAGTTAAAAGTTTATCTTCATTTTTAGAGTCAACATTGCTTACTTTTGTTATGGCAAAAGAATAATAAATGTCACCAAAGCATGTTCCATCAAAGGTAAAGTTCCATGATTTATATCACAGAATCACTTAAGATAGCAAAGTAAAAGTAAACTTTAAAGAGGGAAAATTTTAAATAAATGAGTACAATGGAATATGTGCCTATTAAATATCAGTGGTCTATGAGCATGCTTTCTAGAGAATGGTGAGAGGAAAAAAACACAGCAGGTTAAAGAGTAATATGTCCTATATAAGTCCTCTTGACGCATTGTAACAGGATGTTTAAGTGTAATTCAGCTCCAGCCTTAAGAGGTTAGGCAGAATTTATAAAGGAAGCAGTTACTCCTTAATATACCACTTCAAGGGTATAGTGTGATCAAGAGGATGATTTTTGAGAAGGATTATTGGAAAGGATTTCTTGGGCAAGAGCCCTCAAGTCAATAATATGGGGGTTTTAAGAGGATCACATCCACACCTGCTGTTTGGGAAAGCTGTGTTCCAGTGTTCCAACTATTTCTGAGAATCAAAAGCAGCAGACCATGACAACAAAGCAGAGAGATGAAGGTTAGAAAGTACCTGCATTCCTAGAATCTGTTGGGATAAGGGGATGCTAAGGTATTCTCTTTGGATCCCATGTCAGCCACTGTGAGAGGAAGATGGTGAGGAGGTAGCTGCTTTGGATTGTGTCCCACTGAGCAACTGGAGAAGCCAGTGGACCTCAGAGGAAGAAAGCTGGAGGTAGATCAAGAGCATAATTCTCAACCAGGAGCAAGTTTACCTTTCCTCCCTCTCCAAGAAACATTGGCAACGCTGGAAAATGGTGACTGTCAGCTGGGAAGTGAAGAAGGAAGTGGGTTTACAGCAACCTATGACTGGAGACCAGGGATGCTGCTAAACCTTCTCCAAGACACAGGACATCTCTGAACGAGGAAGAATAATCTAGTCTGAAATGTCAATTGTGCCTCTGTGGAGAAACCCATCCCCTGGAACCTCAAGGGATCAGCTGCAATCAAAATGCATGATTCCAGTCTAGGAAGGGAGAGACTCCGTAATGAAAATGGGGAGTCTAGAGAAAGGGAAGACCTCAAACACCTGCTGTCTGGAAAATGCTGAAACTAGAGAACAATGATTGTACCTGCCAGGCCAAGCTCTCGTGATCCTACTTAGCGAGCAGTCAGAGAAGGGATTAGAAAATGGGAGAGAAAGAGCAAAGATGCTAAAGGAAGATGAAAAGAGGGAAGCAAACCACACTTCTGCCCATTCCATACCATGTTGCTATAAGAAGGAAACATCACACACAAATGATTCCTTCCAATAGCATCACCCTCACTTATATTGCTTGGCCGTGGGTGATGGACAAATCGTAGAAACTTCATGATCTTTTATTATAAATTATCCCTGTGTCCTAGTATCACTTTAGGATGTGAAAATACTGGCAGCCAAATGCTTTGGACTTCTATTTAATATGATGCTACATATCTGTAACCATTCTTCTTAAGCATTGCCCTCTATTTAACATCAATATCTCAGTGGGCTAAGGAGCAGCGTGGTGCTACTCTTGTTTATTATGATTAATTCTGAATTCAGGATTAGTACTATTTGGGGGAAAAAGCAGAGCAGGTAATTCTATGTAAGACCAGGCTCACTAATTGAAATATGTTGCCAGGCATTTTTCTCAAGATCCCTTCATGTTCAATCAAGATAGCTATGTGCAAAATCTCAAATGACTAATTTCCTCCCCCCTCTTTCATTTTACTATGAATTTCTATGTCAAATATGGGTCATTTAATTTAATGATGGGGCGAGGGTGATAAAGTGGTTAAATTTTCCCTCTAGAAAGCTAGAAATGTCATTTTCCCCAGGTACCTTGATAGCCTTTATGATGAAAAGGTGCTGACAGAGTAAGAGAAATTCAGTGTCTTTCCAAGGAATATGGATCTGTCTTGTCAGTCTATCATTCTACAAAAGGGCACAAAGAACCAAAGCTGCTAGTGGCTGAAGGTGGAAAGGAAACCTTAGATACCGAAGGACATCCTTCCATGTTCATTCATAAGATCAAAGATAATTGGTTTGAAACTGAGACCATTGTCTGTTTTCTGAATCCATAATTTCTATGATAGTGACAGTGAATTCTCTGCATCGTTGTCAACCAATATGATTAATGCATTCCTTAGTGCTGTATAAAATAAAATTCCAGACTTTATTCAGTTAATTTCCAAACCTCATTACCTAAAACATGCTATTTTTATTTATTTTTAACATCTGGAACAGATTGGATTGTGAAACTGACATTAATACATCCCCCAATTCTGTCACGTTGGAGTAGAAATTTCATGAAATGTATTTGCTTCCATAAAAGTTGAAATCGCTGTTTTAATTGCTCTTTACAGGTGGTAATAAGCCCTCAATGGCCTGCAAACTCTGAGTCCTGAGGAATTCACCAACTTGGTGTTTCATAAGATTGATATAGACAGTGAGGTAAGGAATTCACTTTCCTCCAACTCACTACATGGGAGGTGGCAGTGATGATGGTGGTGAGGACCATTTAGACAAAAGCATGAACTTTTCAAGAAATTCCTAGCCTGATATCATTTGGCAATCAAATGTTCTCCAACCGGTACAATTTAAATTGAGTTGAGCAAATATTTGGTGATGATATTTATAATCAAAACATGGTGCCTGACACATTGGGAAGGATGAAGAATAACAAAAGATACAGGAAAGCATAGGGAAGAGTATGAGAAATCTGCTGCTTTCTCTGGGACATAGTCTAGTCATTAATTCCTTTTTACTGGAGGTTTCACATCAACTTATAATCTTAAGTTTTCCTTACCTGTACAAATCCTTCCTTCAATTATGCCATCTTCTACTCTCAGATTTTTTTCCCTTCCCTTTGACTATACATTTCTGGAAACAGTTGCCTCCTTGGATCCCCTCTATCTCAGAGAATCTATACTTCTTCAGAGGCAGGGGCAAGAAGGGAAGACAGACCTCCTCAAAGAAGGGGAAGAACATTGGTCTCATTGAACTGCTGAGTGAGCACATTGATTTGATATTGAAGCATTTTGAATTGCAAGTGCTTTTGAAAAACAGTTTTGCATGGTATAAAATATATTAGAGAATTTTTTAATATAAAAAGGATGAATATGAGTGAGACAGTGGGATTCCAGCCTTGGTGGTCAATCCAACTTCCCACAGAATCAACCTGCCAACCTGTCCTATAGTGGACACTAGAGGGCGAAAGAGACCGATGACGAGTATGGCAGTTTGTACCTGTCCAATGTGGCAGCTCCCAGTGGCAGGATGGAATGTCAGGAGAGGCAGAGGGAGTTTAAATAGCAATCACCATTCTAAACCAAATAACTAGACAGGAGTATAATTCTCAGAAAGGCAATCTGGAAATATATCAAGAGCACTGATATATTTGGATCTCCCAGTCTGATTTAAATCTTAAAAGTCAGTATTGCTGGTTTACCAAGATCAAACTCATTTAGCGAAATCACTCATATTCGGGTCTATATGAACAGAGAATAAAATAAATCAGCGCTGTGAATGCCTGCAAGAAAATAAATTCAGACTATCTAGAATTGATAAGGTGGTTAAATGAAACTAGAGAGAACCAGAGACATGGAGAGCAAGAGATCTTATGAGGCAAGTGAAAACATTATTTGCAATATGAAGCTGTAAATGATTCACATCAAAAGGAGACATGCTGTAGGTTTTATTCTATTTTGTTTTATTGTTTAATCTTCAAGGTGATATAGGATGGCAAGTATGGGAGTTGAGCAGATAAACCATTTCGGTGTGGGTCTGAACTCATTGTTCAAAGGATGAGTATTTTGGAAGCAGATGGGATGTCATGAATGTAAGACTTAGAATAAACAGTGAATTTCAAAATGGCAAATCAAGAGTGATTGAAAATATCTATAGATCCTGCTTCTGGTATTGGCAGTGGGGAAATAGGGAAAGACAGACTTCTCTTGGAGAAGAATGATGATTGTGGATCTTTAAGAAAAGGCTCAACTTGTTTGAGGAGAGAATGTATTCCAGAAAACAAGAAAATGAGATAGGACACTTTGTTGACTTTCAGAGGAGTTTCCCCAAGAAAGTATAAGGAATCAATAAAATGAAGAATGCAGCAGGAAAGGGCCTAGAAATTGAAAGAACTGGGTTGCAAAAGGATGTATATTCAGAAGAGAGAAAATACTCTGGCAATACCAGAGATTACCAGCAGTCAGGAGAAATGGACTCGTTGACCTGGAAGAGGAGAGGGGATTGATGCATTATAGTTTCTGGAATAGCTGATGGAACTAATCACATGAATCATTTCCTCTGATGAAAAACTTGCATTTAAGAAAAAAATATGTATCATTGGCTTTTACAAAGGGGGATGTCAAGCCTAAGTACACATACCTCAAATATGGTATTTTTATTGTTTATTATTATCATCAAAACATCATTGTTGATAGAAACAGAAATGTCCAATTAAATAGAGCAGAATGGTGTCAGCTATGTGCAAATGTATATTCTTTTGATGTCTCAAAACTAAAAGCAAGCCCACTATTCGTATCTGATGAACCAATGAATTTGAAATCAAAGCTAAAGAAAATGACCGTGGGCGCACCCTGGTGGAGTTGGTCTGCCACCTATGGCCAGGTGCAGTCCACACACATCCCAAGGACCTAGGTTCGCATTTTGGGACTGCAGGTAACAACCAAAATAAACAAGTAAAAGAAAAAAAAAATCATAATACACCAAGACACAATAAAAACATAAAAAAACCCTTAAGGAACATACATGAAAATCCTAATATAACTTCAAATTATTTGCAAAAGAATGAGCATCTTCAAATTTACTGGGACAGAAAAATGCAGGACAACTATGAAATACTCAATACATAATTATCATAGTAGTTAGCACATCGGAGTTAAAAGATGAATCAAGAGACATAAAGGATTCGTGCTAAGAAAATACAAAGAGGAAGAGCTGTAAACTCTGTGAGGACAAAAAATAGTTCTGTTTTATGTACTTTGGTCTTCTGCATGTCTTCATGCTTCCTGGCACATAGTAGGTGTTTTATAAATAGTTTTTAAACGAAGGCATGTCTGTTAAGAAGATGCCATATGAAAAGCAAAGAAGAGGTAACAAAGAAACAAGGTCGATGTGCAGTCCTGTCTGAAGAAAGGTCTCTTGGGGACTGTTTTGGTAATTAATGTCTTTATGCATGTATATTGCAAATATCATAAAAAATAAACATGGACTGATTAGCAGAAGCTAAATACCAATGGAAAATGGAACTGGGGGTCAGAGAGAAGCTGAAGGAAGATTTCTTTCTTCTCATGCTATCTCTGTATTTTTTGGAATTTTTAATCATGAGCTTGTATTATTGTTATAACTTAACAAGTTAGCTTTATTTTTATATGTTGAACAAAGATATCCAGGAAGGAGGACATTGAAGAGAATCTCAAAGACAGAAAATCAAAGCGCAACCTTCAATAACCATTGAATGATGTAAGCACAGAGGACAGCAAGGTAAGTCAGGATAAGCAATTAAGCAGGGGATTCTGCAGCCCTGCCAAATGAAGGAAGAACAATCTGCTATCTACCAAGCACAGACTAGATACCATTCTTGATGTGATTTAGGAAGATGTGTAGATGTTAGTTACAGCATCCAGTGCTGAAAATGCCCAGGTTAAGTTTAACATGGCACCAAGGAGACTATGGACCAGAGAGCCTTATGTGAAAGTGAAAAGAGATAGAAAGAAGACAACAAGGTGAAAGAAGGTGATTATTGAGCAGATATTTGGGGTAAAAACCAATAGGAACAGGACAAAAGGATGACATTTTTCTTGAGTGATTAGCCAGAAAGAGCTACATTTTAGACTGGAACCTTGTGGAAAGTAGTGAGATCACAGTGAATTAAACTAGGAAATGAGGAACAACCAGGTGATCAGAGGGAAAGGAGTCTCCTGTAGGCTGCAGGTAACACTACACAGCACTACTAAAGCCTCTGGTGCCATCTTGCCAACAAACACAAAACTCACATCTTCACCTTTGTCAGCATCTTCCCTTGAAAAATCTGGTCGTTCTTCTCTCTTGAATCACCCTCCCCTGTCCTGTCTGTGCTAACTTTTCAGCCACAGCACAATTTCTCTAATCTAAAAGAATGAGACAGAATTGAAAACATTCCCTTATCCAGGCTGGTTTATTTTGAAGCCAGGTTGACTTCTTTAGGGCAAAAATGCTAACATGAGGACACATGGTAAATTTTGGCATTGGAGGGGCAGTGGTTTTTTTGTTAGAAAAGAGACTGAAGATGTGAATGGAAGAAATACAATAACCAGAAATATCAACCAGATTGCTAAACAGAACTGAAAAAATATTGATGGTAACTGTGTGATCAGCAGTGAAACTGCAGAAGTGGATGGGAAAGATGGACAGGTGTCCCACAGCATTCTAGGTAACACCAGGAGCCAAGAAAGTATCCAGAACAAACAGACCAGAATGATGTCATTATATGTTATGGGCATATATATATATATTTCAAAATATAAGAATTTAAATGATGCAATTTCTGAGTGATGCCCTACACTAATTGAGATGTCTTTAAATATAAAACAAAATAATAAAAATACATAATCATGTTAGGTCCTTCTGAGCCATGATCTCCTGCTCAGTCATCTCTTATTGGCTTTGGTTCTTTGCTAATAGTCTTTGGTGGGAAACACAGGTGAGTCTTTCTAGGGAGACCCAGAAGCCATCCGTTTGATTTGCTTGGGCATATTACATTCAATTAAGGTAAATTAAAGAGAATTAGTAGAGAAATCAGCAAATGAACCAAATCAGACAAAAATAAGGTTTTAGGCTATAGACTTAAACTGGTGGTTATCAAAGGAAAAAGGGAGGGTTGAGGACTAATAAGGTAAAAGGAATCAATTGCAAGGTAAGTGATAGAACTAGACTGTGAGTAGTGAACTTAATGTATTATATGCAGATGCTAATTTACAGTGATACACACCTCAAATTTGTATAATTTTATGATGCAACATTCCTTCAATAGCATGAAAGAAAAATCCACAAACTCTGTCCTTCTAGAGAACTGAAGTAATTAAAAGAAAAACAGAGATATGATTTCTGTCATTGACTTATGTTATCTGTTGTGGTTTAGACATTGAAATATTTTGCTTGTCTGTTGCTTCGTTCTTTCTGCTCCAAGCATGCAATGGTAATTGTAGGTTTAATGAACAAAAATATATTTTCCACAAAAAATGCAAAGCAAAAAATTTCTATTTTAACATAGGTTGATAGGTAAATTAATAAATAGACTTAGGAACCATTTAACGAGCATCAGCTCAAGAAAGGTATGTCATTCATCAGCCTATGTTTTCTGAGTGCCTCCTGCATTAACATAAGTCGGATGAAACAGTCCCATAGAGGAAATGGCAACATAGAGCTTGATAAATGTTTGGTGAGTAAATGTACAAGTGTTAGAGGAAAAAGAGTGAAGAAATTTCAAAATAAGTACTCTTAGATTGAAACAGTAGACATTGTAAGTTGCTGGTGGTAGAGGTTGGCTTGATTTTGAGATGAGCTTACTTTTCAATGGTAAGTGGTTGGGTAACATGAAAAAATGAATATGCAGAGTTCCCAAGTATGTGAAAGAAAGTGAAAAACCAGCAGTAAAGAATTCCTTCTCTTAAATTGCTGAAAGAATAGATATTAAACATTCTCATCATAAGGAAAACATTATAATTATGTGAGGTGATGAATGTTAGCCAAACTCATTGTGGTAATTATTTTGCAATATATAAAATATCAAATCATCACATTGTACATCTGAAACTAACACAATGTTATATGTCAATTATATATATCAATGACAAAATATTTTTCTGAAAAGGTGCATCTTTGTCCTATTTTCCATGTCATTGCTTTTCAACAGGCCCAGTGACCACACCCCAATACCTTGAGATACAGCTTTTCTAACTGCCAGCCATGATGAGGGAGAAGTGTTGTAACTGAGTGGTCAAAGCAGACTTGTCTCCTCCTTTTCTGTTCCCACTTCTCTCACGGTCATGCTGAGCCCCTAGACATTTGAAAAATTATTTGGACTGGAAATTTAGCTTCACTTTGTAAAATATGGTTATTCTGGTATTTATGGTTCCCTACCCACTGCCCCATCACCATTGCACCCTCCTTACCCACATTTCCCCTTCTGATTTCATTTTTCTACTTTGCTTGGTTATTCCACTGTTGTACTTGCCCCAGGACACACAAGAGGCTCTACTCCTATTCATGTTAGCTGCTGTTTTGCACAGATTTCCTTAGCATGAAAAAAACATAGGAACAAAGATTAGGTTTCCTTCTAATAATGTACTTCAGTATTTTGTTATTGAGAAAAGGAATCTTGATGAAGAGAGCCAAAGGAAAGGAAGCAGGAAGGAGGGAGAGGACACCTGCTTCAGGATGACAGAAGTTTGGCTTCACACACTCTCAACTCTCCATTCTCTTGGTCTCAGCTTTGGACCATCCTCTATGTCATCAACAAAATCTATGATCAGAGATAGTTCTTTATTGCACAGAGTTCTTAAGACCGCCCGACACTGGGACCTTCTCTTAGAAAAGACATCCGGGGTACAACTCATTGTATATCACAAACTCTATCTGGAACTTATTACTCCTGTATGTCACAAACTCCATCTATTGGCAAATGTCCTGAAAAACAAGAAGTATAGAGGAAGGCAGATCACTCCCAATCAGGGGAGGCTTCTGTTTCCTTCAGACAGCTGCCTACTCTTTCTGTAGAGAGTGACTTTCCTGTCCTTCATTTGCTCTTACTTGCAAATAAACTTACTGTGTGTGCCCTTATTGGGGACTCCATTCAATTATTTCTTGGAACAAGCCAAGGACCCTAGCTGCATCCCATGCAATCTAGCTTATGAAAATTGCTGATTTATGCAAATTTATGTATGAACCACTATTGTGGTGTTTTAGATATTTGTCCTCATCTGCTAATAACTGTAGTTTGACACCCAATTCCAGTTCCTGTTGACTTTCTGCCTCAAGTGCACATTCTCTAGTTACTGGTTGTCCTTGACTTGTTCTTGACTGACCTTACACCAGCCATAGCCTTATGGCTGTGTTTAGATAGGGAACTGCATCAGTTCCAGCAACATAATTACAAGCCAAATGATTTATCTCAACAGGAAACCCCACCTACAACTCTTAGAAACTGTTGAAAAGCTGACTTGTGGGGAGAAGGTACTGAGAAAACATGGCAGCCAGTATGAGTATTTAGAATATCATTGTATAGTACTGGATTGGCCAGTATAGGCCTAAAGGCGTAAGTCAAGATAATAAAATCAGGACTCAAAACTCAGAAAAGGAGAGAGGAAACAACAATAATTATATGTGAAATGAATACATGTTTAACCTTCCTCATAGCTTTTGATAGTGCTTAGAAATATTTCCTCAAGGAAAAGAAAACAACTTTGCAAACTGCCATTTCTTTATGATTGTAGGAGTCTGTGATCTTCATGTTCCTATGACATGATCTTATCCTCAAGATTTGAAGTCAAATAACCCATATTGTGTAGAAGTGTAAATATGTATGTGAATATTAGGTGCATTCCCAGCTGTTCTCTAGTCAAAATAAAAACAGATTGTATCCATCATCTTTGTTTTTACTGGCAACCCTACCATGGGATACTTTTCCATACAAGGTTATTCAAAGAATTTAGAGTCTGGTTCAGGTGACAGGCTATCAAAAGAATTACATCAATAAAAATCCCAGTCAATCTGTTGATATTATTAATTTGTAATAATAGATTGTATGTGTCAGTGAGTGGTTTGGGCATAGCCTCTTGTTAACTGGGTGTTTATTATTTTTTAGGAAAATTGACTTTAGAAGAATTCATCAATGACACAGAAAAAGATCAGGATCTTCTGGAGATTATGTCCAAGAGCTTCAACCTTTCCAATGTACTGCAATAATCTTTAATGGGAAGCAGACAGTCAGAGAAGAGAGACTCCTCCAGACGTCTGATAAGGCTGGTCTAGGGAAGGTAAAAATGAAGTAACTGAGAGAACTCGTTCTCCAGCTTTCTGTAAGCACAGCACTTTCCATTGGGATGGTTTTTGCTATAATTGGTATTTATGACCGTAGCACAGAAGTCCAGCAGAGACATTGGTAAGGATCCTAGACAAAAGCATTGTTGTTTTTCTGTTTCTACATTATGTTCTCTCTGTGGATTAGAACCTGATGATTAAACTGAAGGATTGTCTCCATATCTGTCCGTTCAAGCTAGAGCTCATGTGCATGCTACCTTGCACACTGAAATTAATCTGCATCTTGAACTAGAACTAGATTATTGGACAGTGTCTCCACAGTTTAGCATTCTTCTTAGATTAAACATGCATTTGGCAAATGTGTTCACTGCCTCTTGGCTGTGTTGCCTCTGTCTATTATAAATGACGGAGGTCTGGTCTATTGAGAAACCTGTTTTCTGTCCTTCTTTCTCCTTCCTGGCCCTGAATGCTGTCTTGAATTAGTAATAATGTTCAGCTTCAAAGGAAAAGTCTGAAGCTATATAGTCAAAGGAGAAGATTTCAGGCTGGGCAATGAGACTGTTTCCATCTGATTTGTTATAAATCTGGGTCCAGTTGTGCATGAAAATGCAATGCATCATCTGTAATTATTATGCCAGTTGGAGGTTTGATCGGAATAGCAGACAGCCAGGCTATGCAGCAACAAACACTTGACATTTTAAACGGTCCTGACATTATAGCTTTGACATTTCATTTTTTATATCCTTTCCAAAAAATGAAATGATGAATGGGATTTCTTGATGGGTTAGAACTTTTCAAGTTTGGGGTTCTATATCACAGTCCCATTAGTACATCTGCCAATGGACAGCTTTCTCATGGAAATGCAGTGGTGGTTGAGGAGCAGATGTGAACTAGCTTTATGTCAAAAGCTTCCTAATTATTCTTTCATATTCAAATTTGGGTTAAAAACACACACAACTGAAGCTACAAAGAGAGAGTCATACTGTCTCTTTCTCCTTCATTTTTTAAATTAATTTTTAAAATTTTTACACATTAAAATAAACTCATATGTATAGATTCCCTAGTGCTCAGATATATGTCAACACACCCTGCCCTCACCAAATCACCAAGTGTTCTTCACCACTGTCTGGTGGGCTCTGCCACCATTTGCCCCCTCGCCGTCTCATTCCCTCTTGGTAACCTCAGTTTTGTTGTAAGTGTCCTTGGGTTGGTTTTGTTTCATCTCTTCCTTTGTTTTGTCTATTCACATTCCACCTGTGAGTGAGGTCATCTGGTATCTTTCTTCTTCTGACTTGTTTCACTTAGCATAATGCCCCCCTGTCTCCTTCATTCTTAGAGTTGCATATAAAAGTATAGATAGAGGGACAGATGAGGCTTGAAGAGCAGTAGACATGAGGTAAATGAAGGTATGAAAGTGATGAATATATAGAGATGGCAGCAGTGTTGCTGGAGGTAGAAATAGTGTGGAGTTTTCCAAAAGATTTTTGAAGAGCTTCACAAAGCACACAATATTAGATAAAAGGTTAAAAATGATCACAGATGAGTAAGATGAGGAAAAAACAAACAAACAAACAAAAAAAACCATTGCAGCCATAGTGCCACAAAGCTCTACTCAATTGGCAAAGGCAGGCTCTCTACTGGACCCCAAGCTTCCTCCTAGCAGAAGTGAAAAGCAAAACACCAGGACCGTCTTGCATCAGCAAGAGCCCCATCCTGGCTATTGATTTCATTTCCCCCTTCACTCCTCCGAGGCACCCAGTGTCCTTTCTTCAGAAAACTGGGCCCCAGCTCCCACTTTCAAGCTTCTATATTTTAATAACCTCAGTATCCTCCTTTGTTCTCCCAACCTAGAATGGCAGCTGCTTCTTGCCATTACTATCTCTGCTACTTTAGTGTTTTCTCTTTGCTTTTTCATGCCTCCAACATCTTTTAAACCAATCCCTTATATTAAATTTTCTTGGTTACAATAACTAGTGTGGCTTCTGTCTTCTTTACTGAATCCTGACTCATACTGGGCCCTGACTAACTGAAGGGTCAGTCCTCTTCAGTGGGGCTCTCACCACATCCTTTTTTGATAGGGACCGAATACCTACTTCAGCGCTGTGCTGAGCAGGCTTTTAATACTAATCATCTGGTGATGTGGCTTTATGTCTGGTAGCTGAGCCTCAAAGAATTGATATAATTTTTCTTAGTTACTGTTTTGTAGTTTCCTTCTAATACTTCCTATGGTCTGAGCCTAACAGGGAAACAGCTGACAAAGAAGCAATGTATTCAGTAGGTACCCAGTCCAGCATCATAGAGCAGAGTATGGAAGGATGAGTTGGGAATTGAGAGTTTATAGCTTATTATCACCACTGATAGGATGGTTAAGTGAGCTCAGTATACACTTTAAGGACACTCCACCACTTATAGTTTCCATATTAAGAACACCCAAGTTCTGCTTTAACCCAGGATCCAATCCCCACTTTTATGCTTTGAAGTCTGTAGTTCTTATCTGACTTCCCCAGGCTGCTGTCACTCTGTTGCTTTATACCTGGATCTCCTTCCACCTTTTATCCCTTTGGAATCCTGACTGGTTTGTGTAGTTTATCCAATTTTGGTTTCTGTTTTTCCTAGATGCTGCTTCCTGGGTTTCTCAACTCTGTTCCATGCACTCTACCCAACACTCACTCCAGATCTACCTCCTCCCAAGTTGACCCTAGGACTCATCGAGGGGAGGTGAGAGCCATACTCTACCTTCTAAAGAGCAGCTTGGTCCTTCCTGTAATAAGGGCAGGCCAGCTACATAGCATCCCCTTGACAGCTTCTTAGGAAAATGCATTGTGGAGAATGGAGAATATGAACATATTAGCTGTTTGTCCTAAGAAAATAGTCAAAAAATAAAAACCCACTTCAGAATTTTTCTGAGGGTGGCCAAGAATAAAATGAATCTAAAATTCAAGTACAAAAGAATTTAGGTTAGTTCATGGCTAGGTGAGGGAGGTTAAAAAGAGGCTAAAAAAACAGAGCCACATTTTTTCCCTGGAATCTCCATCTCTTAAGGTCATACCTCCCTAAAGTCATGCTCCTTCTCTATATTTTACTCTATCACTTAACATCATGATGTGAGTCCAAGGAAATTAGTGCATATTACACTACATATTAATCTACATATTAAGTCATGATCTTTTAATGAACTAGATTATTTTATTTCGTTTTTGTTTTAAATATTTATTTTTAATGTAATAATGTTAGTATTTCTTTTGTTGACACTGCTCTAGGCATTTTCACATATTGAAGTCACACCTCAGTCTGTGTGTATTTCACACCACACCCACCACCAGAATTCTAGTGCCCTCCACCACCTCGTTCCCTCTTTCCTTCCCTCCACTCTCTCCCGCGATCTTATATCCTGTGAACTTGGTTGAGGTTTTTATGATTGTTTGTTTTGTCTTTTTATATTTCATATATGATTGAAACCTTCCTGTGTTTCTCTTTTTCTTTCTGGCTTATTTAGCTTACTACGATCCCCTCCATTTCCATGCAGGTTGTAATAAAAAGGACATTTTCATCTTTTGTGTCAGCTGCATAGAATTCCATTGAGTATATAGACCACTCTTCTTTATCCTGAACTGGGCACTTTAAACTAGAGTCCTTCCTCTTCAAATGATAAGGTTTAAGCAGAGCCTACCTCCTGCCCTGTGATTTTTTTTTTTTTCAAATTTTGCAGTTTCATTGTAATTAATCAAAACTTCACATGCTTTCAGTGAAATTCCAATGAAGGGAACTTAAGGCAGGCAGGGCCTGGTGTGAGAGGAAACTCGGTGAAATTAATGGAATTTTGAAATAGTCATTGCCATTTACTAAAGAGCAGTGGTCCAACCAGAGCTGCTCTCATCTGTTGAGAAGCTAGAGCCTCCAACAATATTTTCCTCTTGTTTTCTATAATGTCCTGATTCTTAGAAGGAAAGAGACACTATTTTCCAAAGACAAAGATGAAGAGGAAGATATTAAAGTGTCTAAAAATTGTTAACATAAAAAATCGCCCTCCCTTAAAAAAAAAAAAAAAAGAAAAAAAAGACAGCTAAAAGTCATATTACTTTCATCTCTGTGTATAATTGAAGATGCACCAGAAAAATGACCAGTTCTTTGGTTTAAAGTATTTAGAGAAAAGAGATAAAAAGAGGGAAGAAATCAGTAGCAACAGATCCAGGATGAGAACAGTTCTCAGGTGATGTCTCTTTCTTTGCCTCAAGTCTGTGACTATTGATCAGCTTCTTTAATTAGACCTTTGGTCTTTCTGGCACTGACAAAAAAGTGTTCCAAGGAGTGTCTATTGATATAGAGCTGCGGGTTAAAGTCGAAGAGTAGACTGTGGGGACAGGGGAGTGGTTTCACTGGCGGCAAATATATTCCTCATTTTTCCTTCCAAAATGTGTTAGCATGCATGAATAAATGAGAACGTGGTTTGTTTAAATTCAATATATGATGGAGAAGCAAATGAAGAGGCCTAAAGGAAGGGTGAGTGCATTAAAGAAATGATGAATCTACAGAAACTGCTTGCTCTGCTCCCACCCCATTTATACTAGAATAACCTTTAAAAATGAAAATGAAATATAGAAAAGACTTGACATTTAAAACCAAGCTAGGTTCTTATGCTTTATGAAAAAATCTAAATCATTAAAACTGTGTGGACAAGGAATAGATTTTTCAATACCTAGAGCTTGTTCCAGGGAATAGTTGTAGGTAGGCAAGATTGGACATTCAAATTAAACCCAGGGAACACTAAGATTTAGCAGTGCAATGATAGACACTTTTGAGAACAATATTTAGGAAGGCAGAATTGCTTGGTAAAAAGAGCTCTGGACTAAGGTTCAGACCTAGATTCTTGTGATCTTTGACAAGCATATCACCCCTCTGAGACCTCCTGTCCTCAGCTTTCACACATAAGGGTCAGTCTTTCACATCCTTTCCACCTCTAGTATCCTATGATTCCAAGAGACCATCACCAAGCAGGGAATGATGATTTAGTATCACAAAGAGATTCCTGGGAAAAATAATGGCAAAAACTTATTCATGTTTGAAGCAAGTTGCTCAAAGTCCAATTTCTTTTTTACAGGAAAGGTGCAGTCAGAAATGAAGGCAAGTAGGTAGGTAGGAAGAGAGAGGCAAAAGAAGCACTTAATTTTCATTTCGTTTTTCACATTGGTTTTTCACTCCATCCTGGGTCTTGAGCCCAGGATCTCAGGATGTATATAGGACTATCCATGTGTACTAGATAACTAGGTCACCAGAGTATGCTCAAAGTTCAGATTTTTTAAGACTCCTCACCACTGAGTTTCAGATTGCTACTCATGGGCCCTGTCTCCTATTGTAACTTTTGTGCCTCACACTTCGTTCTAAGGTATTCTCCGTAATGGATGGAATGCAAGCCAGTGATATGTTGCTGACAGAGAAGTCACCTGAAAATATTTTTCAAAATAAACATTTTTATATCCTGATACCTTTAGTGATTCTGGTGCATGCCGGGTATGGGACTCAACCATCTCTATGAGAGATCCTCCTCAGGATTGGCTTGAAAGAGAGCAGAGTCTGTCCATAATGGATCCTAGTGTCGGCCATTTAAGAATCAATGGTTAATGGAGACCTATATAATTAACTTGTAAGCTATAGCAAAAAGGTTGTAGACTTTCCTGCATGCAGACTAATTACATCCTGTCGCCACCACTCACTAATTATATTACCCTTAATGAGTTATTTTGCCTCAGTAAGTCTGTTTCCATGCCCATGAAATGAGATTAAAAATATATAGTCAAATTGTTACAGAGATGATATATAGCACAGCACCTTCCATATTCTGTACTTAATACATGTCTACTCCTTTAACTTTAAGAAATGTTATGGAGCTAAGATTACTTCTTAGGGAATAGTTCCTATTTTGGGTTAGGGGAAGGGTTTAAACTTGACTCAGTATACCTTAATCTCTTGGTTCTCAAGCTGCACCTAATTGACCCTTCTTGAAAGGTCTGACAATAAAGTCACCTATAAACTATTATGTCCAAATGGGCAAAACCTTTAAAATGCCAGCAAGGCACTGGGTATCTCAGGCTTTCAATTACACAGACCTTTAATATTTTCCCTATGGTCTTAAAAAGACAATGAACCCTCATTCATTTTAAGATAAAAGTCTTATAATTAGACTGCAGTCAGTCTCTATTCCAGTATATATGTTCATTCCTTGTGATCATAAAAATCACATTTCTATAAGGCAAGTAGGTATGTAGCATGAGCATTTTAAGAAATATAACATCAAAATGAATAGAAACTCATTAAGATAGTTTAGATATTATAGCCATCATTTGTATAGCTATATATACATATGAATATGTACATATATACATACATATTTATACATATGAATATTAAGTAAAAGTTTATCTAGAACTTGACCCATTTCTCTAAGCTCTTACCTCCTGTACCACCTGTCTGCTCTAAACTGCCATGATTTCTCACCTGGATTATAATAAGCCTTCCAAACTAGTCTCCCTTCTTTCATCCTTGTCCCCACACAGTTTGCACCTCAGTAGAGCACCAGGGGTGACCAAGCAAAACATAAGGGAGATCGTATCATTCCAATCTCTCCCGTGGCTTCTATTCTAACTCAAGATAAAGGTCAAAGACCTTAGAATGACCTTCGGCCCTCCATAGATCTGTCCCTCACCTCTCCCTTATCTTTCTCCCCTCATCTGCTGCTGCTCTTCCCCTCCTTCACTTGTTTTCAGCCACAGAAGCCAGGCTTCTCTAAAGCACACCAAGTAATAGCTGTCCTTCTGCACTTCCTTCTTGCCATTCTCTCTGGGGTGCTTTCCCAGATATCAACAAGGCTTTTTTTTTCTCACTTCCTTCAAGCTTTGGCTCAACTAGCACCTCCTTGATGAGGCTTTCCCTGAACACCTATTTAAAATGGCACATGTCCCTTCCCTCCCGCCCACCTTTCTACTCCTTTATTGCATAGCATTGTTTATCCTCTAACTTACTCTGTCTCTGCTTACGTTAATTACTCCCTGCTTCTCCTCATTAGAATACAAATTCCACCCACAAAGATGTTTGGATCTCAAGCACTGAAGGCAGCTGGCACAAGGCACTCAACAAATAGTTGCTGAATGAATGGAGGAATCACAAAACTGACCAGTGATTATGCATCTTAATGTGACAGAGCTCACAGAGCTCATCTTTTCCCTTTGCAGTCTTTCTTCCATTCCAGGCATCCCTTCAGTATGTGGAAAAAGTCAAAATGGGGAAATGATTTTTTAGACTTTTTTTTTCCCAACTAAAAATTTTTATTGAAGGCACACTGCCTTATAGCATTATATAGGTTTAAGTGTACATCAGTGTAAGTCAACAAATTGTTATCTGTATATAATGTATGATACTGAACATCAAGAGCTCAATTCTATCCTTTACCATATAGTGACTCCTTTTACCTAACTTTCCCCCCACCTCTTCCTTTCTGGAAGCCACTAGATTGGTCCTTTTTGTTTGATTTGGTTGATTTGTTTTTTGTTTTCTTTTAGTTTCTCTTTATACTACACATGAGTGAAATCCTATGATATTTGCCTTCTTGCTTTTAAGTATAAATCCCTCAAGGTTCACCCACTTTTTCCAAATGGCAGGAGTTTTTTTGTTTTGTTTTTTTAATAGCTGTGTGGTATTCCATTGTGTACATATTTCATATCTTCTCTATCTACTCATCCATGAGTGGTGGCACTTAGGGTCCTTAGCTCCAGACGATTAAAAATTATGCTGCAATAAACATAAAGATGGATTTATCTGATGCAGGGGCAGTCTAGCTTAAATCCTACAGGGCAGTATGTGGATGTATGACCCAGAGAGTTGACTGGCTGGCAAAACCTAGGACCCCTCTCTAGCAGCCTGTGTCTAGAGACACACCCCCTAGTTACTCCCACCTGAGAACTCCAACTCTCACCAGAGCTGTAGCCCTTGGGTATGTCCAACGGAGAGGTCCTTTTCCCTGGGTATGTAAGAGACACTCTTTCAGCAACAAGCTCTCTTGCTCCTGTCATCTCCCAGCTGCATGGGTCATTTTTGTCTAGATGTTTTCCAGTAAACTCGCCACGTGGTTCTGGAATCAATATCCTTTTAGATTAGTGGGTATTTTGCTGTTCAGGAATACCAGAAACAGGAGATCCACCATACTGAGAATTCTGGGTAAATTTGCTGAGTGCTGCCTGACTCAGCAATTCTTGTTTTCTCCTCATCCTTAACTATGAAAGAAACAGACCATTCTGCTGATTGTTACAAAAGATCCCACACTGCAGCCTTCAGTTTAAAGACCCTTGTAAACCAATTGTGAAGCAGCACATAAACTTAAGAACCAATCCAAAAGCTTTCAAGAAAGTGATCCAACCTCATTCACTTCCTTGCCTGAAATTTTAAAAATTCCCTCTGCTCTGATCCTGGAGGAGCACCCCTGGGGACAGCTCCTTGGTTGTGGAGGTGGATCATGATCCTTATTCTCAAATACTTTGTTGATTGACTTATAGCATGATCATTTCTCAGTCAACAAAATCAAGGCGACTATCATTGGTCCCACAACCTGTGTATCTTCTCCTCCTAGACAGTTCTGGCTTCACTGCAAGGTGTTCAAATCCTACAGGAAACTGTGACCCTAGGAAGAATGGATAGAAAGTTCTGTCTTTGTTGGTTATAGGCCAGGAAAAGAAATTGTGGTCCAAATCTAATCATTTGTGCTATCTGTCAGGTTAGGAAGGCAGGGGATGAGTTCAAGGAAGGCAAGGGGACAAATAGAAACAGGCTAAGGGTTTAGTAGACCTGCCAGGTGGAAACTGAAATAGACGTCAGCCTGCCCCAGCTCAGGGGTGATAGAGTCTTATGTCTCAGGTTGCGGGGTGGTAGAAGGTTAGCAGAAAAGCGTGGTGGTTGTCGAGAAGCCAGTGGAAGCGGAGCAGCTTTTGCAGTGGTGACAGCTAGTCCCCAGTATGTTTGAAAAGCTTTTCTCCCATCTGTTATGGTGGGATCAGATAAAACTGTTTCACAGAAAATCTTAAGGTGGGGTCTGCTTGCAATTGCATCTTGGAAAGTCCCAGGGTAAAGGTCTGTGGCTCGGCTGTGGGGACCAGGTGGGCTGCTTACAGTATCCATAACATATATTTTAATGGGGAAAAATAATCACAAAGATCTAGATTTTTATTTTCTCTTGAAAAGTTGAAAGACTGGGAAAAGAAACGAGAAAACCATTAAAAAGCAACTGTCCCACCTAGACCAAAAAAAGAGCGCTTTCTATTTTGTCAGTGGGTACCACTCTCTATTAATATGCGTAGCCAGTTTCACTAATTAAAATGACCTGCTTAGTGTTTCTGGACTTCTGATTTTACAGCCATTTCTAGGTGCCAACCCTCCAGGGAATGCAGGCAAAACGAATGTTTTATATAAGGTAGCTTGGTTCATTAGAATTGGATTCTCTGTTGGCATAAAGACCTTGCAGTAACAAGGTGTATTCATTATTCTGACCTTTTGCCCTGGACAGAAATCTCCCTCCAGTGACTGTGTTAGATTAGGTCACAAGGATGCTACATTCCATAGAGATATAGCTATGTCGATGCATATATACTTGTAGATGTAGATAGAGATAAATCACACATTTAATCAGACTTCCATGATTATCAAAGGGTCATAAGAAGAGGTATACACGGATTTCAATGCTTCTCTTTTCCACCAAGGCAAAATTAATACCTTGAACAGGAATCAATTCGATTCAATTTAGCATCTACAAAAAATAGCATTTGTACAGGATGCTCCAATTTACAAGCAATGCAGACATCAATTATCTATTTGATCTTCGTAGAAGATACTTGAGGCAGGCTTTATTACAGTTTCTACTCTATAGGTGAAGAAATTAAAACAGATATTTTAAGGAGATCTTAAGTCATTAAGTCCCCAAATCAGGACTTGAATATATATTTTTTATCCTAGATCTCATACTCTCAATCATAACACACATAATCACAAAGACAATAACAGTTGGGGGGGAGTGTTGAAAAGTTATGATGGGTGGAAGAGGCAGAAAACGTGAGGTTCTTCTGGGTGCTGATCACATGGCTTGGCCACCGCACACCATTCCTAGTACAAGCTGAGACCAGTTGCAACTATCTGGCCTCCGTAAATGAGGTCAAATGAGAAATTCAGATTCAATAAGTATACATGTGGACTCTGTCCAGAAATTTTGAAGCATTCATTCCTTGTTATAATAACGTTCACTCTCAAATTTACATGATCCCATATTATTTACTGAACATATAGTAAAATGGAATTTTCTGGGGAGGTAGAGAGGAAATTGGCAAAATATTTTGATTATTTGACTTGAATTTCAGTGATGATGTTTTGAGATCTCATGCATGGATAAAGAGTTATCTGATTGCAAATTTCTGCTTTATAACTACTTTCCCCTTACTGAAAGTCAATAACTTAGCATTGGGCTTGGATATATATTGTAAGTACACAATACCTTTTTGTTTTTATAGTCATTATATCCATCCTTCCAATACTTTTACAATTGAATTTTTATTTTATGAGTTTTTACCTTGATCTTTCTCTCCCTGGCTTTATTTAGATATAATTGACAAATAATGTAAATTTAAGGTTAAAATGTAATGATTCAACACACATATACATTGTGCAATATTTACCGCAATAAGGGTAGTTATCTCATTACATAATTTCCATGTGTGTGTATGTGTGTGTCTATTGTGAGAATATTTATGATCTATTCTCCTAGCACTTTTCATATAATACAGAACTGCTAACTGCAGTCATCCTCCTGTACATTGTCCCCAGAGCTTATACATCTTACAACTGAAGGCTTTTACCATCTGACAACATTTTCCCTATTTGCCACACCCTCTAGCCCCTGGCAATCACAGTCCTATTCACTTATTTCTGTAAGTCCCAACTTGATTTTTGACATCTGCCTATAAATGATAGCCTTCAGTATTTATCTTTTTCTTCCTGACTTCTTTCACTTAGCATAATGCTCTCAAGTTCCTTCCACATTGTTCAAATCTTTCCATCATCTCTTGTACTTTGTCTCCATTCAATAAATGTTTGTTACATTGAAATAAGCTAAATACATTTGTAAATTTTCAGGTATAAATTCCAGAAAGATACTCTGTGGAGTATTTTGAGGAATTCAGGAATACACAAAATACAAAATATTTCTGAAATAATGTAGTATTACTATTGGAATCAAACAATGTGTTCATTTCAAATGTCTGCCTAGTAAAGGATTATAGCAATCACTTGTTCATTAATATAAGTAATAACCACTGTTTGATATTTAATCTATAAATTGGACTTTCCCCTAATTCAAACTAGGTTTTCTCAATTAGTCCAAGTCTATAGTTTTATTAATAAAATTACTTTTAAAATAATTATCATAGAGACAAAATTCAATTGCATTATCAACAACATTGAAGAAAAAAACCTGATAAATTCCAGAATTACATTTTATACCATAGATTTAAAATATCGTGATATCAAAGAGAAATTTAAATGTCAAGTGAAAAAATTCTCAAAATTAGCAAGAAAAAGGTTAGCAACCAAATGAAAAAATGAAAAATACTTGGAACCACAGTTATCTATCAAATATATGAAGAGAAGTTTAGCCCCTCTTATAATCAGGAAAATACAAAATGAAGCAATTGTATTTTAATCAACAGATTAGGAAAAAATGAAAGGTAATATATCAACTTTGGTGTTGAAAAGGGTGAACACAAAGTGGACTCTCACTCACTGCCGGTGGAGATGTCGTTTTCTCCATATAACCTGAATCACTCTGGTTAATATTGAAGACGATCAGGCCCTATCAACCCAGAGTTCCTCCACTCCACTTCACTCTAGAGAACATTACCATGCAGGAGACATATACACAGATGCTTACTGCAACTTTGTTGTAAGAGGGAAAGTTGAAAAGAAACTGTCAATAGAGTTGCAACAGGTAAATGAGCTGAGATATACTTGCACAGTCTGGGGTGGTATCTGGTACATGTAATAAATAACTCCACGGAGAGTACCTTGATCAAATAGATTATTTCATTCTCACGCTGTAGAATTTGGAGATAGTTGGTCCAGATATAGTGCAGATCGAATCCACAATATCATCAAGGTGTTAGGTTTCTACCCTTCTGCTCTGCTGTCCTCTGCTGTCCAAATTTGAGTCTCATTCCAATTTCATCACAAGGAGCGCGCTCTCTCTCTCTCTCTCTCTCTCTCTCTCTCTCTCTCTCTCTCTCTCTCCTCTCTCTCTCTCTCTCTCTCTCCTTCCCCAGCAGTGTCATATAATGACCTCCACATCTACTTCTTGACCAGGACTCTACCACATATCACCTTAACTTCAACGGAGTCTGGAAAATGAAACACTTTATTAGGGTAGTGTCACCCTAAATAAAACCAAGAGGGAGGAAGATGTGTAGAATAGATGTAGAGTTGGCACAAAGCACTTCCTTCAATACTCATACAAATGAAATACTGTTACAGATGTGCTAGATCCAAAACAATCAAGAGAGATCGATTTACAAGTCATACCGGTGAAAGGAAAAAAATTATGCAATGAAACCTGTGGTCTAATGCTTTTTTCACCTCTCCATGCATGACAAAGTCCTGGAACAGGGAAACAGTTGATGCATAGGAGAAGGTCTGGAAGGATACTCACTGAAAGTCTGAGAATGGTTAGCTATGGAGGTGGCGGAGGGGCATCTCCGGGTTTGTTTGTAAGTCGGGATGTGGTGGACATGGAGGTGGGTTGCTTAGACCCCTCTCCAGGGAAGGTTGCCTGGTTGCTGAGAGTGTCGACCACTCCCAGGTGTTAGCCCCTTGGGGAATTGTTTCAGCCTTATTCCAGGTCACAGTCATGCTGGTGGGAGTGGGCGGCCTACAGCTGGAGTATAAATCCCTATCCATTTCAGATCAATAGTGAGACTCTAAACCTCTGCAGCCTCAAAGCTACCCCATGGAGCTGGCCGGAGCTGGTCAGTCGCCTCAGAGTTGATGTCTCTCCTGTCGGCCTTCCTTCTTTCCCCTTCCACAGCTGCTGTTCACGGCTTCTCCAGAGTAAACATTCTGCACACTGAATACACTGCCTCAGAGTCTGCTTTCCAGAGAAGCCAGCCTCTGACAGTGGCCTTTCAGAGTGACGTGCGTATTCCTGGAAAGCTGCACGTTCTGCTGCATTGCACATGAAACACACCCGGGCTTATAAAGAAAGTACCATTCGGGGAAACTAGTAAAAGCCAATGGAACTGTGTAAGTCGAGCACCAATAAAACCAGTAGCAATAGTAATAAAATACAAAGTAGTTAGATCTTCGTAATAGTCTCTTCTGACTCATATTCCTGTGAATGCACCGTCTAGAGCTCTTGCTTCTTGAGAAGCCAGTCTCATCAAAATGAAGATGAAGGAGTACCTTGGTCATCAATCACTCTTTTTAACCAAAAAGAGCATATATCTTTCACAGTTTCTTTATCTGCACTCACAGCTTCACGACAGAGCTTAAAGGTGTAGAATGGAGGCAGTTCCTCAGTACCTGGACTAGAGAAAGACATTCCTACAAGGTTTTCCATGTTTCTGCTATGACCCTTGTATGTTGCTAAGGCCTTTTCTTTAATTGTGAGAAAACTTGTTCTGATGATTTCAAATACTGATGTGAAAAATTTATATTGGAACCATGGTGCCTTCTGTGTTACACTGACATCAGTGCCTTATTTCTTCACAAATAATATTTGAAAGAGAGGAGACCGATCCTGGCCCATCTTGAAAATGAAGATTCCATTTGCAAGTTCTCTCTATTACGGTTATTTAAATGTATCTGTATGAAGAAGGACTATTGGAAGAAGAGGTATAAGAATGATTCTTTTGGTATAAACTTGGAATAACAGTGTTACAATAGGTTGCTTTCAAGTTTCTGTGCTTCTTTGGACTCACATTCCTGGAATGGGAATTATTTTGCTCTATTTATTGTTTGTAGGTTTGCTGACTTGCCATCAACTGAGTTTAATACTCCCCTCTATTCTTGTCTTCTCAGTTCACTTGGCAGAAAAAAAACAAAAACTGTGTATCAGGTAGAACAAGGAATCCATCTCATTGGGTTTCTCCAAATTACTCCATCAATGTACATTGCAGAACATGATTAAAGGCATTACGGAGCAGTAGAAGTAACCTTGATTTGAAGTCAAAAGTCTTGAATTCTATGCCTAACTCTGCCCCCTGCAGAGTGACTTGTAGGGTGAAAATAAGTAAAAAATCTGAAATTAGCAAAATTGATAAATTTAACTTTCTGTGGTCCCTGATCACCAATCAACCTGTATATCTTACCTGCTAACTTCACCAAATACCAACCTATTTTAACTTCTACTGCTGATTTCCATATTTTTCCCCTGGAAGTTAACAATAAATATTTGTTTAAAAAAACAATGGAAGCATATACCAGGGGTCAATCAGATGTGGACAAAGAGATACATTCACCTACTTTGATGATGTGTTAGTTGAACTGTCTCTGACAGCCAGACTCAGAGGCAGGGGAAGGCTTGTCAGTACTCTCTGACTTCACCTGATTGTAACTGATTTTTAAAAGGAGCAAATTTAGGCTGTTGTACTCTACTGAGCAATTCGTTAGGATTGAGATGCCTGTGAGATCTGAGATATGATTTTGGTGGAAACTTTGGATAGAAGCAAACATCTTTGCTGAGTCTTGTCCCTTGGATGATATTTACCAGGAGAATTCTTAAGTTGATTGGACTTGGGGTTTTTGCTGTTAGTTATTTCTCTGTATTTGTATTTTGAATTTATTTTGCTCTCTGATAAGTAATTTTTCCTTTCCTAAGGGGGAGCTTTTTCTTCAAGATGGTGAAGTTCTGATTTAGCGTTACCTGTCTCATACTGACAGATGTCACAAAAAAATGATTCTGCATGGAGAGAACTGTCATATATTGCTACACACTCTGGGGAGTGTGTGTGTATACATACACATGTACATGTGTATGTATGTGTATATAAACATATCGATCATATTTTGCCATCAGTAATTTGCACTTTTTTTGCTCATATCTGTGAAGGAAAAATAAGGATGCAAATCATACATGGAAGTACTAATTCCTCATCTATATACATGTTTTTAATTCTTTCGTTTATGCCTATGAGTTAAAAATATAACCTAAGAAATCAATGAACGATGTCTGCATGCAAAATAATATCCTGGAATATGATCATCGTATCATACAACGAACTTGCAACGAAAAGCAATTTTGACCAAATATTTAATGAATTGAAACAGAGCGATGCATTCTTGTCCACAGAGTAAGTGACTCTGACTTGATCAGACAGGTGACGCCAACTTTATTACCATAGGATGAACAGCAGGATATTTCTCTTCATACCCTTTAGGGGGGAGCTAGCAACCTAGCTGATATTTTTACAAAAATACAGACGCTGTAAGCTTTAGGCTAACAGTTATTAAATATGCTAAGAAGCATAGCAACAGAGCTGCTGGGAGACACTGTGGACCTCCCCCCACAGAGAGTGTCCTCAGATGGTGGAGGCCACAGGAAGGTTTCTTGCACCTTGTGTCTGTTCTTGTATTTTGTCATTATTTGTTACATAAAATTTCTTGTACCATAATATGTTGAAAATGCTAAAATTCCTTTATAATACAACAGCCAAGTAACTAAATATAAGCAAATACAAATTTGAATTTAAAAATTAAAGTGAAAGATTTTTTTTCCTGAAAGTTTGGGCCGAATATCTGGGTGCACATTATACATGCAAAAAATGGTAGAATAAGATAGAAATTTATTGTATATATTTTCTACATAATAGTATATTATGCATACTACCTGTAAGAGGAATAATTATATATAGTTGAGACATGTAATAGTTCATGTATTTCTATATATTATACATAATTATATAGATACCTATTTTAATATAGTAATATACAGCACTGTTTATATAACATATTCTCTATGGTAGTATCATATATAATATATTGTAATAATATATAAAATAAGTTTATATATGCAATTATAGTTTAAAATTTGTCGTCTCAACTCATCAAGGTTCTTTAATTTGATCTTCGACAGTCAAGAGTCTTTTTTTACCCTGTTTTGTTGTTTCATTCCCCCCAAGGCAACAACTATTTCTCATTAAACGGGAGACTGACTGTTCATGGCATAATAAAGAAGAACAAGGATGGCAAATGGAGTGGTCTCTACAGATTTCAATATCAGTCCATCAGATCTGTTTCACACATTTGATCCACATGTCAAATCTGTGTAGGAACATCTTGAGCATCAGTGTTGTCTTTGTCCTTGAAAGTCCACCCAGCCTTGGGGCCACTAGACTAGGAAGCTGTTTGCTAGAAAGGTCTGAAATCTGTCTCTGTGTGATTTTCCTAAGAACATTAAAACGGAAAGAAAATAACCAGTCTCTCCTATACCATATTTCTCTCCAGGTATCCTGCTCTGTTCACCACTTGAATAACACAAAGGCAGAACCACACACCAGTGTGAAGATTGAAAAGTTGACTTTTTGGAATGATAGTGTTTTGTTTTTAAAAAATGAATGTAGAAATTAAAATTTTAATGGTTCCCTCTCCTGGGGTGTTTCATTCCCCCATCCTCTCACAGTGTTTTTTCTTCTGTGGGTTCAAGAAAAACTTGCTAGTAAAGAAAACGTAATAAACTTTGTTAGAATAGTTATAGATTTACAGAAAAATCGAGCAGAGTACTAGTTCCCATATACCCCCGACCCTGCATGAACACACACACACGCACACACACAGTTTCTACTACTATTGACATCCTTGCATTCGTGCAGTACATTTATCACAATTAGTCAGCTAATATTGTTACATTATTATTAACTAAATGACAGTTTACACTAGGCTTTGCTGTGAACCCTATAAAGATTTTAACAGATGCATTGTCATGTGTAGTGTTTTCTGTAGCTCTTCCGCTGTCCAGTTTCTGGCTTATGATCATAATCAATAGAGGCAGCTGACTTTTGATCAGTATGCCTCATCTTCCAATGAAAAGATTCCAAGTCCAATGCCACATGCCCGAGAAGCGAGTATGTTGCTCAGTGGAATTTAAACCCTTCCCAGGACATTTGTATGAGGCCCTCGCAGAGGTCAACACTGACTGCATCTCCAGCCTCAGCTCACACTTCACTCTCCCTGCCCTTTTTCTACCCTGGGCATTCAGGTCTTTCCATTTCTCTTCCACACATGCCCTCTTGACACTCCCTTTCCTCTACCACCTCTCTCAGAAAAGACTTTTCTTCTATTTACTTAGCACTGCCCTCCTTCAGATTTAAGTGCAATGTCAAGTCTAGGGGCCAACTTTCCCAAAGTTTCTTAACACGATCTTGTGTTTCTCTTTTGCAGTCACTGATTTATATTTTACTGTATGATTATGTTTCACTCATTCTACCCTTGAGGTTTATCACAGGGCTGGCACACGGTAGGCACTGAACAAATAGTTCTTGAATGAATAAATGAAAAAGGATCTTAACCTATATGTAAAGTTGAACCCAAACCCGATTATTCAGTTGGTCTGTTTCCACTGTCTCCTACTCTTTTTATCTCTACAAGGTTCCTTTTCCTCTTTAATTTCAGTGCCTGCTTCCAGCAAGCACTAGGATCAAAAAATGGATACATGTGTCTAGTTCTGTGGAGGTTTTTTTTTTTTCCTTGAGGCCAATTACAGAGCATAGTGATGATTATTGTCTTAGGAAGTCACCCAACTTTGTTTAATGAGCAACATGAATCTGCGGCGAAATACTGTTTTCCAAGGTTTCAGTCAAACAGTGCCAAGAGGGACTGAAAAAAAAAAGTCAGTTACAATTTTTTTCCAAATGTCACTTACACTGGCTTGTAATATAGAATTTCTTGTCATTAAGTCCACCAATTAATGGGAAAATGGAAGATGTTCTTGTAAAGTTCATAACACACTTTTCTCTTGTTCACATTTCTGTCTAAAATGTATGGTGTCTTCAGATTAAATATCATGACAAATTCTTTTTCTGGTATTGTAGTAGTTATTTTTTTGATTGTTGTGATTATTTATATCAAAAATTCAGCAAGAGAACAAACATGCTTTCTATCTGTTTCATGTTGATCAGTAGCACTATTCATTCTGTTTATGTTTTGAATTTGTGTTTCATTTTTTTTTATTTACATGGCTCTATGCTTTTTAAGATGTTGAAGTCACATTCCAGTCTGGGTGTATTTCACACCATAACCTACCACCAGAGTTCTAGTGCCCTCTGCCATGACCTTCTTCCATCCTTATTTCTCTTGTCTTTCCTCCTTCCCACTTCCTACAGTCTTGTATCCTATGAATTTGGTTGAGATTTGTCTGTTTGTTTTGCTTCTTTATATCTTACATGAGTGAAACCATCCTGTCTTTCTCTGTTTCCTTTCTGGCTTCTTTGCTTAGCATAGTCACCTCCATTACAAATTCCCTGACATACAAAGAATTCCCTGCAGATATAACCTACTAGATTATGTAAAATATTACTGAAAATATTCTCCTTTGTGTGTGTGGAAATCAGATATGTTAATTTGAGTATCTAAGGCAGGTTTAAACACATTCTTGATTATATATGTTTAATTGATGGTATTCTCTCAGCACTGCTCCAACTAGACCAACTCTAGAAAATGGACCAAGAACTAAAATTCAAGAAATGTTTATTCTGGCCAGTTTCCTCTTGAGAAAAGTATCTACCCAATTTTAAATGATAATCCTCTTATATTTATTACAAAAGAAAAAACAAACAGAAAAACTTTAGACCTGAAAAGTGATGGCAATTTGAATATAAACAGTTTACTATCTAGCCAATCCAAACTGAATTTCCCTCAGCTATAATGAAATCTGGTAAAGCCAAGGAGTAAGACATGCATTTACAAAAGAATGACAAAACTAAGTTAGAAAACATACATACATTGTTTATTTGAAACTCAACAAAAAATGAGGCAGATTTTATTTATGATAAGCCATTTTGTTTATGATAATATATTCTGTATTATCAAGAATCCATATACAAGTATGGGTATGGAAAAGTCTGAAAATAATTCAGTTATACAAAAACAAAATAAAAAGATATATAATTATCATCTGAAGTATTGGTCACTGTTTTTTCTAATACTTTTTTTCGTAAGGCTGTTTGGTAGATTTATGCTTTTGTTAAGCAAAAATTATATAAAATATTATATAAAGAAGCTGTAAAAAGTTATGGCAATTTATTTAGGGATTATGTTCAATTTTAACAGGACACTGCTCAAAGCAAAACAAAATAGTATTCAAAATATTATTTCTCTTACTTAGATTTTTCCTGCAGTAATCTGCAAAGTTAGTCTGCAACTCAGGCATGAATTTTGAGGGCCTATCACTTTCCTTTTAAAATGCATTCTCCAATATAATTTGAGGTAAGTTAGCACTGGTGGGCAAGGTTGATATTAGATGCAGGAGAGTAGGTTTTTGGAGGTGGGGAACAGTGGGAAGATTAGGGGGCACACTGATAATCAGGGTAGTCGCATAAGAAATGCAACTCCTACATAAAAATTCTAAATTGCTGTTGTTTCTCTCTGTTGTTAGCTCCCAGATTTCCTGTTTTGAAAGACTGTGAAATCTGTGCAATGAACAGCTCAAAATAATTAACGCATTGCAGATAGTGCAGCGATCACTCCGGAAAATAATTGCTGTCTATACATGGAAAATAAGTGGCTCTCCCACTGACCTCTGTTCTAATTAAAGATAAGAGTTATTTCTTTTTAATATATATAAAGGACAATACTGCCATTAAAGAACATATTCTCTTTGATTTCTATTATGAGAGTTATGTTGTATTTTCAACTGCATTGATTTAGACTGAAACGCATGTCAACAAAGCTAGTATGGTCTTAGATGTATGCTTTGTATACTGACTGAACAGCAATCTCAAAAAGCTAAGGTCCTATCAAGTGAGGACAATAGAATGTGTGACATGTTGGTTGGCTCCTCTGGGAATGAGCCAAATTCCACCCTTGGGGTGTAGTCTTACTTAATTCATCTTCCATCCTTAACTTTACTTTGCCACTTTTTAAACATTTTTTTAAATGTGTGATACATTTTGGATCATGAAATATTAAAATGCAGGTGCTATAGTAGAAGATAAATTAATTTTTCTGTGTGATTTTTTTTTTCTGCTGATCTTTTGACTGAAGAAGTCCTAAGGAAAACCAGACTAATGGTCTTATAGCTCAAAGGAAAGGAATTCCTTAGCCAAATCTTAATGGTATGACTAAGATTCAAAGTTATTTTGCACAATTACATTCTTTTCAACTGAGAGGATACCCAGTATTTTTTCCCCCTCCCCTTCCCTCCCCTCCCCTCCCCTTCTTTTCCCTTCCCCACCACTCCCCTCCCCTCCCTTCCCTCCCCCATTCCCTCCCTCCCTTCTTTTATTTCTTGGAAAGGAACAGGCAGGAATAAAGTCCATAGGCAGGCAGGAAGAGAGAGGAGGAAGAAACAGCTTTATTTTTGTTTTCATTTTGTTGCTTACACTGATTCTTTCACTCCGTGGACGCAGAACTGGAACCCAGGTGTCTGTGACTTCTTCTTTCAGAGGCGATTGACCTAACCACTGCTCCACCAGGGCATGCCCTTTTGTTTCATTTTAACCATTCCAAACAGAAATGGGAGGCAGCGGCAGCAGCTACCGCCTCAGGTAGAACTGGATGCCTCCATCCCATTGAGCCTACTGCAAAGGGAATTTTCTAGGCGGAAAAAAATAAGTCAATGAAGCTCTGTGCAGCTAGCCAGTAGAAACAGAATCAGTCATTAGTTTAATCAGTCATTAGTATCTATTACCTGTTACCGGCCAGATTCAGAGACAGACACTAAGAAGACAAAGTTAATCAAACCAGACGTGGACCCTCTTAGAGGTTACAAGCAGCTAGGAGTTATTAACCAACTACATTACATTTTGAGTTTAAAATTGCACTTCTTGACAAGCCCCAGGAAAAAGAGCAAGGCCAGTTTTACCAGCAGTGATCATTCAGTTACTAGCTCAGCGGACATGAAGGCCTCTGACCACTTCCAGAATGTGTTTTAGATCTGGGAAAGGGTAGATGTCACGGCTTTTTCTCGTTTCTATGAAAGCAGTAGGGTTGAGCTGATGCACACAAGCTCAAGGAGGTAGAATTATGTAGATTCACTAAATATCTGGAAGGAAATCATTTTCGTGGAAAAAAAAAAAGATTTTACCTCATCTTGAATGAATTTACAATGATTAGCGTTGGAATCAGATTGGCTACCACGACTGTCTTTTTCTATGTTGATTTTAACATAGCATTTGCTTTTGTTCATTAAACTTTTTTATTTCGACATCATTAGCAATTCGTAGGGAATTGTAAGAAAACTACAGAGAGAATTTGCATATCTACTTTTGATCTACTTTGTCCAGTGGCAACATCTTGTAAAACTGCAATACAGCTGTGCTGTTGACCTTCATAGACTCAAGCTAGAGCATGTTGGCAGTAGCATCGAGTCTCTCATTTTGTCCTTGAGAAGCCCATCCACTTCCCAGGCACCTCATCCCTTCTGTAACCCTTGGCAACCACCAGCCTGCTCTCCATTTCTATAATTTGAGTAGTTCACCTTGGCCATCCCCACTGGACCTGGGTTGTGAACTCGGGACCTTAGGATATGTGGAATGCACTCAACCCCTACTCCACCTACAGCATCCATATATTTAGTTTTTGAAGGACTCACCATACTGTTTTGCAGAGAAATTGTGCCTTTCTAACGTTCCCACCAGCAATGTTTAAGTGATCAGATTTTCCACATCCTCACCAGCATTCGGTGGTATTATTTTAGTCATTCCGATAGCTATGTTGTGATATCTCACTCAGGTTTTAGTTTGTATTCCTCTAAAAGCTAATGATTGAATATATTTTCATGTGTGTATTGGCACCTGTATATTCCTTTTAGTAAAATGATTAGCTCATTTCTAATTAATTTTTTTAACGTTTGAATTTTGAGTTATTTAGATATTCTAAATATTAGTCTTTTATCCGATAAATGTTTTGAATATACTTTCTCCTTGTCTGTAGATTATTTTTATCCTCTTAATGGGGTCATTCACACATAAAAGATTTTAATTTGATAAACATCTTATTTATCAATTTAGCCTTTGTGAATAGTGCTTTGAGTAACTTTGACTAGCAGAACTTTGACTAATCCTAGAATCCAAAGATTTTTCTCCTATGTGTTTTTCTAAATGTTTTCCAGTTTTGTATTTTAACTTTCAAATTTGTCATCTATTTTGAAATATGAGACTTAGGTCAAGGTGTTTTGGTTTCTTCGCCTGCAGATGTCTAATTATTCCAGCACTTTTACTTGAAAAGGCTATCTTCCCTTCATGGAATTGCTTTGAAACTGTCAAAAATCAGTTGTGTATATTTGTGTAAGTCTATTTTGGGGCCCCTTATTCTGCTCTATTGACGTGTGTCCTCCTGCTATTCCCACACTTCTTGGTTGCTTTAGTTATAGAATATGAACAAGTCTTGAAGATGGATAAACTGATTATACTCACACAGTTACTTTGCCTTTCCATATACATTCGATAATAAACTTGCTTGTATCTTAAATAATGTTGTAGGAATCTTGATTTTACTCATGAAAATAGACACGAATATCTCAGAAAAATGCCAGCAAATCAAATTCAACAATGTATTTAAAAAAGTTATCAGCAATGACCAAGGGTGGTTCATTCCATGGATGCAAAGCTCGTCTATCCAACACTCACAAATCAATGAATGCAACCCATCATCTTAACAGACTAAAGAAAAAGTTACCTGATCATATCAATTCAGAGAAGGCACTGGACAAAATTCAATACCCATTCATGGCATGGATTATCTTTGGGTTTATCCTATTTGAAATTAAATCAGTTTAGTGAACATGTAGGTTTCCATGTGTTGACAAATTTAGGAAGTTTCTAGTCATTGTTTCTTTGAGTCCCATGTTTTCTTCTCCTTGGGATATATGGAAGGGCATGGTGTCTTATCTGCTATTTCACTGCTACTTCCACATCAAGAATAGGGTCCGGCACATACTGAGTACTCATTAAATATCTGTTGAATGAATGAAAATTTTACTTATCCAGGCTTCATTGAGTCATTAGTATCTTCATGACACATGATAACTCTGGTGGTCTGATTGACAGCAGCTCTGGTAATGAGATCTAGGAGATGTTCCTTCAGAAGCATTTCTGCTTGGCTCCCTATTCTAGTGTCATGGCACTATAATTCTTAGATATTTTCTTTCTGCTTCTTTCTGTCTTTCCCATTCTTGATGCACCACTAAGTGCATGGTTTTCTCAGTGATCTCCAACTTAAAAAATAACAAGATTGAATCTGCTTGGTGAATTGCCATCTTGCTTTGACAAAAATTCAGAACACCAATCACATTATAGACCAGCAACCATGGACTGTTCTTGGGTGAGTCATAGTCAAAAGGCATAATACGTGATGCTTTCTTTGGGCCAGATTGTTTAAGACAGTTTAGAAGTAAGTGGATAAGCTGAGGCCTGAGAAGAGTAGATTTTAACTTACTAGATAACTCAATATTTTCAAAATATCTTTATATATTTAAAAGTGAATTTCCCACACCTTTCCTTTGCTCTGTCTGTGTACAAGCTCCTTAGCCCACACCTTAGAAAGTAGAGAGAGTTGTGACTCAGCACTTATCAGACATCCTTGACCTTTTTAATTTTTTTTTTTTTGATAGTCTATCCAGTAGAGAACTTAGCTGGAAAAGCTTGACAATCCATACAATAAATAACAAAATGTTTGATTTAACTCCATATTTATTTTTGAAATAAAATTGAGTTTCAATACAGAATAAGCAGACCATTTGGGGGGTGGGCTTATGCATTGTCAGAAAAGTGAAAAAATGCTTTTTTAATGATAATTTTATAATTTATTTACTTTATAATACTATCTTCATTTTAGAATACTGAAATTGCATCTCAGTCTGTGAGTATTTCCTATCACTTTCCACCAGGGTTCTAGTGCCCTTGACCATCACCTTTCCCCTCCTTTCTTCCTCATCTCTCCCACCCCCCTGGTAACCAAGGTCTTGCGTCCTGTGAATTTTGTTAGCATTCGTTTGTTCATTTGTTTTGTTATATTCCATATATGAATGAAACCATCCTGTAGTTCTCTTTTTCTTTCTGATTTACTTCACTTAACATGATCCCTTCCAGTTCCATCCTGATTGTTGCAAAGAGCACGATTCTGTTGTTGTTTTTGTGTTTTTAACAGTTGCACGAATTCCACCGAGTGTGTAGATCACAGTGTCTTTACTGAGTCATCTGTCAATGAGCATTTAGGTTGTTTCCATGTCCTCGTACTATGAATTGTGCTGCTATGAACACAGGGGTGCAGACATTTTTTTGGTAATCTCTGGCTATATGTCTAGAAGTGGGATTGCTGGATCAAATGGTAGATCCATTGTGTGTGTGTGTGTGTGTGTGTGTGTGTGTGCATGCAATCTCCCTTCTATTTTCCAGAGAAGTAGCAATATTTTACGTTCCCACCAACAGTGTGGGAGGGTTCCTTTTTCTCCATACCTCTTCCAACAGTTGTTATTTGTAGTCTTTTTGTTATAGGCCATTCTCACAGGTGTGAGGTGGTAGCTCTTTGTGGTTTTCTTTGCATTTCTCTGATGATGAGTGATGTAGAACATCTTTTCATGGGTCTGTAGGCCATCTGTGTGTCTTCTTCAGACAAGTGGAGAAAAGTGATAAAACACTTTGCTTTGTTGCTTATCCCTTAGGACCCTCAGAAAACTGTTGAATGTTTTTGGAGGCAGAGGGTAATAATGTCTTTTAGATCTTATGTCACCAGGACAGTGCTTTTCTGAGCTCTCTTGGAAGTCTACAAAATCAAAGGCAGAGCCAACTTCTGCTCAGCAGGACAGGAAAGGCACAGAGGTTTGGAATTTGTATAGACTTTGGGTTTGGGGAAGGAATTCATTTCTAGCCTTACTTGGGGAAAAACTTTCCAACATACAGAATATAATTAGGTTCATTGCATAATCTCTCGCTTTTTATATGACATGATAAATACATTATAAACACACTGTTCAATGACAATTGTTTTTCAGAACAAAACAAAAAGATGAAAAAAAATAGTATTAAGCCTATTTTCTTCCCTAGGAAATTTCTATCATATTCAACAGCTGTTTGTTATTATGTTATTTGGTGGGCTTTTTTCTCATATCTAGAGACGGAATGAAAAAGCTATTATGGATAAATCATGATAAAATTACTGAAGCTCAAAGAAATAGTGGAATGATTTAATATGTGTATATGTAATTTGGGACAAATGGGACCAGTTTCAAATTTCAGCAAAGTCTTTCATTTTCACTGTTTTTTTTCAGAATCACCTTCTTTCCTTTATTGAACATAGGTATTGATTATTAAACATTTATTTACTTTTCATCGAACATCTCCAAAAGCAAAGTCAAAGTGTTTGCCTTTTGTGACTGACACGTAAGCAGGTGTTACGATGCAAAAATGCACAGACAGGTTGCTCAGCTCTATCTGTTGTCCTACCTATGGAAGAGTCTTTTATAATTGAGTATGCTTTCAATTTCCTTATTTAGACACGACATTACCCAAATTGAAAGGAGGGAGATTAAATAGTAGCATGTCAGAGCTAGATGAATTCTCTGCTGATGAGAATAGAATGACAAGCAATTAGCATGCGCTTTTTAAATCTTTGTTTGCCCAATTATATTTACTTGTTTAATTATCCTGGGTAGAAAATGAGGCCAATAAAATTTTCAACACAGGAATTTGTGTCATTTTAGTACAGTTTATATGCTAAACAGCAGTCAAATAAAAGAATCGGGATACAACAATGTCAACGTTAAAAAGTCAATTTTATTCTAATTCTTTGTTAATATTTAGTGGAGTTACTGTCAGAGCATCCAAGGCCTGATGAATCTGGGTCAATCATTAAACAAAAGACTTAAAAGGGGTTGTGCCCTATATTTTGCCTTTTTCTCTTCTCTCGGGCTCTCATAACACCTTAATACCTGAAAAATGAAGCACCAGGTTGCCTGGCAGCTAGAATGAGAGACGAATGCAATTCTGCCTCCTCCTGCTAATGAAGGCTTCTTAGACAGAATTCAGCAACGTGGTAGATGGCACAGCACTGAATTGGAGCTTCCTGAGGTCAGAGGATGTGTGACTCAATGTCTTCCTAACCCCAGTTCCTACAACTGTGTCAGCCCCAATGTGGGCAAGCAATTAAATTTTGGACAGAATGAATTCAGTGTGCCCCACCTTATCTATTTACATATTTTTTCCCTTAACGTTTGCGTTACGTCACTTGGCTTTTATGAAAGGCCTATCTTGGTCCCTGTTTGTGCTAACAAATCGAAATCCGGAAGGGGTTTTGCTTTTTTACGACAAAGCCGAAAAGCGAAAACGGAACTCAGCGCTGGATTTGCAGCCCCTTTGTTAGAGGCAGCCGCAGAAGTTATGACGATTCCCTCTCACCAGACAGAATGTCTTCAGACAGGTGTGTCCGTACCATAATTTTCCTGAGTTTACTGTATGTAAGTGGTGTTTTAGGTTATGTTTTATTTGGTATGACTTGGTAGTTTATTTTTTGGGTCCCAAAATCCTCAAACATTTTTCCATGTTAACTAATGGTAATTGCTTCTTGGCTTTATGGCATTTGGGCTATGAAAAATTTGAGAGCAGAGCTCTGCTTTCAGATGGAGGGAGACCTGAACCAGTAGGATTTAATTCTTTTTCTCATTTCACGTTCTAACACTCAGTCTGCTCCTCTGACGTCATTCCTCCATCAAGGAAGATTTACTTTCGATCAATTCTCTAGTGTAAAATTGGAGGGTTGAAAAGTAGCGTAGTCGTAAGAAACTACGTGCTGTGATTTATTTCAGCAAGAGGAGCTCTGTTCATTTGGTTTGGTGCTTCTGAGTAGATCGGATGACTTCAATATGGATCTTTGCAGGCACTGCAGATAACTACATGACCCAGCATAAAAATACCTACTCTCTCTATTAAGTTTCTTAACACATTGCCAACAAGTTCTTGTCTTCAAATAAAGTAATGTAAAATCAATCAATTATTGAAAATGCCAATGTGCTGTGTAGTGTGGAAGGTATGAAATTTTTCTCCAACATTTTGGAACAAGGAAAGGTACATTGCTTTTTTTAAGTTGTGTTTAATTGAATTCTGAGTGTTTTAGGAGGCCCCTTGAATTTCCTAGAGGGAGTCTTTCATATTCATATTCATATAAATATAAGTAAATGCAAATATATGTATATTCTTATTTTCCACTTCTGGCTTTCTTTTATAAAAGGCAATATACATTATATGCCATTAGGTGATGTGCTCTTAAAAAGAAATTTAACTTATATCCTGGGAACATTTCCATATCAAAGTACAGACTGCTTTTTCTTTCTTCTTTTAATAGCTGCATAGTACCCCATTTAGTGGCTATACCAGAGTTCTGTAACCTTTTTTATTGCTTTCAGGCATTTGATATTTACAAGCAATACTGCAATATGTTCTATGGAGAAATTTCATTATATATACATACTAATGCACATCTAGAATTAATTCTTAAAAATGGGAGTACTGTGGCAAAGAGCAAAATAATTTCTCAATATTGCCAAATTGCCCTCTGTGGTGCACTATAATACGATCATTATCCGAAGTGTAGGAGAGCGTCTGTTTTCAGTAGGAAGACTGTTAACTATTGAGTCCATTTTTTTTCATGGTTATAGAAGCTTTAAGGCTTTCTGTTCTTGAGTTAGTTTTGCTTATTTGCATTATTCTAGGAATGTATGCACTTTGTCTAAATGTCTACCTGTTTTTGCATAATTTTGTTAATATTCTTACTTCTTTACTGTATTTGTGGGCATATTGTTTTCACTCCTTGTTTGGACTCCCCCTATGGCCCCAGGTCTCAAACCCAGGTCCACAGCTTTCATAGTCTGTGCCTTAGCACCTGAGCCACAGAGGGGTAGTGTGTCATCTCTCTATTCCTAATCTATCTCAACTTTGACATTTCAGGCCTAATGCTCTTTACCGTGAGTTGCTGTTCTGTACACCGTAGGATGAACAGCAGCAGCTCTGACCTCTCCCCAGTACATGCCTGTATTACCCTCTCACCGGGTTCCATTTCCCATCACAATATTGACTCTAGACATTTGGTAAGCATCCCCTGGGAAAGATTGCAAAAGGAGGAGAGCAAAATTGTTCTCTTCTGCAAACTGTTACTCTAGAAGTTTGTCAGTAATTAAGTCTTTAAAAATATGGTGTTGTATGCAGCGATGTACATTTAATGACAGGGATATGTTCTGGGAATTGTGTCCTTAGGCTATTTCGTCATTGTGCTACTGTCATAGAGGGTAATGAAACAAACCCAAGTGGTGTTGTGTACTACTCCACATCTAAGTGGTATAATTAGGGACTTCTTTTTCCTCTTTCTTCCTGCCTGCTTTCCTCTGCTAGCCTTTGTTCCTGCCTGTAACTTTATTTTAAAAGCATGGGCAGACTTCAAATTCTAAGATAAATAGGGTCTGAGGATGTAATATACCACTTAGTATTTGTAGCTAATAATACTGTATTATATCATTGAAATTTACAAAGAGAATAAATCTTCAAATGTCTCAACACGGGGAAAAAAAAGTATTATTTCTTACTGAAGACTTTGTTCCTCTATATTTTATTTTTCTATTTAATTTCTGCTCTTACTTTTGTTTTCTTTCTCTGTTTAGACTTGTTGATGTTTATTTTCCAACGTTTTTGATACTTAGCAATTCGATTTTTACTTTTTTTTCTAACAAAGGCACTTAAGACTATACATTTCCTTTTAAGTATCACTTAACTATAATCCAAAAGTAGGTTGAATTATAGTTCAGTATTAGCTTTCAGCTTGAATTATTTGTTCTCCTATTCATAGGTTATCTAAAATGTTTTTACAGTTTCCAAGCTTATTTTAAAATTACTTTTTAAAAAATGACTTCTCATTTAATTTGCCAAGAAATGAGTCTAGTAATTCTGATTCTTTGACATGTATCGAGACTTAGTTTATGGCTTAGACTGTCAATAATTTTCAAAAATATTTCATTGTTATGACAGAGCCTCCAGATGGCAAGGAGACTGATAATAGCCAGGCACTTGAAAGGTAAAGAAAATAGCACTTTATTGCAAGCACTGGTGCTGCAATGGGGGTCTAGGGGACTTCCTTTTATACTCCGAGGGAATGATTCATCTCTTTGGCTATGTGTGATTTCTACTGGCAACTCTTATCAGTTATGTACAGCTGCAGAGTAGGGAGGTGATGCTGGTTTGTCCTTAGTCATGATAACAGGATGTAGCTATAGCCTCCATAGTACAATAACAGGATGTAGCTGCAGTCTCTGTGGTACCGTGGAAAATTCCTGGCAGATTGACTTTTGAATTGAGGTCAGAGAAAAGGTCTTCTACCACATCATGTGTTCTTGAAAACAAGTCCAGTTGCTGAATCTAGTCTTCTAGACAAGTTCATTATTGCAGTTATTCCTTTTTTTTTTTCATATTATGTGTTAAGGAGTAAATGAATGAGGCTGCTTATGATCAGATGAAATTGGTCTGTAATATTCAAGACACTCTAGGCCCATGGGAATTAAGATCTAGGCTGACTAGTAATGCTTTCATTATGTAACAGAGCACAGCAGAGCACAGCATTTTAATAGTCTTGCATTGGATCAAAATTAGCCATGTTTTCCAAATCTTCCAGATACATAATGATTCCTTTGTGTATTAATCTACAAAACACAAAAAGAGCTGTGTTTACGTCTTTTATATTTATCATTTTCTTTGCAGCTTTGTTCATTTTAGCTTTATGCTATTAGGTGCAAACAAATTAGAATGTTGATATATTCTTAGTACATTTTAATTTTACTATTTGGAGTGACCCTCTATCACTAATATTTCTTTCTGTTATGTGTATTTTGCCTAATATTATGTCAATTTTCTTTTATGTTATTTGCTTATTATGTGTTTTTTAATCTTTTTCTTTACAGTGTTTATATTCTTGTGGTTTAGATATTACTTTTAGGCAGCAGAGAGGTGGATTATTTCTCCATATTCTCAGTACTTGTGCAGTATTATTCATAAATTTCAACTCCTTGTTAAAACAAGAAAAAATGACATCATAGATTTTAAATGTTCCCATCGCATCTATCAGAGAAATGGAAATTTCCATGTTTTTTTTTTTTGATATGGCCTACTAACATTACAGATATTTATATTGTTTAGAAAAATGGAGATGTCAGTTACAATAACATTTCCAGGTTACATAAAATAATCAAAGCATCATTGCCAGTTTCCTTTGGTTATTGTTACATAACATAGCAACACTCTTTAAAGTCTTCAAGGTCTTTTAAAAATCTTTTCTCAAATGACACTTTCAAGGACAAATTTATATTAATAGAGCAGTACAAGTTTCTCACAGTTATGAATATTCACATCAGCCTCCTTGGTGCACAGGAAACTAGATTGATATTCTTGTGAATGTTCTTCATTTAATACCTTATCAAATCAGACTGAATGTGTTTTATGATGCAGAAACCTCTCTATCTCTAACTTCAGGAGAGGGGATGTTTCTTCATCTCTTGTAGACTCCTTTTGTTAATTGTGAAGACTAGTTTTAAGACATTTTTAAGTCAGGCTTTGAGACTCCAGTATTTTGCATAAAAAAATAAAAAGCAGGCCAGAGACCTCATTTTTACTTGCAGAAATGGAATAAGGGATGAATAAGATTTTAGTTACTAACGGCACAGGAAGTGCAGATAGCATTATCTTCCACATTGTGACTTTGCAAATGAGAAATGTGTTATTGTGGTAAAAATGGCAAAATTGACAAAGATGCCAATAAATGCAGGAAAGAATGTTCCTTTCTTTAGGTCATCAAAGGTTTAAAACATGTAGACCAGAGGACACAGAAGCACTCCTGGACAGAGGAGTGTGTCCTTGTTTTCATATGTCCCCCACAAGAGACTACAGATCTGCCTCCTGGTTCAAATCTGACACTCCCACTTCTCCATTCCTTTCTTCTGAGCTGTGTCTGAGTCAAATTCTGCAGGTCACTTAATTTCATCTTATCTGGAATCTGTCTTCCAAATCTGCTAGATTTGTGACCAGGTTTGTGTTGGATTGTTTCATTCTCCCACTTCTTTAGTACTCTGCTTTGAATTTCCAACCTCTGGTAATTGTATCCGGAAGAACAGAAAAAAATTCAAGTGAGGCATATATATGCAAAATAATTTTTATTGCAAAAGAAGATTTATTGTAAGCAAAGCAAATGCAGGTTTATTAAAGAAATAGTATCTTCTTAGAGGAGAATGGGCTGCCCCAAGTGGGTTCAGTACAAGTCTATCCTTCCTGAGGCATCTATTCCCAACTTGTCCTCCCATATGCCTTCCCTTGGGGCAGATTCTCCTATTGTCCTTCATATTGATTGACAGGTAGAGTCATATAACCAAACAGTAGTGCAGGTTCTTTCTCATGACCTCCCAAGCAGAATCCCCACATCCCCAGGGGACAAAATAATGAGTTGGGGGGAGGCAGGGGAGACTTGAAAGATGTCTCTGAGAACTCTGGCAGTGCAGGTACTTCTCTTCTTACACTCCCTGGCCTTGAGAGGGTTTTCTCTTATAGGACTTAGTTCTTTAGCGAGTTCCACCCATTACACGTATCTAGCAGATGTTTTTTAATAAAAAAGCCTTTATTCCTTAGGGCTCTTCACCCAGCACTCATGTCTTACTAGCTCCCTACCAGGTTGAGTGAATGAGGCCAAGTTGATCGATATAGGCTGACCATATGTACTCTTTTAAATGGGACATTAGCTTGTTTTTCATATTTCTCAACTGTCCTGTCATTTTAATATACATGTCAATTATGCTTCATGTTTCATGAATCAGGACCATCTTTAATGTGGGGCAAAAAGGGATAGTTGAGTTTCCCAGTCTGTTGTGGGCCCTTGTGCCCTCGTTACAGATGGCCCTTGCTGGCGCTGACTTGTAGTGGGTCATTAACACTGCTTTTCTGTTCCACTGTGAGGAAACAGAAACCAAGCAAGAAGCGAATTCTCTCTCCCCAGCACATACTCCATGCATGCCTGTTTCTTCAGTGGAGCAGAACACCAGTGTGGTAGAGCCACAGGTGAGTAATACAGAGTTATCTCTGGCACTGTAGGGGTTATCTCTGGTCCTGGAATAGCTAAAGCAGCATGCGGTTTAGGTGGGATGTTTAGAGCACTTCCCAGGGGTGCCAGATTTGGTTTTCACCTAAGGTGCCAGAATTCCTTAACTGGGGCTGGTCCTTTGTATGAAGTCCAGTCAGACCACAGGCTGCTACTCTGTCATGCCCAGTGGTGATTGCATAGCATTTATTTGTCGTTCACCTGCCTGCTCTGCTCCTGCTAGGATTGCTCTGCCCCCTCCGCTCCCCTTAGTCACCAGCAGATAATACTGTCCTGTTTTTACCATCCCAGTGTCCCGTTTTTGTCTCAAAGAAATATGATCGGCCTAGATTATATCAGCTTGGTAATTAAAAATACAAGTGATATTGTCCCTAACAATTTCATTGTAAGATTTAGAAAATGGATGAATTATAAATAATCAGAGTATTGTTAATCTTTTAAAAAGAGTTTGATTAATGTTCAGTTAATATATTTGTAAATGTCTCATCAAATATTTTTTATTAGTGTTCCATTGTTTTACAATACTCTGTAGCTTCACGGATAAAGTCACACCTCGATCCATGTGTATATCACTCTGCACCCACCACCAGAGTTCTAGTGTCATTTACCAGTATCTGTCTGATTCCTTCTACCCAAGGTTTCTTCCTCCCACTGCCTACCTTCCCCTACTCTGATAAACACAGTTTCCATTTCAGAGACTAGGTTAGGTTGTGTTGGATAGTTCTTCTTGTGTCTTTATATTCTAAATATTTTCATTTAAGTGAGCTTTGGAAGGCACAGTTTTATTCTTTTCCTTTCTTCTGAATTTGTGAATATAATAACTAATAACTTTACACAAATTTAGATTTCATAGTAATATATAAAATATTATAAAATTTAATGGAAAGGCAACAAGTTTATGCATTCTAGAGGAATTAAGTATTCATCTTCCTGAAAGCTGAAATTTTCTTTCATCTCTAAAAATATTCCGAGTGGCATGAAATGGATCCATTTCTTGAAAAAAAAAAACAAAAACCAATGGATCTCACTCTGTCAATCCCAACTCACCTTAAATAGCATTCTTTCAGCACTCCTTATGATCTCTTAGGGAGAAGTTAACTAATAAATGAAAGCAAGATATGTGCGGATGTGTCAGTTATATTGAGTCCATCTGGAAGTAACGGAAAATTCAAAATAACAATGGCTTAAATATGACAGAAAGTTCTCTCTTACATCAAAGAAGCTGGAGATCATTGCTTTAACATTAGAGTGATGTTCTATGTGTTAGGGACTTAGATTCTTCTTATTTTGTTTCTCGACTTTCCTAAATTCATGACTTCCTCCTGTGATCTAATAGGACAGTCACTCATCAGCCATTATGTCTTTATTCCAGCGAGAGGGAATGAGGGTCAAAGCAAGTCACATGAAACTCCAGGGGAAACATTGTCCCAGCAGCTGTGCATCCAGTCACAATAGCACTGGACAAAGCTAAACAGGAAAGGAAGACTTATTTCAAGACTATTGTCACGGAGGAAGAAGACTGAACTTAATTCCACTCATGGTTCCCAGACCCTTAAAAGAGACATTCCCTGGGTCATCAAACTGCCAAAAGGCTTTTAAGGAAATTTATAGACATTTGAAAGGAGGCAAGGAAATAATTTGTAATTACAAGGTTATAAAGTTAGTAGGGAAAGAGAAGTTAAAGGCCTATAGTCAGGAAGAAAGCTGTCTAACATTTATCAAGCTGAGGAGATCTTTAAGGTGCTCTTGGTCATCAGTTAAAAATTAACCTCTTGCAAAACAAAAATGAGATATTGTCTCATACCCATGAGAATGACTGTCACCAGAAATGTAAGAAAAAAACAAGTGTTGGCAAAGATGTAGAGAAAAGGGAACCCTTATAAACCTTGGTGGGAATGTAAATTGGTGCAATCATTATGGGGAAACAGTAGGGAGATTCCTCAAAAAATTAAGAATAGAAATTCCGTATCATCCAGCTATTCTACTTCTAGGTATTTAAATGAAGAATATGAAAACACTAATTCAGCAAGATAAATGCATCCCCGTGTTCGTTGCAGCATTATTTACAATAACCAAGAGTTGGAAACAACTTAAGTGCCCTTTATATGTGGATAAGGAAGATGTGGTTTATATGCACAATGGAATATTGCTCAGCTATAAAAAGATTATGAAATCCTGCTATTTTTAACAACGTGACTAGAACTAGAGGGCATTATGTTTGGTGAAATGTCACATGGAGAAAGACACACACACACAATTTGATTTCACTCACATATGGTATATAAAGAAACAAAACAAATGAATAAGTATAAACTTTTTGGTTATAAAAACAAAATAGTGTGGTTATTGGAAAGGGCAAGGGGTAGGTAAAAGGGGCCAACTATACAGGAGTGGATGGAAACTAGAATTCTGGTTGTGAATGTAAGGTAGTTTATACAGATGTTTATTTAAAAGACTGTATATCCCAAACCTAAATAATGTTGTAAACCAATATTACTTCATAAAAAGAATCAAGATTATCTATTTAGAAAGAATGAGAGAATGGAAATAGGAGAACAACTGACCACTTTCCCCAGTTAGCTTAATAGCTCCTTCCTTCTGTAAATATACTGACTTCTGACTACAGATTGAAAAATATTTAGGTCCGTGCTCTTAGAATTGGAATTTCTTCTACCACCATGGTTGTATGCTTCCCAAAAGTCAGTGTTACATGTCTCTAAACTTGATTATACTAGTTACACTTGTTATTACACTTGTTTTTACATAGGGTAATTAATGTGTGCTAATGAAATGTGGGTGTGCAAAGAGCTTTATCTATGCAGCAATAAATGTCACTTGCTGAAAATTGCTGCCAATTTAGGTGGGAGCAAAATAGCTATACAAGTTTTGGAAGAAAAACAAAAAATCTAAATATGAATTTAGATTTCATCACAAATTTTGTTTATTTCACTTTAAAGAAACTAAAGCTGGGACTATGGGCCGTGTCTTATGGACAGTCAAATGTATACAGGAAAAATGGGATGCAAGACCCATCATACCCCTACTTAAGAAAAGACCTGCCCTACATCAAGGGTTAATGAATTCATGTACATATTTTAAATTAAAATATTTATGGTATTTTTAATTATAACTCACTTGGATTTTTAAATTAATGTACTAACTACTGTCTCAGTCAATTCAGATGACAACAGCAACAAAAGAAACCCTCTGCTAAATTTCAAGGGGCTTAGGTCGTACTTATGAAAGACACAGTCATTCCTAGATGCCTGAATCCCCAAGGTTGAAATCTCCCAAATCATAATTTTCAAAGATTTAAATCATGAATGTTGAAATCCCTAAAAACCATTATCCAAGGGGGTTGGTTGGGGCCAGAAAAAGATGATCGGAAAGGAGCAGACAGCCCATTTGGTCTTTGTTGGTGCTCTGGTTGTTCAGAGGAATTACTCGTGTCCTGATACTGTCTAGGGTGTTTTCTCTGGTTTCTTCTGACTAGATCCCTCACAATACAATGGGAGAAACTTGTAAAATTGTGCCCCTACAGAGAGACAATGAGGCTACCTCAAGTCCAAGAGGAGAGTTGCGAAGCTCATTCTCATTGGTGCCTGGAAAAATGATCGTCTCTTCACAGCAGGAGAGTGGCCACTGGACTGTTCAATGCTCGACACTGACACACTTCTTATGGGATTGACAGATTTCCAGCCCTCTCCAAGCACATGTGCTGAGAGTGTTCGTATTCTCAGATGTCTCTCGGAGAACATGCATTTTGAAAGGTCAAGACATGTCTCTGATGCGCTGGTGAGTTACTCTTCTCCAGCATTCTGTTCTAGGTCTTTCCATCTTCGGGGGTTGTAAACTTTGGAATTTCAGACTTTGGGATTTTGAGCTTTCGGGATTTTGACCTGGTGTTTGGGATCGTGTCTTGTGGAATTATGGTCTACACTGCTCTCACATTTATGATGACTACTGACATTTTAAGAGAGTGCATTATTGGTTTGGAGGTGACCAAGGATCCTACTGATTGAAACTCTTATTCCAATCTCTTTCCATTTTAGTTTAACTGACAAATGTTTCTCAAATTCTAAATGAAATAACTTTCATTTCCCATGGACAAAATTTGGCACAAATTAGGTTTTAGTTTTAACACAGAAAAACAAATTTGTTAGTTTTGGGTTTTTTTCCCTGGGAAGTGAACATTAACTTTAGCATCTGAAATCAGGAGTGTGATGAACTCTATTTTTACCCACCTATGATTAGGATAGAAGACTGACAAAGAAAACTAAGGTATTTTAAAGCAAGTGACATCAACAAAATGTTGGCCCACAAAAACTACTTTCATATGAACATTTTGTGAGAGATGTAAATCTCATTGTGTCTTGGAAGCAACAGAGTGTCACTGAAGTGGACTCACATTTGGATTTGTCTTAAACTAAAAGGCCTCGTATGTGAGGGCTACCATAAGTTGTCATTAATTTTCAAAATTTTTAAGACATAGTTTTCAATTTGTTTTTAGTTAGTCTTGCTCTATTTTAAGAAATAAAACTCAGTTACAGTACTTAAAGTAGAGGGAGATAATGATTCAATGGGCAGAAAGTACAGACAATCCAAAAATAGAGCTGAGGTTCTGGGAACCACCAGTAGGGTGGTTCAGAACCAACTCTGGACTTAGATAGTGTGTGTATACATCCTGAACCTGAAATTCATCTGTGCAATATTAGGCAAGTTAATCTTTATCAGTCTTGGTTTTCTCATTGGTAAGGTTGGGATTATAATAGCATCCTTGTGATTATATTAGATGTGCAGTAGGCACTTAGCTCAGTGTTTTATACATAGCAAGTGCCCATAAATGTTAGCTGCCATTGCTATGCTGGTTATTTCATTAGTCTGATTAGTTATGGAGTCTTAAACGCCATACTTTATCTATGATCTTCTTGTGCTTACTCTTAGTTTCTGCACCCTTGTAATTATAATTGTGCCTTACTTCCCAAGGCCTTAACTCTATCTTATGGCATCCTTTTGTTTCTGCCCCAACAGATGAATGTTCAGTTTCATAAGTATAGATGATTCAGAAGATGAGTTGATTCTCTTAATTCATGTGATCACTTCTGACCCAGTCAGCTATGACTTCTTAGGTAGTAGGACCTAAAACCTCCTAAGGGGTTAAAGGAAGGCAAATAGCATAAAAAGCACATCTGTTGAATTTGTATTCCTTTTTATTCCTTCCTCTAAATTTTGATGTTTCCTGCTTCTAGTGATTTAATATAAATTATTTGTTGTGTTCATCAAGTGAAGCAAAACCTAATAGAGAGATTTAAAATGTATATCAAAACTGATCACCCTGCCTTTACTCTGTCAGATATAAGCCCTTTAGTGCCAAAGGGAAATGAGTTATTGCTTCTGTTTTGGAGATAGTGAACTTTTGGGGACCTTATAACATTCTCAGTGAAAATCTCAAGACTTTAGAATTCATTTGTGTTCTGGTCAAATTTTTCTGTTTATTTCCCTCTCTGTATTTTTAGGGTAAAATATGAAATTTTATAATGACACTCCTTGTAGGACATACACCCTGAGAACTGCCAAAGGTGATACATATATACGCATATACACGTGTATATATGTATGTAAATGATATATATCTCCTTAATAATTACCATGATGATCTATAATTCAAAATTTATCTGTTAGCATCTCAACGAATGCTGGTTAGTATACAATATTACCCTAAATCATACAACAAATATATTGTGGAATTTATGCTAAAGTGGTATGAAGAGCTTGAAGTTTTGCTTCTGGTCAAGATGGAATAACGTCTTGACTCTTTCACTTGGATAAATACACCGTCCCGCCTTAAAAAGTTCAGACAGAATATACAAGACAGTGATATTCAAGACTCAGAATAGCAGGAAAAGAAGGCAAGTGAGGTGACCCCTACTGCTGTGCTGCTGTCTGGAGAGAGATCTTGGGCCCTCGAGTCGGCGAGGCAGTGCAAGCCTTGCCCATGATGTCCTGACCTGAGTAGGAGAAGTCACGAAGGTTGGATATTGCAGAGACGTCTGGAGTCCTTCTAGAATATTTCGCTAAATACTGATTAATACATGCTGGCAAGAAAACAGCGAAAGCTTGGAGAGGGACCTGTCTGAAAATGTTTAAGACAGTGCCCAGAGCTCACACAGGGCAAGAAGTAGGGCCTCTTTTCCATAACTTGAAAGAAGAAACTCAATAAACAGAGTTGCAATGACAATGTTAGTATTAGACAAAGTAGATTTCAGTGGAAAACTAACACTACCCATGATAAAGAGGGTCATTTCAGAATGATGAAAGGATCGATTCATCAAGAAAAAATACTTCCCAACAGTTATATGCTTAATAATAGAGCTGACACAAAAACTGATAGAAGGGCATGAGAAAATAGACAAACAGACAGCTATGGTCAGAGATGTCAATACTCCCCTCCCAGTAATCGAGAGTGTAGGTAGACAACATCAGTGAGGCTACAGAAGACTTGAAATGCTCAATCAACCAAATTGACCTAAGTGACATTTATGGACTCTAATAATAGAATACACTTCTTTTCAGAGACACCCCACCATCCAACTGGGTTAGGCTGTATTTTAGGCATTAAAATAAACCTTAATATATTTAAAAAGGAATCACATTATATGTTCTCTGACCACAATTAAATTAAATTAGCAATCAGTAGCAGAAAGAGATCTGGGAAATTCTCCAAGTACATACTTCTGAATGACCCATGGATTGAAGGAGAAATCAAACAGGATATTGCAAGTACCTTCAGTGAGCAAAAATAAAAAACACAATGTGTTAAAATTTGTGGGACGCAACTATAGCAAAGTATTTTTTAAAAAGGGAAATTTATGAAATGAAATGCCTGTTTAGACAAAGAGGAGTAAAGTCTCATATTAATGACCTGCATTTTCATCTTAGGAAGCTTAAAGCAGAAAAACAAATGAAACCCAATAAACTAAAGAAGGGATATAATGGAGATCAGAGGGCAGGTCAACAAAACAGAAAATATTTTAAAAATAGACATGTTGTATTAGCAGTAACTTTTTTCTTTTAGGAAATCAGTAAAAAAAACCTCTCTAAATGGACAAATGAGGGGGAAGAAAACAAGTTTCCAATATCAAAGAGAAGTAAAATCATTATAGATACTGCAGATATTAAAAGGTTAATATGGGAATATTTATATTTTGATCAACTTGATGTTAATAAACTCAACAACTTAGTTGAGAGGGACAAACTTCCAAAGTTCATTTACTAGAAAATAGATAACTTGAATAGCCTTATATCTATTAAAGAATTTGAATTTGTAGTTAGAAACCTTCTCACATAGCAGTCCTCAGTTATGTTTGATGCATAAAATGCCAAATAAATGAGTGGAATTCAAGTGACAGAAGCCAGAGTCAAAAGATTCAAATATCTCCAGGGACTAGGTAAATCATGTGAGTGATGTGGAACAGTTACAGAAAAAACTGCCAAAAATACAACCAAACTTTATTTTTACAGAGCCAAAGCATATGTAGAAGTGTCACATAAACATGCATGATAGCAAATATTTGATTTTTTTTGAAAATAGAAACTTAAAGTAAATATGTAATTGTTCATTATCATTTACATTTTTTGCCTTTCTCTGTAATCAGAAACCTGATTCCTGTTTGTGTGTGTGCATGTCTCCTATGACATTGCATGCAACTTCAAAGATTTCACTTAGTCACTGATATTTAATTGTGTACAGATTCAAAATGAAAAATAATTATTGATAGCAGTAGTTGTTTTCAAATCTGGATGGAATTCTTACATAACCACATGCTCTGCCTTTCTCTCTCTTGACCTGGTGTGAATCCTTTCATTGTTTAGTTCTCAGAATTTAAATTTCCTCTTCTGAGATCACCTCTCTCCAGATACCTCTCAGTCTTCTGTTGTCTTAATAGCATTGTTCAGCTACATTTTCTTTGTTAACTTGAGAGCTATCTTTTCGACTGCCCTGTAAATTCCATGGGGCCAGGGTCTCCCGTTCCCTCATCATTGTACACCAGCATCTAAACCAGTGTCTAAGCTCTAATAGGAGCTCGACCAAGAATCAAAGAAAGAGTGAATGATTTCCACTCAGCTGTGGTCAGAGTGGAACAGACAGTTACCATGGACAATTTTCTTGGCCAGTGATGACTTAAGACCAAACTAGACTCCTATTTTAAGTGGAAAAAGATAGCAGAGCAGTTTATAAAACAATTTTTTCTCAGGACATTGTAGAAACACTTATCAAAATTTAAATTAAACATACACTTTGACCAAACTCTAAACCTTTGTTAAATCTGTCCTGTAGAGATACTTAACCTTGTACACCTTCATGTTTTGTTCCCCAGAGAAGAAGGAACCAGAGAAGCAGAAAAATAATTTTTAAGAAAGGAGGAAGAAGAAGCACTTTTATTTATTTTTGACTGTTCCCTCCAAAAATAGATATATTAGGTTAGTATGAGTCCTTAGATTTCATATGGCCCACACCCTAGCTACCTACTTGGCACACAAGCCACCAGAATACATCAACATACCTTTAAAAATAACAATTCATTTCCTAGATATTTAGCCTAAAGGATCAGACTAGTATCCAAACAGTGTAGGAAAGCATTCTCATTATGTCATTTGTAAAAGCAAAAACTAGGGTTTGGAGATGAGTTAAATGTACTCCCAGGTATTTTAAGTAAATTCTAATGTAGTCGTCAATGAGATGCTATGCGGGCACTGAAATTATGATACATAACTTCAGTATGTACATGGGCACGCCCAGAAAAAATATCCAGAAGGCTGTGTAGAGACTTGTTCATAATGATTGCATTTGGAATTTCTCAATTCTTTTGATACTTTTTATTGTTACAAGAATCATGTTAATATTTTTAAGCTAATAAAGATTTTCCATTTGGGAAAAATACTTTTGAAGATTATCTTGCTTCTCTTAGGAATATATAGCTACATACTTCATTTTTTAAATTGTTATTATTTCTTTTGTTTACATTGCTTCATACATTTTGGGATATTTAACTCATGCCCGAGTCTATGTATATTTTACACCACACACCAGAGTTCTGGTGCTTTTTACCAGTTCCTTATTTACTCCTTCCTTCTCTTTCAGCCCCTTCATAGCCACAGTCTTGTATCCTGTGAATTTTGTTGAGATTTGTCTGTTCATTTATTTTCCTTTTTTATAGTCCACATGAGTGAAACTATTATTAGGAATATATTTTTATGTCTCCCATGCCATTTAATCAAATTTCTTCCAATTATGGGGTGTTTTACACTGGTGATAAAAGAGAACTTTTTTTTAAAGCCATTGAATTTTATTCTTTCAACTTGTTCCAGAACACGCTATGCTTAAATGTTTTTTAATAGTTGAATGACGTCTTTTCTTTACATTGCTATCTTCAGTGTAGGAGATTGAAATTGCACCTTAGTCTGTGTGTATTTCACACCTCACCCACTGCCAAAGAAAGTTATTGTTACTGTTTTAATTTCATTTAGTATTGAGTACTGTTGAAGTTATATTGACATCAGACTCAATTTGCAAAAACTTAGGCATTTTTAAAGTGAATTCAAATAACTAACATAGCTAATTTTTATGGTATTACATTTGACTGAGTCATTGTAAAAGCTGGGTGAGGGGTAAGCCACCATGCCATCAACAAATGGTCAGATGGTCACCCTACCAAATGATGCTTGTTTTCCTTAACACAGGTACAAGACTAGCCAAATCAATGAACTAGATCTCAAGCCAGCTGATTTTGTTCTTTCTTTGCACGAATCAACCCAAACAGTCTGGCGGGGTCATCGTGAATGTTCTCCTCGATGGCCTGGCTTTCGGGTGGGAAGTTGCCTACCGTCGTATTTTGCGAGACGCTGACCTCCCTGGCATATAACCATGTATCTTGGTCCTTGTCAGATAAATTTGCATTCTGTTTCCTGGCCTTCCTGCGCTTCCCCTCCTTGTGCTGATCTAGTGAGGCATAGAACATCTGTGCTTCAAGGGTTGCCTAAAAAGAGAGGAAGGTTAGTTTTTTAATGTTAGCCTATTTTATAACTTGAATGACTCCTGGGAAATTCTAAGACCCAGGATAAGCCCGTTTTCAGAACTTCATGCCCTTGTTTGCCAGATGTGTCAGAATGACAATGAAAAACAATAGTTAACCAAGAGCTTGAATGGAAAAAAAGTGACAAATGAAATTTGCATGTGTGTCGTTTTACTTATGTCTTATACTCACTGTCTACAAGAATGTTTTAGATGGACTCCTACCTAAAGATGCACCTCAGGGAGCTCCAGCCCCATCTGCTCTCCCCAAGGTAACAATACTCCAGTTTGTTAAACTGGGAGCAAGCATGACAGAGTTTAACAAATCACAGGGTCTTATTACATATATTTAGTCTTTGTCTATTTAATGTACCCACAAATTTCCCCGTTCTTCTAGAGTTTTGAGATTCGGAAGTTTATATAAAGGCAACGGTATCCATTTATGTGACTGGTATCTGTCTGGCAAGGTTTACATTTCCCAACTTTCTCTATTATTTCCTGCCTGCCTGCCTGTCTCCAGACCCGCTTTGAGCTCCTTTTAGGTTGACAGTGGAGATCCATTTGCATATGGATATAAAGAGGGTCCATGGTCTCCTGTGACCTAGAGTTGGTTCAAGATTAGAATAAGAAGGACAGGAGACTAGGACAAGTTGAGTAAGTAATAGGCTTGAAGGTAAAATCTTGAATTTGCTGTTAGAAAGCCTGGGATTTAATCCCAGCTCTGTACTGATCATGGGATCTTGGCCAGTTTTTAAAAATTATTTAGAGCCTTAGTTTTCTTGCTTATAACTTGAGAATACCAGTGTGCCCGGTGATTTAGCACTTAAGTCCATGGCCTCTGGCTGTCATAACCACATACATGCATCCCAGGGGCCAGAGTTCATAAACCAGAGCAGGCCAGGGGTTCTGTGGGGACAGCCAAGATAAACAATTAAACAAAAATTAACAAAATGTTTTCTCTACCTCTCTCTTCCTCCTTGCTTGCCTTAATTACTGCCTGTACCTTTCCTTTAAAAAAAATGAGAATATCTATCTCATAGTGTTATTAGTAAATAGAAATAATATATATGGAAGCTATATCCATTGTTCAAAAGTAAGATGGTATTATAATTGTTGTGAGTTGTAGGCTGAGACTATAGTACAGACAGAATAGATAAAAATTTTCTGTATTAAAGATTTCCCTTAAGAGTAGACCAAAATTATATTAATATGTGGGAGTAGGGGATAAATAAGCAACATTTGAATTAAAAAAAACAAAGCAAAACTCTGATAAATCACTAAGCATCTCCCTGTCGGAACTCTTTCATGCTGAGTTAAGTACCTTATATTCTCTACCAAGTAGAAGAGATGACTCTATTTACAACCTCTCTGGTATCTTTGTCTGATTTTTTCTTCAAAATAATTTTAGAAAATTATCTTTTTTGAAAAATGAGCCAAGTATCCTTACTCTAGTCTCTTCCCGCTGCCAATTACCTCATATATTGTCTTCAAATTACCTTTCTAAGTATAACTTTCATATCTTTGCCATCCTCTCTCCAGAATATTAGACTATAAAGTCCAAATTTCATATTCCGAAATTCAAGGTTTTCTATGCTGTACTCTACCCTTTTGATTTTGAGTCCTATTATTTCCCTATTATAAACTCTGTATTCCAGGCACATTGGACAATTCAGTTTCCTCAGTATGCCTCCTGCCTTTACCTGCTTTGCTTTTTCGCTCAGAGAAGGAGATGCCAGTGAGGTTAAAAAATAACAAGAAGGCCTTCAGTGATACAAAAGAGAAGTTGACTTTTTAATTTGACTACCACTTTTTTCTATCCTTAATCTGATGAATTTTCCATTTTCCTTTGGGAAACGTCTCTTCTTTATCTCATCCTGGACAGAATAGCGATTACAGCGCTGTACCCCAAGACCAAAGATGAAGCATGTGACCTAGACTGGAACCTATTGCATTACCCAGTCTCCCAGCAACAGAAGTTAGTCCGAGAATGGGTATGAGATTTCAACAGTCAGTGATAGGGCATCTTTGGGATTAATGGACAGGTGAAAGAATAGAAAAGGTATCTTTTCCTGGAGTTGGGAGAAGGACATCTAGTTGTGCCTAGTGACTTGCCTGACTCAATGTAATACTCTGTTAGTAATAGAAGAGAATGAAGTCAGTCACAGAGACAAGTGGGGAGGAGAATGTAAAGAGCCCTCATCTTCAATCATCTCAAAACCAAAATGTACCACTACAGCTCATACCAGCTAATCCGGTTTGAATTGGGTTTCCTCATTTAGGACTGAGAGCATCACCAACAATCTGGCCAACTTTGCCAAGGGCTGCAGAGTTCAAAGGGTATGAGTCCTGAGAATGGAGCACAAATTGCGCATATGATGGTCATTTATGACTTTCAGAGGGCAGAAAATATATAGCCAAGATTAAAAGAATGTGTATTTATGGAAGTAAATGGAGAAAGTGGAAAATAGAAATCATTTTAAACTAGAGAGAAAAACAGGTTATAGTCAATTTTCGTGATTTTGTTTGTTTTTGTTTTCAAATATGGGGGAGATTGTGCATATTGGTAGGCAAATAGTGATTCATTTAATGAAAAAAATGGGAAATGGATAAAAATAATTAAAAAGACAAGATAGTGAAAGAAACAGGAGAAATAGTCAAGAGTATCATTGGCAATATTGGCTTTAGAAAGGGTTGAGGATGTTTCTGATACAGGAAGGGAGAGAGATTGATTAGAGACTTTGACATGACAATAAGAGAGGAGCAAGTTCATACTTGTGTCCCTTGAATTTATTAGGATCTGGGAGCTCTTGTGGACTCATTTTATTAGTCGGTTTCCTGCTGATCTCGTCTTAGTTAATAGTAGACTTAGATATTGAGATTACAACTTCTGAACAGTGACATCATTTTCAAAGGGCAGGAAGCTTATTTTTCTTTCTTTCTTTTTTTCAGAAAAGTTACAGGAATAAAGATGAGTAGGCAGGAAGGCACGAAGAGAAAGAAGGTAGAAAAATCTATTTATTTTATTTGGCTGTTCACCTTGGCTGTTCTTCCAGGTCCTGGGTCTTGAACCCCGGCCTTGGAATAAGTGTGGACGACATCTGGTCCACCACTAGGTCTTATACAGTAGGCCACCAGTATGTGCCAGTTCATTTCTTTTTCTAACAAACAAATCACTTGGTCGATTAAGTTTAATGCATAATATTATAGGTTCCTTATGCGTTTGTAATTGACCACAGTAAATATTGATGATGATCATTCCAATAAAATGAAATTGAGCAAATATAAAGAGATGACTTTTAATCTACTCTAAATGTGTGAGGATCTAATAGAATAAAAGTTAATCTCTTTAGAAGTATCTCTAAATAAATAATTTATAAAATAGCAGACTTTTAAAGACATCTTAAGGCTTTGCACAATTTCCACTTAAGTGAAAACTAGATGCCGCTTAACTGAACTGGGCTGTAACTCCGTGTGTATTCCATTCTAAAGTCATTTACAACTGAGGTGCCATTTCAGATGACATGGGTCTATTTCAGCCTTCTGTAAGAGGTTTTGTTTTTATTCTCACAGATTTAGCAGATCATTTTTAATAGGCCAATTTTCATACCTTTTATCTAAAAATACATCTTATAATTAATTAAACAGCAGATAATGGATTTTCCCATCAGAAGGTGACGGCCTTTTACTGAAACTTCACTTCACCTCGGTTACTTAACAATAAATTCAACAATTCTGATTTCTTAGGAGACTTATATAAGGAAAAGGAGAAAAAGTCTATCTTAATGAGAAGTTTCCAAGATGTGACCCATTCAGGGAGGAGCTTTCGGTTAGGCAGGACTAAGTTTGGATTCTGTCTCTGTACTTAGTACCTCAGTGCTCTAGGGCAAATTTTTCATCTGTTGCCATCTTTAATCAGGTGATAATAATAATCTACCTCACTCATAAATGCTGACCCTATTTTATTTCTAGATAGTATCATTAGAGATCATAATTGGAGAGACAAGGTCTGGAAGAAGACCGATTTTAACTGAAATTTGTAATACTTCAGCAGCACATTAAGCCAAGACTTGTGAATGACAGTTTTATGTCTAAGGAGGTTGAACTGAGTGGTAGAAAAGGGAGAAAATACCAATTCCTTCTTGGATTTCCCTGTATTTCTGGTAGTTTTTTGCCCTGCCTATGCTCCCATAAGCTGCATGAAAATATTTTGCCCTAAGACCACAGCCATAGGATTTGTGTTAAAATTCACACATTTGCCATGTAAAATGGAAGTCTGATCTCTTCTGTCTAGCTCATTTATCATATAACTGAAGACCTCTCTCTCTCTCCCATCCCTTTCATAAATACCTAGCATTTAGGTCTAATGAGGATCATACATCTGTCCATTTTTATATTTTTTCCCTGAGATACATGTACAATTTTCACTCTGACATAACTGGTTATTGAGGAAGACAATCCACTTTTCCCTTCAAATCTATTGTGTTTTCCATTGTCCACAATGCTGACTCTTGAAGTGTGGTTCTGAGTGCTCCTTGCTTGCCTTTGGATGCCTGCCACCTAAGAGTTCAGCCCCCAGAACATGACACTAAGTTAGACTGCAAACAGGTTGCTTCAGATGTGCTGCTTTTATGTTCTTGGAACCTGCAGCTGGGCTGGCACCTGAGATGACCTGGACCCTTGATTCCGAAAATAAAACTCACCTGTGCAGGTGGGGGAGCAGCTTGCTGCTCATTCACAGTTCTCTCTGGCCGGGCTTTCATCTGTTCATAGCAACTTTCATCCATTGGCTCTTGGGCTGAAAAAAAAAAAATCATGATTTACAATGGAAAAAATGAAAAATACTGTCATGAATACAAATACAAAATCCAAACAGTATTTAGCTGTAAATGTGAAACACCCAAGAATCATTTGGCTAGTCTTTCTTATGGAGATGTGCAATGGTTAGGAAATACACACTAGTCTTTGCTTTGCTGTAAAAGATACACTAAAAGATTCCAAGAAATCTTTTATCCCACAGTATCAATGACAAGACCAAAAAAACCCACAAAAACAAAAACAAACAAAAATGAGGGATAGGGGCTAGATCATATTCATCTTTTTATATCATTGCAAGATATGACAGTCTGAAATTACCATATGAGATGCCACAGAGATCTGACGAGATAAGGGATTGCCTGTGTCTCATCTATTGTGCAGGGCTATGTGGTGATACCAGGCTCATACATTGCTAATTACAGTTTGGCCATTTTTTCCATACATTTTACTCAGACACCTCCTATTTTTGAAAGAAAGCATTTAGATCATGATTTTGTCCCATTAATCAGTGCTAGGACCATTCGGCTAAGTTATTCTAAGGCTCTGAGGCTCTATCATGCTGGTCCTAGGTCTTAGAATTTTTGTGTGGTACCTAACAGATAGGCCTGCATTCATTCCATCTCGTGGGGATATGCTTTTTGATTGTCCATACCTTTTTTCCCTCACATCTATTTGGAGTGAGAGAAAGAGAGTTACTCAGAGGATAGCCAGTAACCAGACCCATATGTGGATTGTACTAATTGGACTCCTTAGAAAAAAATATTTATAATAATACAAAGTATCTCATAGTTATGCAAACTTTTCTGAAAAGCATCACAAAGAAAGGGTACATAGAGCATGGAAAGCATGCAGTAGAATCACCTGGGAGGTGTGTTAAATAGCAGATTCCTAAGCCCTATCCTGGACCTGTGAAATCGATATTTGAGGGGGCTATATCTGTGCTCACGAAGATACAGAAATTCCGGATGTGGTGGACTTTGAGCCATCGGAATACATAAAAATAAAATCCTCAAATATTGTAAGTGGGCACCATTATTCTTCAAGGCAAAACAGGTAGGCAAATTATTTTTAAGAGTAAATTCCTGAAAAATATTTTGATTCCTCGGCGTACAGAGATTCGAGCACACTTGATAATAGAGGGAAAGATATAAATAGAAGAACTTCTTGAATTCTATAAAATTTTCACTTTCCTCATTTTAGGAGAATTTCATTCTGTCTTGATGGAAAGGGAATCAGATAAATCAAATCCTGGACTGGAAATCTCTGTGTGAGATCCAGTGACCAAAAGGTGTTAATCCCCAAGTCTCTTATCAGGAATAACTCATGGGGCCAGGATGGGGTTAAATGATACTAGTCTTACCCTCCTGGCTTCTCTCCTAATGCTCTGGGATTGGATTTTGACTGGTTTTTTAGAGGAATTTGTGGGCGGCTTAGTTTTGGTGATTGGTCTGTTTCAAGTCATGGGGAATGCTGGGAATTGAAGGGTATTTGTAAGGTAAGAATAAAATATGTAACCTACTCAGTGATGATTTAGCTCTTCTCTTCCCTCACTTACCATCAGCCTAACCCTAGAGTCTCTACTTAAAAAGAATGAGTTAAAACCAGACATCAGAGATATGTTCATTTGTTTCCACGGTAGACTTGCTTTTTGTAGACAGAGCACAAAATCCTGTTCCCTGGCCCAATTTCTGTTCCAGAAATAGTCTTCTTTCATAGAATTTGTGTGTGTCAGAATTCGTGGTAATATAGTCTTCCTGTGTTCTCATCACGAAAAGAGTAAAAGGAAGACAATACAGAAAAACAGGATGTTGATCTATACCAAAGTTTGATCATGATAGGCCTGCATTCATTCCATCTTGTGGGGATATGCCTTTTGGTTAGATTAATGGTTAGATATACCAAAAGTTTGAAGTACAATTGATAATTTGTGCTTTGGAAATGTATTACACAGTATGTTAAGTCTAGTTGATTTTGTGGTTCCTGTTAGGATATTTAACTGTGATTTTAAAAATAAGCCACTTCACATTCCTTGTTGCATTAAGTGGAGGGGTGTGTTAATTCATAGATGAATTTAATTTGGGGGAAAATAAAACTTACCTGGGACCACATTATCTAAATTACCATAAATTGGTGTCTCTTCAATATAATCATCATCCTCCCTTTAATAAGAAAAAAAATTTACCATGTTAGAATACATTTGACACATAGTTTGCAAATCATTTCTCAGTTAAATGCAATACTGGGCAAATAATTGCCTGTTCTTGATTGACCTTGACCAATCAAGATAGATTTATTTGTAGGAGCATGAGTGAGTAAGTGCAAATGTGCAGGCAGACCTACTTCCATATGTATGTATGAATTTGAAAAGTTGTTTTATGTATTTTTTTTAGGGAATAATGAATGATACTAAATACTTATTTAGTCCTTACTGATTGTCCATAGCTACTTCAAGTGCTTTTGAAATATTCATCCATTTCATTCTCACAGTGATCTGACCAGATAGGCACCAGAGCACCCATTTAACAGTTAAGGACTCCGAGGCACAGAGAGGTCATATAATTTGCTGAAGATCACAAGACTAGTAAGTCACCGAGCAGGAATTAGAACGTAGGTCATCTGTGTTCTTAACTGTACACTGTATTTTTCCTCTTTATTTGTCCAGAAGATCACTCCAAGCCATCCTCTAAACCTTTGTTTACTAAGTAAATTTTAATTGGCAATAATGTTTAAAAAATAAAAGGCCAAAGAAATATTATAGACTTAGGTTGACAGATGCAGTCAATGACTGAGATTACCTGTTACATCTAGATAGTGCTAAGTGTTTTACATGCATTATATCAAAGATCAGGGAAATTCTGCAAAACTATTGTCACTGTTCCCTGCTTTATAGATGACAAGTTTGATGTTCAGATAAACATATTTTCCCCAACTTGGTGTGTAATATCAGCAATAACTACTCATTGTGAAAGCTTTTTATTTATTTTTTTTTATGTCAGTGCTCCTTAACCTTCAAGACAAACCTGCAAGATGCATTTCTATCACCATCGTGCATATAAAGAATGTGCAACTTTAGAGGTCCAAAAACATGTTGACAGTAACTGGAAGTGCTAGGATTGTAATACAGCTGGTCTTAAAGCCCTGAATATCATTTGCTCTTGATGGTTGATTAAATTTTCTTACAGTCTCATTTGGGTAATCCTGTTAGATTACAGTAGACATCCTGCCATTGTCACCAGACAGTGACAGTGGCCCCAGTGACCAGCCTTCACAGTGGCAGACTGGGAACAGAGGATAATATCAGGCAGCGAGAATGACATTTCATAAAATAGTACCAACTGCTTTGAGATTACATATCACTGAGAACTGGAGGGAACTGCAGCAAAAGAAAAAAGGATTCTTATCTCAAAGCATAGCACCTACCCTACTCCCCATGCTTCTGAACGAGACACAGTGTATGTAAATAGTAAGTAGGTGTCCTAAAAATAATAATAACGGATACAATGATGTGTAAAATGGTTTCAAAAGTCTGGCTGCTGGCATGTATTTTGCTTATCTGATAACAAAGGAACTCATCTGTAACCTTTCTTTCCAGCAGTAATTCAACACAGCTTAATATTGGGATACAGAGCAGTCCCTGCTCATGGGTTTTCTCTGCTATGCAGAGAATCTAATAGCAAAAGGTAGAGAATTTTTAATAAGAAAATCCATCCATTTTCTTAGTTCACAAAGATAGCAGATACAACCTGCAAATGATAAATCATGTCGAAAAAATGAACATCATTTCATTCCCTCTGAATGAAAATAAGATGTGATTTATAACGCAGCGCCCTATGTCTCCAGGCAGGTCACAGATGATTAATCATCTCAAATAAACTATTATTCAGAAGCAGTTTCCAGACCAACAAATTAAAAATATATTTTTACTTAGCAATACCATTACTGCAGCCTATTGCAAATATCTAATAAACTTCAAGCACCCATGCACACATGTTTGGCAATATTTTATGTGGAATATTAATTACTATTAAAGTAAATTAATAAGTGAGTTCATATTCCAGAGGAAATACATGACTAGCTTGGGGTCAGATAGGGTACCCCATTATCTTTAACATGTGTTAAATGATCCTCTAACCAATAAATACATGTATTGCATCTCCAGAACACACCAAGTAATATTAATTATGTCTTTTACTGGGGTCCAAATTTTCTGCTTTTACTAATGTTATCTCTAGTCATGATTTTTAAGCTTTTACTTATATCATTGTTATTAGAAAACTTTTTAGAAAAATGTATTCTTTATTATCTAAGTAGATTAAATAAGTAAATTCATCTTTTAAAAAAAAATGACTACTTTTGCCTGAGTCACCTGAGATATAAATGCTCTGGTTTCCACTTTCTTAGTTATAAAACAAGGACATTCAATGATTTAATCCTACTATTTTTTTTAGCTTCCAAATTCTGTTATCTGTGGAGGGCTCCAATATTCAGATAAAAGTGAAAGACTTTTTAATGAAATGAAATACACTATTTGAAGGGTATGGAAAGTCATCCAACTGATGAAGAGTAATCATGGGGATCCGAAGTCGGTTTGGTCAACATTAAATGGATGTACTTAGTAGACATTTCTTTGAATAGGTGGATATATAAGTTTAGACTGTCAGTTTATAAATGTTAACTTAGAGCCACAAGAGAGGAGGAGATTACATGGGGAAGGAGGAGAAAGGGTGGGGGCGGTGGAGGGAGGGAGGGAGGGAGGAGGAGAAAGAGGAGGAGGAGGAGGAGGAGGAGGGAAGAGATGTTCACTAGATAAGCCTTAGAAACTCTGATATCATAGGAGAAGGGAATGAAGTTGTGGAGAGGGAGCGTCCAGAGCCTGGAGAAGTAGGCTTCTCAAAAGTAAAGATGCCAGTGTGTCCAGTGCTCAGAGGGACCTCGTGAAATCAGACTGAGATTTGACATGTGGGTTTCACTGATGGCTTTAATGAGTTAGTGGATCACTGTGGGTAGAAGATTGAGTTCAAGAAAGAAGAGGAGAAAAACCAGCAAATATGGACATACTGTAGGTGGAAATTCCATGTTTTGTTGTAAATGGTGCAGAGTAAGGAAGAGGTGAATCTAGTAACAAGGAAGTTTTTTTTAAGGATTAGGACAAGGCTGTCTGTATATTGATGCGAATGACACAAAAGGGAAAGAAAAACCAATGATGTCAAAGAAAATAAAAAAAGGGAATTCGCTGGGACAGCATGTTCCACTAATATTTTTCATTCTTCGGCAGTCACCCTGACATGGGTGTAGGTTCTTGACCTTGGGGTGAGAGAACACAAAAGATAGACGTGGATACAGGGGAAGAGGGTAAATGTCAGCAATGCCATGTCTGGCTAGGATTTGCCAACACCTAATAGTTTTCCCTCTGAAGGATATGATAATAGACTCAGAGCAATAATGCCTGCACTAACCTTTTATGCTCTTGATCAGAGTTCAAGTTCCCCTTGATTATTCTCACTTCTTTTGTTTATTAACTGTGAGGGGCTTATGGTGCCAGTGCTTCGAAGCACTGTAGAAAGAGGGTTCCTGGTCAAAGTTTGGGGGAAAGGAAACTGAAAAGCTGCCGGTACTAGAATTCTCTCAGGGTGGGGACAGAGCTGGGCCGGGGTGGGCGGGGGGAGGACACATGGGCAGCTGAGAATAAGATTTTTGGCAACTAAAGTACTACTTAGGGATTCCAAGACATACTTAAGAAGGAGATTGGACTTCTTGTAGTTCACCAGGCTGGTACCTGGGTTATGGTTAATTGTATATTAAAAAACATGGAGGTGCTTTGGTCACACAACAAGAGTGACAGAAGTCACAGTGGGACCTGCCTTCATCCATACATGCCCCTGAAAGTCTGAGGTGTTAGGGAAGGCTCCCCGGAGTGCTGTTGTGGAAAGAATCCTCCACCCTGGCACAGGGCAGGGGTGGCTTCAGGCCTGCTCCTGGGCACCAGGTTAATATATGTAACAAAGAGGGTTTTTTTTTTTTTAAAAAAAAAAGGTCCCTAGACTGCAAAACTCCCAAGTCCAAGAAATCATCTTATGTAGAATAGCTGAGGAAAGATAGTCTTTTTAATGATAAAAGTACTTTTCAGGAGCAGACCATGCAAATGCTTCTGGGGGTTGGTCATAAGTGTTTGAGAGAGGCTGTGAAAACTCAAGAATTAGAAATTTATTGTCAATCTGAACTGCTTTCCTAAATTAGGGGGGTGAGTAGACTCCAGTGGGTAGGACTTTTCTTTGACTTTAATTTTTATCCAATAAAAGCAGCAACTTTTTTTTTTTTATCAGCTATCCCTTCTAAGTACAGGGCTATGTATTTTAATCTGTATTTTTCAGATAAAACTATAGTTCACCAAAATGTTCATTTTCCTAAGCCTTCAAGCTAGTAATTACAAGAACCTGATTAAAACCCAAAGTTGTCTGATTCTCAGATCCATGAGATTCCTACTGCATTATCCTGCTAATACAGATAGAAAGGTGAGAATTGTGTAGAATTATGTTTTAAATAAAAAATAAAGTGGCCCGGGGCAAATACCAGGAAGTGTATTCTTGACTTTTTTGTGAGCTAGAGAATATCTACTGTCCTTAGAGTGATCATGTTTCTGGCCTGCTGGTGCAGGGAGGGAAGGGATCTGGGGAAGAGGAAATGAGATCAGAGAGGCAGATTTCCCTCCAGCCTGGCTTCCTACTGACGCCCTTGTCGAGTAGGGGCTGAGGGAGTGTGGTGGAGACCCAGGGGTGGAAATGTGCCACCAATCAACCTAATCTTAAATCATCTGAGAAATGAGGAGATGTAAGTAATTCTAGGCCTACTAAAGAAAAAATAGCCCTTATTTCCATTTGCTTTTTTTAAGTTTTAATGACTGGAGTCAATTTTACATTTGTTTTTGTTTTTCTCCTCAACCTCCACACTCCCCTTACAAAGGCTCCCATGCTAGAAAATCCGAGAACTAGACAATGTGTGAAGTAAATATATAAACGTGTGAATTAACACGCCAATCACTTTTCACTGATTAAAAATCTGCATCACATACTCAACTTGCCTAAATGAAAATGTATCATTAAATCCTTGCAGGAAGGATCCACATCTTTACATTTTTCTATCTTTGTTGTCTAGCGCCATGCCTATTTGTTAAATGAATATTTGTTGAATAAGAAAATGTTATTAAAAAATCACCCTCTTTTCTGCATTTGCACTGCAGCTCAGAGCCTGTGTGTTTTCAGGTAGCTGTTTTACCAGCTGTCCCTTCTGACTCTTCTCATCTTATTCCCAAACCACCAACCCAGAAGAACGATCATATCACAAGTTTTTTTTTAATCACATTTCATCTTAATTGTTTTCTAAATGACAAAGATTAAACCAATCATCAATGAAATTAGCTTCATATAATTATAGTTTTTAAATCGTATTTATTGTAACCAAATCTGCACATCATCTTGATATGAGCTAATGACTTGAAAATTATATCATGCTGTAAAACCCATTGATAAAGAGTAGTCATAAAAATACATTTTTTTTTCTCTTTTTGTGTGGGTCAGCCCAGATCCTGAATCTTCCAGAGATATTTCCACATGGAGAAGAATTTTTTTTGGAAAGACCTTTTCAAGGCCAGCAAAACATTTATAATCCTATCCTAACTGGAGAGAAAGCTCTGTTTTTGAAAGGCCCTTCAGCCTTTCATTCTGCCAGTCCAGAAAGAGTCTTCTAGGAAATTATCTATATTTAGATTCTTTTTGTCCTGAAAGAGAAATCTCCACTCTAATGACACGTGGATCACACAATACTGTCCAAGAAAATGAAAATTCTTTTACTATAATTTATGCTATAAACCTTCCTTTTTCTTAAAAAGAAGTGTCATGCTATATAAATTTCTCTGCAACTGGCTCAGTAAGTATTAAATAGTTATACCTGTAACTTCATATGATTGTAGAGCTGCTTTATCACATTTCTCGATTGATGTTACCCTTAAAAACAGGACAGTACAAAAACCATTCTTGTCTATGTAGGTGTATCTCTGTATTTAAGTTTTATTGGATATTTTAAGGCTTATTTCTGCCCTGGATTCTTAAGAGAGCACAAGTCTATATATCATTAGACTGCATTCTTACAATCTGATTGGAATCTTAATCTGTAATAGCATCTTCTGAAATTGATGTGCATGCTGTAGATATCAGTTAGAGTCTCATTTTTTCCCCTTCACAGCTTTCATTTACTCAGCATGAGTAACTGGGGCTGTTCATAATATTATAGCTCTTACTCTTCAGATGCAGGTATAAGTCATTAAAACTCGCTTTTCACTTTGCTTTAACCCATGTGACCTCACTTAAAGTCAAACCTAAAAGCAAGTTAGCGTTTATTACTTTTCCCTATTAGTTGGGAATCAGAATCCATGACTCATTTTCTACATACCTGGGAATGTAGTCCTCGGAGTACCTGTATATTGTATCTGAAAAATATTCAGAATAAACAAATGAAAAGAAAATTTGACATACATTTGGTAAATCTTCTACAAAATGGCCTGAACAGGAGCTTGGCCTCAGCATCGGTTAACATCTCTGATCAATCCACTCATTCCCGGTGGATTAAACTAGGGATGAAGAGCTCTGACTTGGGCCAATCATAAATTTCTCTTGGTAATTTGGAAAGGAATACAGTGCAGCTTGGAAGTGATGCAGAGTCAGGATGTATGGCCTTTCATGCAAGGGAAGGAGGATGTAACATAGGACCACAAAACCATGAAAAACGTGGGTGCTGAATTTTAGTATGTAATCCACCGTTGAATCTTGTGGGTGGTGAGGAAATAAAAGGAATTTTTTTTATTGCAAGCTATGTCTATATATTCAAAATTGAAATGGTTAGTTTCAAGAAAAGTTTTACATCACAGGCAATAGATTTATCATGAATTATTGAGGAAAATTCAGGATACAAGTTTTAATAACTATAATCATTATTTTGAAGAAATTTGTATTATTTGATCATGAATAAATTTTCATTGGTGTTGAATTAGATGGATATATATTATATGACATTTACTATATTTTGTTAGGTTATTATTTAGCCTGGCATGAAATAAAAGCCCAAATCTTGGAAAAACTATTCATCTCACAATGAAACCAGTATTATCTAAACCTTTCATGATGACTCAGAGACAAGAATAATGCAGTAATTATCTATCAGCTTTGTGAAAGCATGTGAAGAACACTGTGTGTTAAAGAACTAGGAAAAACATTTCCAAATAATTGAATGAGTCACCAAACAAATATGAAGATTATTTTTAGTTAGATTTATATGGATAAAATTAAATTATTCTCCAGAGTAATCACTAACTCTCAAAGAAACATTATTGGAACCACGTATTCAAATGATCACATTGAAGGGTGAAATGGACAGGCTGCAGTGCTTGGAAGAATTCTGTGAGGGAGAACATGCAGGAAGTGTTTGCAGGAATTTATTTATACATCAACTATCTATAGGACCCATGGATGTGACCTCTTTGGATTTATCAGAAATACCCTTCTTCTAGTCCACAGGAAATGTCTTACAATGAACTGCATATAAAAGATGAAGCTTCTTCAGCTATCTTCACATTGCTCATGAAATAGGAATGCACATAGACACTGGGAGAAACCTAGAAAAGTCCACTGTTACACAGTTACCACTAGTTAATGGAAGCCCAGCAAAACCAGAAAGATTGAGGAATGAAATTATATCAATAAGTACAAAAAAGGAGACTAGAAAATTGGAAACTGAAAAATATCAATATGAATTGATTTTCTTTTTTATGAGGGACATACTAATACTCAAGTCATTAATTATCATACAGATTTTCCTGAAATTAAAGTGAATACATAAGAATTTAGTCATGGAAAAGTTCAGGGTTTGGAGTCAAAAGATATAGGATTAGGATATTAGCTCTTCCAATGAATTTGTCATAAGACAACATACAAATTACTTAAAAATCTAGATTCTTAGTTCATCCAAAAAGTCTGGATAACAATGTCTCTCTCATGGAGTAAATGTAGAAAATACAGGAAATAACTTTTATAAAAAAATGTTAAATTTAGTTATGATTATTGTACATGGTAGTGCATATTATATACCAAGCAGTAATGTAATTGGGTGGATATGAGCTGGGAAGTTTCTTCATTAAATGGATTGGGTGAAAAGAAGCTGATGCAGTTAAGATGCTATTTTAAAGATAAAAGATTTATAAGTAAAGCTTGTCTTGGAATGAAATCACCAAATCTCACCCTAACAAGACGATTGTCAACAGCTGAGCATTACGTTGAAAGAAAACATTAAAAAATAAAGAACTACAAATATGAAAAGCAACATTACTCAAATGAATGAGAAAAAATAGGCATAGAGTAAAACTACTTCCTCAAATGAGTGACATCTCTGTTACTCAGGCCCTGTAAAACCCAAAAGGACCTGAGTTCCAGACCCAGAACCATAAGAAGGAAAAAAACAAAAAGACAAACAAAAATTCTCAAATACACTGATACATTTAGCAGATAACGTGGATTTTCCAGTTGGAGTTGCTTGGAATATAAATGTTAGTGCCTGGAAAATATACTAATATAAGAATAGCTTCTGTAAGGAAAATGTAGTTCAATATATTATTGTTAGAGAAAAGAAACAACAATAAAAAAAGTTTTAAACCACAAAGCTTTATGGGAAAAAGGAAATAGAAGCAACTATTTAAAGGATACAGTATAGTAATGTGATGCTTTAGTGGAGTGGAAAGATCTAAAACGAAGCCAAGAAGAAAAAAATAATGGGTCAAAGACATTATCCATACAGAGCAACTGTATTGAACAAACTCTCTGAAAGGGTCTTTAAAAGTTCAAGGATCTCACCTTCCACACTAGTAGAATTTGAACTTGTAATTTGCAGCTGGATAATCGGTATTTGCATATTGTGTAATCCTGACTCAAAAAGTGTGGTAGATCTCTTTAAATGGGGGAGTGGGACTCAAAAGTTGAGAGGTTACTGCTCAAGAGAAAGGTCAGCAAGGCCAGGCACCTGCAAAGAGCTTGTACTATCTTGAGGGTTTACAAGGGTATCTAAAAAAAGAAATGGCACAATTTAAATGCTACCTAATCGTTTCAATGAAATTTGGTAAACTTTATTTAAAAAAAAACAACTCAGGTTTTACTGTGCTATTAAGCAGCTGTGTTTGCAAGATTTTGTGTGCAAGGAGCTAGGTGAGTTTTCATAATCCTCTTCTGTGATTCAGATACAAACTCTTGTGGTCAGATTCATGGTTAACAGGGTATGAGCAAACGTTTGCTTTTATGTTTTCCCCTTTATAGTGTTCACCCTTCCATGTGCAATAGCTAATAACAAGAAACAACAGCTGCATATTTACACTCCATAAGAAAAGTTTTCTGATACGTTTTTAATGTGAAAAATGTGCCATTATTTTCTAGTGGATGGGAGATACAGATAGGACTTTGATGTAGAAACAAACCATAGATTTGTTTATCCTCAAAACAAAGAAGCAAGGTTGGCTATAGGATATTTTTTGGATCTAAAGGAAGGCAAAGCTAACACATTCCTATCAGAAAAAGAAAGAAATATAATCCTAAAGAACAGATTTGTACAAAGAATCACATAAAAATTGAAAGATTTATTTTGGAAGCAAGAGAGAACTCCATTTCAAAGCTTCTACCTAACTCTGTTACAGAAACGGCTAACTGATTGAATGTCTAGATATTGTATTGTTGCTGGAATAGAGATTTTCTTTTGTAAGCTGTTTAATACAGCAGTAAGTTATTCACTGACTCCCCCAAGGTGGAGTCATATCTTGCAAGTTTCTTAGCTACAAAGAACAGCACAAAGATGCAAAAATTAAAAAGTTATATGAAGTCACATACAGGGGCATTGCAGCCACACACCAAGTGGCAGAAAAGTCGACAACTGTGATGGAATCTTCTAGACTGTCTGTCTAGGAGAAACAAAGCAGGGAGGGGTCTTCAAGGAGGAGTAGACAGGAGTCAGCAGGTTGCAGAGCTAATCTCCAATGCACCTGGAATCCCTGGGTGAGAAAGAAAGATAATGCTGTGGCATCATATGGAATAGAAAGGACAGTAGTTATTACTAAGACTTGGACAGTAGTTATTACTAAGACTTGGGAAAAGAGACCAGGAGAAGTTGTGATGGTTGGGAAAGAGAGAGAAAAGGTGGAGGTAGGATGAAAATAAAGGGCATTCTTTTGATAACAATGAATACTGCTTCCAGGCTAATTTTCATCTTACAGGCACATAAAATACAAGATGCAACATCGTGTCCTCCTCCTAAGGACACGTAAAATAAATTGTGAAAGTGTACTTACAACCAATGCCACAAAAGTCCACATACACTCTAATGAAACTGTACGTGACTTCAGTGAAGGTCACAGCTACTGTGAAAACTCAGGTTAATATGTGGATGTGTTAACGTAGAGTTGGGGCAGGAGCTAGAGAGGGCTGAGAGAGTATAGGGATGATGGGACTGGTGAAGACACCGGAGGAACTAATGACTGAAATAATAAACATCCCCTTTTAGCAGGATAGCTTGCAACCTTTAACAACTACCTGTGGAAAGGAGGAAGGAAGCATGAGGGTCATCAGGAATGGTGATGTGAGCTGTACTCCATCAGGGGCCAACCTATGAAGTCCTTGCATGGTGCAAAGGTGTGTAGCTAATTCTCAAAAGAACCCTATGACTGACACGGTAATTTCCACATTTTGTGCATGAGAAAACTGAAACTCAGAGAAGTTATATCACTTCTACAAGCTCTCCCAGAGGGATCTTGAAAGCTAGAGTTCTAAGTCACACAGGTTGACTTCAAGAGTTCTGACAGTCAAAGTGAGGGAACCCAAACTGATGTTTTAAAGCACACCAATACATCTTAGTGTTTCCTGTTTTTTGAAAAGTTTTCTTTCCCACCATGCTCATGATAGGGAATAGAGTCATTTCTGGTGCTATTATTCAAAATTACCTTTTGTGGCATAAATTACCTGAGGTAGTAGGGGTTTTGTGCAATTGAAAAGAAAATGTTTGCAAGAGAAATGAAAATACCTGCTGGGCTACTGTGTTTTACCAGTGGTCAATTAATCGTTATAAGCAAACAACTCCCCAAAGTCACTGTGGTAGAAATATGGATAAATAAATGTCAATAAATGCCCAGAATTACAAAAGTGAGAATTAGAAAGTCCTCTTGCCCCCTCATGTCACATAAATCTCTAGAGGATTGCCACAGCAATTAATACGAGAGTGAAGTCCCAATTAGGATGATTAGTCTTCTCCTGCTTTCCACCTTCACTTATTTCACATCTATAGCTCTCAAATCACTTTCCTCTCATTCAGGAGACAATATTATCTGCAGTCATAAAAGATTTTCATGAAGAAGTTACAGTACAATCATTGAAAACTATTGTAGAAAGAAAACTGTTACTCATCATCTTATCTGCAGAAAAGAAACTTTGGGGAAGATGTTCAATAATGGGTCATTCATGCAACTGACTTAGAGAGTTTGCTTAAAAATATTTCACTTTAAAAATAATTACTGAGATGATTTCTAATGAGAAAGTATTGTTTACTTGGAAATTCATCTTAGGCATAGAAATGATAAAATAGAGATCTTAAAAAGAGTGTTTCAGTTCTGATTGAAGACTCAACAATATAAAAGGAGCATATGCTGGTGGAAACTATTTTGGACAGAGAATTAGAAAACCTGGGCACTTATTCTTGCTTTTGCTATTGAGTCGATGTGTGGGCTCCTCTATGCTGCTTCATTTGCTAGTGCCTCTCATCTTGTTTTCTCAAAAAAATTCAATAATGCCTTCTTCGTATTTTATAGTAGCATTATCAACACTTCAGAGGGCACCCATAAGAGAATCAAGGACTTTCCCCATAAGAGGACATTGTTCTAAATTATGCAATTTTTTCTTGTTTCGTTAGTTTTGTTTTTCTCTCTCTTTGTCTATCCATTTATTGTCACTTAAATATTCTTCCCCCAATGGTTTTTGATTCTAGAGTTTTAAGACTCCTCCCTGAAACAGTTGATCTTTTATTATTACCTCCCTTCGCCCACGTATTCAACATACTTATATTGAATGCCTACAGTGTGTAAAGATTATGCCAGTTGCAGGACATTATACAATTTTTTTTTAAGAGGAAGCTAGCAGGCAGAAAGCAAGAGTGAGGAGGAAGAGATATTTTATTTTGTTGTTAATTTTAGTTGTTCCCTCTTATTCTGGTCATGAACCAGATCCTTAGGTTGTAAGTGGACTACACACCCGGTGTGAACTTAATACCTGAGCCACCAGGGTGCACCCATTATAATATTTCAATCATGCACATGAAGGTGAAAGCAGCTGGTTTAAACTGCTGCCCAGCTTGTTGAAAAGTAACTGTGTTCAGTCCTCTTGATCTGCCCTCCCAGACCCAGGGAATATTTGGTAAGAAGCTATGGTTCAGTCTACTGCTTTTTCTAAATCCATTCTGATCTCCACAGAGTCTACAGCATCATGTAGGCTCCAGCGGATGCTAAGAAGTTGAGTAGACTTGAATGAAACTAAAAGAGCTAGCCTTCACTTTTCGCATCACACATCAAAGGGAATCTTTATGGCTGCTCCAGAATAATAAACTATGGGTTCATGGGTTGTCCTATTAAAGGAAACATCCATTTTACCAGGATAATCCCATCCAACGTTATACCCTAAGGTATGGCTGGAGTTAAGACTTGAATCTCTTGGCATTTCTAATTTGATTATATTCTTAAATTAAGAGAACCCTCAGGGTAAGAAAAAAAAGTATGAAATACATTCTACAGATAAACATACCCAATTGGATAACATTTCATGAAGTTATCTTCTCCTGTAGGGTTTTCAGTAACTTGGTCTCCATTCAAGCAGGTACCAAAAGGTTTTTTCTCAAAATGCCTTACCTTTTCGTTTTCTTTCCACGTAATGGGAAACATTGAAAATCAGTGATATAACCAGAGCTAGGCCCAAAAAGGCTAGAATTGCCCAGACATAAAACTGGCATTCAGAGTTTCCTAGAAATAAAAAGAGAAGCATAGACATAATATAATAGCTGCTTACTCATTTGTTTTGAACTCAGTATTCCCACAATTAAAACCATTGTATTTATTCATAATGAATGACAAATCCTCTGCCAAGAAATTAACATTGATAGTTCAAAGCTTCTTCCAGATTCAAAGTGGATATTGGTGATGAGTCCCTGCATTTAGCCTGGACAAAAGGAAGCAAGTTTTCCACTTTTAGTGCTGATGAAACCGAAGACGTTTTTTCATCTGGCTATGAAAACTTCACAACTGATGACTGCTTATAAACACTTCGGTTCAAAATCAAGTCTATCCAAATGATCTCCAATCATAATGTTCGATACTTTGCCCCTTGTTTAAATCCTTAGACGATGATCATGCATTTCTTACTACTTAAGGAAAACCGGTTATTTCTTCTATTAGTCCCTGTGGTATAGGATGCTATGTATTGGAATGTAACAATAATTCTGGAATCACAATAACCCAATTTTGCCAAGACTGGCCACCAGGAACTTTCTCATACTATTTAGAACTCCATAAGTTAATAGTAGATCATGCTTCTCTTTCCCTTTGTGAAAGTCTCTTTATTCCTTGCTAAGCCACATAGGAGGTGTTGTGGAATACTGCCTGTCAGTTGTCCCTGATTGTATAACAGTCTTTACATACATAATTTATCAGATGGAGATGAAAGTAATGGCAAGAAAACATAAGTAAGGAAATAAGTTAGTCGATGTAAAACCTAAAGGAAAATAAGAAACAAATTCTATAAATTAATGAATTGAGGTAATGAACCCTGATAGACTAAGATAGCAAAACATTGAAGAGATAGATGACTACTGTAATAAAATTGTTCATAGAATTATAGTGATGTGTAATGATTCTTTTATTATTACTTTTAAAGTTCATATATATTTATAGATATAGAATATATTTGCATATGCTTTATATGTGTGAATTATTTAAGTATGTACTATATATGTACATGTATATATACATTTATTTTTTAAATTATATATTCATGTGTTCAGTAGTATCAATCGGATACTTCTATACCAGAAACTATGTCCTCTATTAGGGAATCAAAGATAAGGAAAGCTGAATCTTTGCCCTTGAGTACTCTCTATTTAGTTGAAGACATGCATGTATAAACACATAATTAGAAATGCAGTGTGAGAACAGCTACCAAAGAGATGGTATTCCTTCAGAGTCCCTACTCTGTGTGACTGCCTAAAATCAGAGCTCATTCTAGGACTTTTCAATGATGTACAAATTAACTCACTGTAAATGTTTTTATGTCCTAGATATATATGTATGCTTATGATATGTTTATCACTTATTCACATATACAGTGATTTAGTTTGAACTACTCTGCAGCTGTTTTAACACCAGATATAGTGTATTCTGATATCTGTTACCTTCTCTTTAACTTAGTACCACGTTATTGCTAGATGTTCAAAATGCCAATACGCTCCACAGATATTAGAACCATTTCTGCCTTTTACTCTACAGTACCAGACATAGTATGTGTATGAACTTTTTCAATAATTGGTTAGCAAATGGATAAAGGTAGTGATGATGGTAATGAAATGTGGGGCTTTATTATTTTAAGGATATTTTATGGCTTTAGCATGTCTTCAGTTTTCCGCTGACTTTAACAATCTATCATTTCTAGCTAATTCTTTCCCAAGACTATTTTCCCTTCTATAACATGATCTGAGTTTTAACCAGGAAGATTCTCAGTTAGAAGCATTTTATTTCATGACATTCTTGATATCTTTCACATCTTTTTTATTGCCACCAAAAAATGCTCACACTCTGAAAATACACACATGTGTTTACATACAAGAAGATTAAATATTGAGTAGATAAATGGTAGAAGTGTTCAGCTTGAATGGCAGCTCTTTATAAATGTTCACACACAGAGTTAATTTCCCCTGACTCAAATTGCTTTCTACATGGAGTAGCAGGGACATCTCTAGACCCATGTGGGGACCATGGGTGTAATGATACAGTGCAGTGCTTCTGACAACATTAAATGCCCAAAGTGCTTAAAACTTCTCATCCAAGAAATGCAGTCTTTAGTGTCATTATTCATTCATTGTAATTACTTTCATTTATATGAATTCTATCAGTTTTAAAAGTACTCCCACACAATTGGAATTTACCTTTTTACAGTGTAAAAAAAAAAAAGAGTTCTTGCAAAGCCATCAATGAGGCACTGAGAGCTAGGAAAACATTATTGAAGTTTCTCTCTCTCTCTTCCATTGACAGAGACCAACAGCAGTAGGTCTGCTGATAATCCCTCTAAAGCCAGCAAGTTTTTGGCAGGCACAGCATTTGGAATTCACAATTCCATGTGCTCTGGAAGGAAACCCAGATCAAGAAATACAATGCCTTTCTGCTGGCAGGTTTGATTCACACCAAAATCTTTATTTAAACAATCAGCAATAGAAAAAGCAATAAATACAATGCTTAATTGTTTCTCCTTCAGGGGCCAAGTGCATGGGTTTATAGTCTATACAGAGTGCCCCTCTTTGGCTTGTAAACTGTGTCAGAGTGGTGACCGTGTCTTTCTTCTTTGCATTCCTCGGATTTATTTAGTTTAGGCACCTCCGCAGGTGAAATGAAAAAGTTCTGATACTACATGCCTGCGGATTCTACTCATAAAATGAGCTTTCCTTACTGTGGTGATGATCTAGTGCTGAACTGAGCACATTCTTTGTGCTTTTGTGAATGTGGAGCATTGTTGCTAGGACCACAGCCCCGTCCGCCCATGAAGGTATGAGAGTCACAGACAGGCGCTCCAGACCGGCTTCTCAAAGCCAGTCTCAGGCTTTCCGATAATAAGATAGTCTTTTTTTAATGCAAAAAGGGAAACCTGTCAACCTTGAAGGGGTGTGGGTAATGAACCGAGGGCTGTTTGAGATGTGAATGTTGTCTTTGAGACGTGAATGTTGTCTGCGGGCGTATGGGGAGAGGTACAATAAAAATGGGCTTCGGAATGTCTGTTGCAAACTGTGGAGAAAAAGAATGAGAAAAGCGACTTACTAGTTGCGGGACTTTCAGCAAATCAAGGGACCTCACTGAGTCCACTGTAAAATGAGTTCAGAACTCTAGTTCTCTTTCTAGTACTTCGTGAATCCTCTTAAATACTACTAAAGTTAATTGAGGAAAGTATACATATGGGAGTGCGGTGAAAGATAGATTTTTAAGACAGCATGTTAGGTTTCCTCAGGACTAGACCTGTTGCTCTTATATATAATTCAACTTCACTTGGGATTGGTCAACTTGAGAACAGCTGTTGGGATTTTCAGTACTGTCCCAATCCTGCTGTGGTTGAACCTCTCTCACCTGTCTTTAACTACTCTGCATTATTTATGTCCTCATATGAGAAAAGTGCCTGGTGAAGACTCTCTGAAGAAGGCCTGGGTATGTGGAAATCGAGCCCACAAAATTGTTTGATGGCTGTGTTTCTTTAAGATTTTAAGAAAGCGTGTCAATTGTTTTCTCTCTTTCAAAATTCAGGAATGCTGAGAAAATGTAATAAAAAGTGTCCAGTAGTGCTATTTTATTATTAGCTAGCAATTTATGGACGGGTTTTTTTTTTTTTTTTGAGCTCTGATTTTTAAGTTATCTGTTCCTGGGATAACATTTCAAAAATCACTGCCAAATATCACCAAAATTAAATGGATGGTGCATTGTATATACACCTTTTATTTAAAGGGCATCCGAGTTAAAAGATGATGCGTAAATCAGTCCTATCTAGTCTCTAAAAGAAAAGTTTTCATTGTTCTCAAAAAAGGTGATTGAGGCTGAAGGATAGATAAAAATCAGTAAACCCAGGGAAAAATCCTCTTCTTCAAAAACAGCAATGTTAACTAAATTGTGAATCAGTGTTTAAACTAAATTAATGGTGGCCCAAAGGAGTTGTCACTATCTGATTTAGCTCATATTGGTTTTATGTGATGCAGAAACACAGCAGGAATTATGATATGGACACAAGTATTGATGTAGCGATAAGACATACTGGAAGGAGGAAAGGAAAGATTTGTGTTTTTCTTTCTGCACATTGTTTTGTTGAACTAGGAATGATTTTTCTTTTTTCATTGTAGTCACACTGATTTTCATGTTGACTTCACCTATCTAAGTGTAAAAACATTGTCTTCTGATTTTCCTCTTTCACATTTAGGTTTTTTGGTTTTGGATTTTCCCCCCTTTCTTTTAAGACCAATGAGACTTTAATGGCAAATACTTTGTATTTTTTATCTTCTGTGGAATTCTAGAAGGTCTTAATTGACAATGAAGAACTCCATTACACCTCAAGGAAAAATTTAAACTACATAATCCTATGGGGGGGAATTTTATTATCCCCTTTATAAAATTAGAATTAGTTAATCCTGGATAGATTTTAATGTCATATTCACATCTTTCCCAAGTTCCCCATCTCATGGTAATTATTCATAGTATTACTATGTCCATTTCTTGCAGGGCACTAGATAAATTCTAACGATTGTTTTTGTTCTTTTTCTAATCTATGAACCTGGAAAAGATAAGGAGAAGTATGAAAATCATATGTCACTTTATGTTCCCTGTGTAGTTAATACTATTGATTTTAAAATCCTCCAAACAAAACACTGGGAAGCTAATTCACAGAAATTATAGTGTATACTACCTTTATAAATAGCTTGTACAAATTGTTATTAAAGGCATTATAAGCACAATAATTAAGCAAAAGGTATAATCAGACAGTTCACATACGATAGAATTATGAACAGCTTAAAAACTCAGGAAAAAATGTTCAGCCTCCCTATAATCCAACTAATGCATATTAAACGATGGGTTAGTATGTTGTGCAAATCAAATTAGTAAAGATTTTTTCAAATGAGATCAGCCTATTAAGGAGAAACACGACTAGAATGGGAGTGAATTTGCCTCATTCTTGAAAAGCAATTTGGCAATCATGAGATTTAAAATGTTCATAACCTCTTCTTCAGCAGTTCCACGTCTAGAAATCTTTCTGAAGAAAATAGCCCTTTTTGTAGAAACAAAGCTATAGAGTTTTTCATCTTTTTGTCATTTAAAATATAAAAAAACTGGGAACAACATAAAAGGCCAACATTAAACACATAACTAAGTAAACCATCAGTTAGCCAAATAGATACCATTTTGTGCATTCCTTTAAAATCATGAAGCAGTAAAGCTATCCATAAAAAAGGAAATGATTATGGTACGTGAATGAAAAAAGTGAAATTTATGATTTGATATACATTATTATTTAAGTTATAAAAAGCAAAACATTTAGACTAGAGATCATTAAAATTCTTGTGTTTTTTTTATAGTGATGGGAGCTATGTTAACATTATTTTTTCTTTTTCATGTACATCACAGCTCTCTCACCTTATAGAATATGCGTATTTTCTTACAAAAAGATACTTACTAGAGAAATTAAAAGCACATTAAAAGAATTAAAAGGAATGAATCAGATTCATCGCCGCAGGTATCTGGTTAATAATAGTTAATAATAATACAGTCCATGCCACAAGTGATTGAATTTTCACGGACTTCTGCCAGATTGTCACCTCCCTGAGTGCTGATAGTTAGTTGCTGAGAAAATAATATAGTGTCTAAACTCTGAGAAGTTAGACTATGGCTATGCCTCACCTGCCTTATAAATAAGCAACTAGACTGAGCAGGAATATACTTGGTCAATGAAAATTCCTTTAACAATAACAAATACTTTAAGTGGAGTAACTCGCAAAGCACACTCACTAAACAGATATAACTACCTTCATGTGGTAAAAGCACTGCCCTTTCTGCATTTTAAGAGAAAATAATTAACACTTCAATCTATTTTAAAATGTTCTAATTATTTCAAAAGTTCTCTTGTATTTTAAAAATAACTGTACACTAAGTTACTTTCCGAATTGTAAGTATCTTTTTGTTAGCCAAGTCTCTCAACGGGAGTAAATTTTTAGGCATAAGAAAGGGGCAAAAAATGGTTTAATGCACTTACCTGACATGCTTCTTTGCTCAGAGAAATCCTCATGTAGCCATCAGGCAAATGTATTGATTAAAAATGCTCCCACAAACTTTTTTTCTGAGTAATGCTGCTGTTGTGTAGAAGTGGTGTGGCAGTAAGACTTGTCTTTTGTCTCTGTCTCAGGTTTTTTTTTCTCTCTTCTGTTTCATAAAATCTTTTGTGTGTACTTTGTTCAGTTACAAACAGGAAATGTGGTGATAGAGGCTTCTAGAGTTTTTATCTGAAACCAGTAGGCTCTGACATTTTTGTAATCTGTGAAAAAAAAATCTTACATGCCTCCACACTCTGGTATTTGAGGTTTTTTAAAAAATTATTATTATCATTACCTAGATCTAAAAATAAATGATGAAATAAAGGTCTGACTTAGACACAGAGGTCTCCCAACTTTCTTGTGAGAATCCAAGCATTGTCTCAAAAGTGAGGTCACATGGAAACCAAATAAATACACCGAACTGAGAGGAAACCCATGACAAGCCCCAGGTGTGCTCAGCTGTTGGTTATGTTTTGTTTGAGGTGAGCTAGAGGAAAGAGGCTTTTCCACGACCATGGATCACATAGCTTCTGTACATTAGTTACTGGAAATAGGGTACCTGCCTTCTTTCTGCCCTCGCTCTGCAGCGGTAGGAGTCCCTCTGTCCAGTCTAGGACCGCCTGGCTGCAGGCTCCAGAGTCGTCAACTCAACACCCAGTCTCTCTATCAGTTCTTAGATGTTAGCGTGTTGTGGTGGATTATGTGGCACTAGTTTAACATTCATATTCCTGAGCCCTCCTGTATCCGAATATTTGGCGATGAGCCCAGGAATCTGCGTTTTTCACAAGCACCCCTTGCAAATTTTACCAGGGGTGCTCTGGACAATGCTGAGAAATTCATACGCATCTGTCAATGGCAGTGCTTTTCTTCCGAACATTAGTCAAATATAAATGGTCTTGGTCTTGTCTATGAAAATAGTTTATATGTTTCTGTGTGTGCATATACTGATATACATGCATGGGCATATTGTGTGGCTATGCATATGTGTTATTTACTCCACCAGTTTTCTTTAATGATAGGAGACATGATAAACCTGAATTCACTATATTACAAAAATGGATATTCCTCAACCTTAAGAACTTGAAGCTTTAAAATAAAACATTTGAAGCACAGATTCAGTGCAATACGACTTACAGGATATTTTCTGCTAGCTGAGAGTACTGATCTTATCCCTCATGAGAACCCCAGCGTCTACCACAATGCTTGGCACATGATAGGTCTCAAACATTCTTATAGCGACTGAAGAAAATAAAATAAATATTCATCTCCTTGTTCCACTATGGAAAACAACTCCCTAGTCACCAACTACAGGCCTTTTTTCTTTGAACAGAGTAGGCTAAATACAAACTGATTTTTCCACTTTAATTACTTGCCCTCCAAGTATTTCCTGTGAATCACTGAATGATTAATTGTAAGAGTGGATAACTGGCATGGAGAATGTAAACCCCAGAAATAGTGGCGACCTGGTCATCTACAGAAGTTGATTTACATGTACCTCAAACCAATTTAATGTTATTATGCAATATTTCTATAATAAATTTAGTTTTTAAAAAAGTAAATAATAAAAAAAAACCCTGCTACTGAGATCAAATAGGCCATTCTAGTGGTTAAAAAATAAATAAATAAAATATCAGATCCACCTTGCTCCAGTAGTAAAAGTAAAAGTTTTCAAGCAGATTTGCTAAATTTGTGTTTAAAGGAAATTTGTGCAGGCAGGAATGAAGGAGAGCAGAGGACAGAAGGCAGGAAGAGAGAGGAGGAAGAAGCATTTCATTTTGTTGAGTTGTTCATCGTGGGTGCTCTCACCTTGCCCCAGGACTCGAGCTGGGTCCTTGGGCTCTGCATGGACTGTGCCTAACCACTGCCATGCTAGGGTGCCCCCACATGCATTCAAATTTAATTTATATGCAATGAACGGCACCAAAGTGAAGATAATTTGATGAATTTCAAGAAATACACGCAACCTAATGACCACAAACATAATCAGGATATATAATCCCAGTCTATCACCACAGAAATCATTCCTCACACTCCTTTATGTCAGACTTCTCTCCTCACTGACCCCTAGCAATAGCTGATCTTCTTGCTGGAACTATATATTTTTTTCCCAGATATTTCAAATGAATTATATCCTCTGCAAACTAGAATCTAAAACTAAAAGAGACCATGGAGATTCTCTAGTCGTATTTTCTAGAAAAAAATTCTAAATATGTTCCTTAGAACACTAGGCCCTTAAGAAACTCCAGAAAAATAAATGCTACAAATATATTATTTGTATGATAAAAACTGTATATTGCTTTCACCTTCAAGGATGCATATTAGTATATTAAAGGCTGAAGTACGTCCTTCAGAAAAAAACCTCAAATAATCGTTTTGTCAAAACTTTTCCAAATCTATTTGGCCAGAACATTTTTTGTTCAACTGCCACCCATCGACAGAGTGACAGGAGGCATGTGAGCAGGTGTGGATGCCTGCAGACCAAGAATTCAGAAGAGCAGAAGTTCCAAGCTCATATGGAGACTAGAGGATAAGAAAGAATCAGAAAGATTCATCCCAAGAATTATATAGAATACAGGAATGGGAACAGCTGAGGAGCTGACCCCAGACTTCCAGATATATTGGGGGATCAGAGACATTGAGAAAAGAGCCCAGATATATATGGGATGACTTTGAGGAACTAAACTTTGTTCTCGAGAGTGGATAACTGCCATGGAGAATATAAGCCCTAGACTAAAAAGAACTGCATAGATTAAGCAGAACTTTGGAATCTGGGCAAAGTACATTCTCTCTCTCTCTCTCTCTCTCTCTCTCTCTCTCTCTCTCTCTCTCTCTCTCTCTCTCTCTGTCTCTCTCTGTCTCTGTCTCTGTCTCTGTCTGCCTCTCTCTTTATATGGATATAGATTTAAATTTATCTATATACACAAGCAGACACATACATATATACCTATACATACACAGAGAGGACATTGGAGAGAAAAGGGAGTCTCAGGACTGGAAATTTAGGTGCAATGCTGCCTTTGTAAGACAGTACAGAGGATGAGAAAAGAAGGAACGAGCATTCCCCCTATCCTGGCTGATTCTTAAAAGCACAAATCCAGAAGCAACAGGTGTTCAGTAGTCAGCTTTGAAAGCAGAGTTCCAGTTCAGCAAGAATGACTCCATTTTTTAAAACGCAGGAATTCTGAGTGAGTTTGCAAAATGTGCCTCTTGGGACAGCTCACCAGAGAGACACACAAAGCAAGCCTACCAGGGTGGACAGCACTTGAAGCTGCTGACGTGCTTCCTTGCCTCAAGTCTGTGTTCACAGACACACACACGCAAGTCTGCAGAGGTGTCTGGTGGGGAAGGCAAGGCAGGGCTTGAGGAAGGGTAGGGAGGTCAGTAAGGTAGCCTGTAGTACATGCTAAGTGACTACCTAATGCTTTAAAAGAGTTAATGTGCATGATACATGATTGGCATTTCCAAAGTATCCTAGACTGACAAATTTGAACCACTTCACAATTTCTAATTATTGTAATGTTTTTGAAAAGTGATCTGCATTATAATGCTTCTCATTCCATCCATTTATATAATCAGAAGATAGAACAACATTGTTCAAGGTCACAGAGAAAGTTCGTGTCTGTGCATTGGATAGCTCTATATCTGTTCGAAATTTGCCAGGAAAAAATATAATTGCTTCTCATGAAATATAGATGGACATGGAAACATTATCAGATTATAAAAACGCCTATGGATTTGTGTTTGTTATGAAATAAATAGATTAGTGAGTGCATTCAGCGATGTGAATGATGGCTTCCTGAGCTATGTTCAAATAATACATGAACATGAGGTTTCTGTAGTACTTTTTTAATGAGATGGGTTATCAAAATGAAGCTTAGAAGAAAGCTAGACTAAGCAGAAATGTCCAGGCGAGCTTGAGCAGTTAGAAACATCGTAGGAAATTTGGGGCAAAGGTATGTGGTTTTGATGGACACCTGTCAAGAAATGAAAATTTTAAGGCCAACAAAACTGAAGTTTTGTTGCCAAAAGAAAATGAAAAACATATCAGAATGGCAGTTGTCATTCAGATTTCTCCATACTCAGAAAAGTGGAACATAGAGTATGGAAAGGCCTAGTTTCAAACTTCTTTTTTATGATTATTATTTTTATAATTAATCTTTATCACTATAATGCATGTGTTAATATATATTCTACACATATCTAAACATATACTTCTAGATATATGTTCAAATTATTTGCAATAGCATGCACTGCTTTTATATGGAAAAGAGGCTTCTTTATTTCAAAGGCTCTGCAGAATATCATTGTTATAGCTTATTTCTGTGTTTTTTTTTCTTTATTCTAGTCAATCATTCTTTAGTAAGACTAAAGCTGATAAAAAGTAAGCAAATAACTTTATGAAAGACAGGAGGGAGGGGCCCTGTGCTTTCAGCAATGTCACTTTGAAATGTAAACGTTTTCAATGCTAATTACATTTGATTAGATTATACTGGTGATACATATTTTCCACTAAGTTTATACAGTAGGGTCCTGAAAAAAACAACAACAATTATTCAAATAAAATAATAACATAAGAGCATTAGAACATGCATAGATTTAGCATAAGATTCTCAGATCTTCTTATTATACTTAGAGCTTTACAGAACCAGACTTCTTTGGAAATCAAACCTAAGCAAAAGAATAAACAACAAAAATTCAGAAACGAGACTGAAAAAGTGACCAACAGACACAGTCTGTTTTTCTGCATGTGAAAGGCTTAAGTATCAAAATTTTCTAGAAGAAAATTTTGCCAATTACACATTTCCATGTGACACCCTAACAGAGTTTTATTCGCAAAGTTAAAGCATTCTAAAAAATTGTGTTCTTATTTGAAACACAGCCGACTCAGATAAAGTAAAACCAATGTATTTACTGTAAGATTTCTTATACCTTTAGTTAATTGCTGTGCAATTTCTCTTCTCGAGAATTTTTTTTTTATTTAAAAAATATTGCACAAAAGAAACATTTATTGTAACTTATTTTCAAAGCATTTAGAAGGGCTTCTCTTCTGATGTATATATTTTGAAAACACTTGTCAGACAACTTTTTTTTTCTGTTGAAATGGCTCTTAACTTATGGCTTCCTCCCACATTCAGGGTCTGACTTATTTGAGGCACACCACAAATATATCAGCTTTACTACCTTTGTATGAATTTCCATTTCTAGAGGTGTTTTGCTTGCGCTTAGTTAGAGGAATAAGTCCTTAAAATTCAAATGTTCTACAACAGTAGGTTAAATTTTGATCCAAATATGAAGATATGGGGCTAAGACATTTCTAGGAAAAGGTAAGCTTTAGTTGAAGGACTTTAGGGACTAGGAACATAAGAGTAGAAGTTAGAAACATCAGAAATGATGCCGTCAGTTTCCTAACAACAGTCAGACCTACAACAGTCAAAAGGAGAGTTGAATGAGTTTATAGTTTCAGGTGGGGCTAACAGGAAGAACCAGGAATGCTGATACCTTGTAGGTGAACAGCAGAGGGAGGCCATGACCACCATTAAGCTTGAGAGGATTATCGGAATATCAGTTGCTGGAACCCAGTGAGAGATGTAGCTGGAAGAAAGATGTCTGACAGGAGCTCTGTCTTTCAGTTGAAACAACAAACAGCATAGCCATTGGTATCTACAATCGGCCAAGGAGGGATCTGTGAGACAAACATCCCATTTGTATCTCCTTTGCCTTCCTGCACTCCATTTTATCAGGCATTTTCTTCATGGGTTGAGCCCAGCGAAATCAGAGGGATAGAGATCCTTCATGGTGTCATCCGTAGAAGTCAGGCTCTCATGACTGGAATTGGGATGAAGAACAGAGAATGGACCTGACATGATAAATATGTAAGAGGTGCTGAAAATGATCTGTTTAGAGAGATACTATATGTCTTGCTACATATGGACTTTATCATTTTATCAGCAGACATTTTCCAGGAGGAGAGGAGGAAATAAGAACAATTAATTCTGATGTTTTTAAACTAGTTTAGAATATGTAATATGTATTATAACATATTTAATATATGTAATATATCATCAGGTGCTTTTGTTGGCTCCTAAAATAATACTTGAGATGTCCTAAATAGCATTAAGTTGCTTCTGCATAATAAAACAAAACTAAGAATAAAATTTATCCAGAGATTGTGTAAAAATGATAAAAGGAAGGATATAATAAAGGGAAAATACATTAAAATTTCCAAGAGTTTAAGAAAAATATAGATCTTTAAAGTAGAAAAAGGACTCCAAGAGAAATAATAAAGCCAATGTGGTAGATAGTTAATATCTGAGGACTTTAAATGCTGGATATGTGAGAACACTTTATTCTAGTCTTGCAGTTATTTTGTAAAGTCTGAAATTAGGTCAAAGCTAAAACTTTAAAAATAAATTGAAATTATTTAAAGCACCATCTGGCATACAAGAAATGCTCAGTAAGGACTAGATGTTGATCCTATCAGTATTAGCTGATAACAAAATCAAATAAAATCTCTACAAGAAAAAAAGTACAGACAGATTCTTCCTCATACATACAGGTAAGAAGTTCTTAATAACGAGGGTGTGTAATCCAGGAATATATTAAAAGGATAATATATCATGACTGAGTGGGATTTATCCCAGGAAATTAATGTGGTGTAGGATTAGACATCAATCAATTTAAGTCTTTAGATTAACAGATCAAAACAAAATAAAACAAAACCTACAAGCCCCAAAACAAACAGTCATACATCAGATCCATAGAGGCAGAAAACTATTCCATAAAAATCCCAATATGCCTCACTGAGTAAAAGATTAAACTCTCGGGCATCTAGAAAGAGAAGGCAACTTTTCAACATAATTAAGAGTTCTCAAAAAATTCTGCTAGTCACATCATTATTAATGGTGAATTACTGAATTTTCTCCCAGTTTAGGCATAAGTCAAGGATGTCCGCTCATCACTTTATATTTTATTTTTGTGGTTTGAATTAGCTTTCTAAAAATTAATTATTTTATTTTTACACATTAAAATAAACTCATATGTATAGGTTCCCTATTCCTCATATATATATATATATATATATATATATCAACACACCCTGCCCTCCACCCAGTCACCAAGTGTTCTTCACCACTGTCCAGTGGGCTCCGCCACCATTTCTCCCCAATTCCCTCCTGTTCCGTTCCCTATTGGTAACCTTAGTTTTGTTGCTTGTCCAAAGGTTGGTTTAGTTTCATCTGTTCCTTTGTTTTGTCTATTTGCATTCCACATATGAGGAGGTCACCTGTTATCTATCTTCCTTTGACTTATCTCACTTAGTATAATCCCTTCTAGATGCCTCCATGTTGATTCAAATGGCAGGGTTTCGTCTCTTCTAAGGGCTGTGTAGTATTCCATTGTATAATTGTACCACATCTTTTTGATCCATTCATCTGACATTGGACACTTAGGTGGTTTCCAGTTCTTGTCTGTTCTGAATAGGGCTGCAGTAAACACGGGGGTGCATAAATTTCTGTAAATGCCATTCATCACTTTAATTCAACATTGTTCTGGAAGTTCTAGACCAAACAAAAAGACAGCAAAAAGGAATTAAATGCATCTGAATTGGACATGAGATGTAAAACTATATTACAAGTGACAGGATTCTATAGACTTTAAGGGGAAAATCTGCTAGAATTAATTAGCAAGAGTAACAGAGTTTCGAATATCAGATTAATATATACAATTTAATTGTACTTTTTTATACTAGCAATGAGAAATTGACATGAAATTAGAGCAGATATGAGATCAGTAGATTTGAGGACTGGAGGTTGGGAATTTATTGACTTAAAAGGGACACAGGAAACTTTAGAGGGGACATTTTTAAATAGTCAGTTTTACTATGTGTAAAATATACCTTGATATATTTAATTTAAAATACGATGGTAATAAAGATGAAAAAGTAAAAATCTGAGTCCATGTTGCTAAATAAATAAATAGGTAATTGTTTCTTTGTGTGTCATAAGTGGAGAAGAAACTATGGAATTGGAAAAGTCACCATTTTGAAACTATAAAACTAATAAATGCTGGAAAAAATGAAAATTTTCCTCATTTTAAATTTATCTTTTGAATTTTATTGAAGGGACATTGTATCATAACTTTATATAGGTTTAAGATGTGCATCATAAATCAATATAAGTATAGAACATATTAATTTTGCTACAGACAGTTCAAGTCTATCCTTCACCATGTATTGACCCCTTTAACCGACTTAACTCGTCCCCTTTCCCTTCCCCTCTGGTAACCACTAATTTGATTCTATAGACTGAAACTTTCTGTTTGGTACATTTGTTTGGTTTATCTGCATACTACTTATGAGTAGAAGCACATGATGTTTGTCTTTCTCCTTTGAACTTATCTCATTAAGCATAGTTCTCGCTAGGTCCATACATGTTCTTAAAATTGCCAGAATTTGATCCTTTTTGATAATGTGCGTGTGTGTGTTTGTGATATCTACTTTATCCACTCATCTGTCAATGAACATTTCATGTGTTTCCAGCTCTTGATTATTGTAAATGGTGCTGTAATTTACACAGGGATGGATATATAGCTGTAATAAGTACCTTTGTGTTTTTCAGATAAATATCAAGAATTGGATAATGGAATCCTATGGGATTTCTATATTTAGAAGTTTTGGGGAATCGTCATATTTCTTTTCAAAATGATTGTACCAATTTACACTCCCACCATAAATATATAAGGCTCCCATTTCTCTGCATTCTTGCTAGCACTCATTTCTATCTTTTTAATAAGAGCCATTTTCACAGGTATGAAGTGCTATCTCATTGTTGTTTTGGTTTGCCTTTCAATAATAATTAGAGATGTAGAGCATCTTTTCATATGCCTGTTGGCCATCTGTGTGTCTGTTTTAGAGGAGTGTCTAGTTAGATCTTCTGCCCATTTTTTAATTGTGTTGCTTCATTTGTTTTTTATTGTTGAGTTTTATGATTGGGGATATTAACTCCTTGAATATGTATGATATGCAAATATCTTCTCCCATTCAGGAGAATGTCTTTCCATTTTAATAGTTTCTACTGTGCAGAATTTTTTTAGTTTGATGTAGTCCCAAATGTTTATTTTAGATTTGTTTTCACTTGCCATTGGAGTTAAGTTCGCAAAGACATCTCTCAGGTCAGTGTTCAAGAGTGTATTGCCTATATTTTCTTCTATGTGTTTTATGGTTTCAGGTCTTAAATCCAACTCTTTAATCCATTTAAAATTAATTTATGTGTTTAGTATTAGAAAGTGACCTAGTTTCATTCATTTGCATGTGGCTGTTGAGTTTATCTAACACCATTTATTAAAGTAATTGTCCTCTCCCCATTGTATATTTCTGACTCTTTTGCCATAAATTAGTTGACCATATATTAGTGAATTTATTTCTGAGCTCTCAACTCTATTCCATTGATCTCTGTGTCTGCTTTTATTCCAATACTATGATGATTTGATTACTTTGCTTTGTGGTATAGTTTGAAGTCTGAGATAATGATTCTTCCATTTTTGTTCTTTTTTTCTCAGAATTGCTTTTGTTATTTGGGGACTTTTTATATTTCCAAATAAAATTCATTCTATTTTGTTTCTGTGAAGAATGGAATTGGGATTTTTGATAGAGATTGCATAAAATCACTATATTGCTTTAGGTAATATAGTCATTTTAACAGTGTTAATTCTTCCAATCTGTGAGCATAGAATATCTTTCCATTTTTTTATCCTTCTGTTTATTTTTAAAATATTTATTATTTGGTTAGTTCACAATGTTAAACTTCATTTAGCACTTTGAAATTGCACCTCTGTCTAATTCTATTTCTTTTAATAGTGTTATAAAGTCACATCTTTCACTCCTTTGGTTATATTTAATTCCAAGGTATTTCTTTTTTTTTTTTGGATACACTTATATATGAGGCTGTTTTCCTCAGTTCTCTTTATACTGGTTTGTTATTTTTATTGAAATGCAGCAGACAAATATACCGATTTTGGAGGCTGTCACTTTACTGTCCCATTTCTTTTTTCTAGCAGCTTTTTACTGGAGTCTTTGGAATTCTCTACATTAACATGTCATCTGCAAATAGTGATAGTTTCACTTCTTTTGCTAATGTGGATATATTTAATGTCCTTTTCTTGTCTAATTGCACTGACTATGACATATAACATTATATTAAAAAATAATAAAAATAAATGTTAAATAATAGTGGGCATCCCTGCTTGTTACTGATCTTAGAGCAAAAACTTTTAGTTTTTTACCATTAACTATGAGGTTGGCTGTGGGGTTTTCATATTTACCTTTTCTTATGTTGAGATATGTTCCATCTGTACTCATTTTATAGGATTTTTAGCATAAAATCATGTTTAATTTTACTTTTTTTGCATATATGATTTTTGTCCCTTTTATTGATGTTATGTATCACATTTTTTTGATTTGTGTTTATTAAACTATCCTCCCATCCCTGGAATAAATTCCACTTGATCATGGTATATGATTATTTTAATGAGTTCTTGAATTCCGTTTGCCAGTATGTTTTTGAGAATTTTTGAATCAATATTCATCAGAGATATTAGTTTATGATTATCTTTTGGAAGATGTTGTCTGGTTTTGAAATTGGTAATATTGGCATCATAAAAAATTTGGAGTTGATCTTCATCAATTTTTTGGAAAAATTTGAGAAGGATTGGCATTAATTCATCTTTGAATATTTGGTAGAATCCACTGGTGAAACTATCAAGTCCTGATATTTTGTTTTCTGGGATATTTGTTATTAGTTGTATTTTCTGTGTTTGTGACTGGCTGGTTCAGATTTTCTATTTCTTCTTGATTTAGTATTAGAATGTTGTATATTTCTATGAATTTGTCCATTTCTTTAAACTTAGGCAACTTTTTTTTACTGTGTAGGTAGGTGTTTATAATATTTTTTTAGGATCCCCTGCATTTCTGCAATATCTGCTGTAAATTCTCTTTCATATCTGATTTTTTGATTTGCGTTTTCTCCATGAGTCTGGCAAATTGTCTATTTTGTTTATTTTTCAAAAACTAGTCCTTCATTTTATGGATTCTTTGAGTAGTCTTTTGATCTCTATTTTATTTATTTCTGCTCTAGTTTTTTTTTTTTATACTGAATTTTGGTTTCATTCTTTTTCTTTTTCAATTTCACTATGTGTAATTTAAGGGTCTTTCTATTTGTGACTCTTCTTATTTCCTGAATAGGCTGGCATTGCTGTAAATTAAAGTCACCTACTAATATTGTATTGTCATTGTTTTCCTTTAGGTATGTTAATATTTGTTTGCATATTGGAGTTCTCCCATATATTAATATATGCTGTGTCTTCCTGTTGTATGGATCCCTTTATCATTAAATATAATGGCTACCTTCATCTGTTATTATCTTATTTGCCTGGAAGTTTATTTTTTCTGTTACCAGTATTGTGTTTCCCATCTTTTTTCTTTTTCCATTGACCTGGAGTATCATTTTCTATTCCTTAACTTTAAGTCTATGTTTGTCTTTATGGTTTAAGTGTGTCTCTTATAAGCTGCATATAGTTGAATTCTGTTTTTTAATCCATTCAGCCAACTGTGCCTTTTGATTGGTGAGTTCGGTCCCTTTACAATTCAAGGTCATTCTTTATATGATGACTTGTTACTGACATTTTGCCTTTTGTTTTCTGGTTTTGTCTATTTGTTGCCTTAATTTTTTGAGAACTTAAAAGAATTTGGATAGAAGAATATCTCTCAACATTTCTTATAGAGGAGATCCTGTGGAAGGAAACGCCGTCAGCTTTTGTGTCAGGCAAAATATTATTTCCTCATATCTGAAAGAGAGTTGTATAGGATATAGTGTTCTTAAATGGCAGTTATTATCTTGGAGTACATTGAATATATCCCCTCTCTCCTGGCCTACAGTGCTTCTGCTGAGAAGTCTGATGATAGCCTAATGGCAGTACCATTATGTTACATTTCCCCGCCTGACTGCTTTTAATATTCTTCATTTGTTTTGGACTTTTGATTATTTTACTATTGTGTGTCTTTGTGTAGGTCTCTTTGCTTTCAGATAACCAGGTGTTTTGTTGGCTCATTGACTTGTATACTCAGTTCCTTCCCCAGTTTTGGACAGTTTTCAATTCTTTCTTTAAATATATCCTGTTTCCTTCTCTCTCTCTTCACTTTCTGGGATGCTCATTATTCTTATGTTCCCCTTCCTAATGAAGTTGGATAGTTCTCAGAGTGTTTGATTATTTTACTTTAATTTCTCCGCCTTTTTCCATCTGGTTGAGTCTATGTTCCTGTCTTCCAGATCACTGATCTGTTCTTCTTTGGTCTATTCTGCTTCCATACCTTTCTATAGCATTCTGGATCTCATTCCTGATCTCATTCCTTGCATTATTTGCACCCTTAGTCTCTATTAGCTTTTTATTTTAAGCTACAATTTGTACCTTCTCATTAATTTTTTTTTTGAGCATATTAACTTGCTACATTAACTTTTCTTATATGTCTTTGGCTTGCTTTGCTGTTACCTCTTGTAATCTTTGAACTGTTTTTCTGAGGTTTCTTGTACCTATTTGTCTCTTTAGAATTGTTATTTGACTACTTATCTGTAAAAAAGAAATATAATTTTCCACATCTTTGAATGGATTCTGGAGAGGTGCCATTGTCTCTTGATGATGTTACAATATTTTGAAGCCTCAGTTTATCCCATATCACTTTCTCTCTTCTCTTGGTAGTCTTGGAACTGAGATACTTATCTTTTTTACTTTACCAGAAGGTAAAGTGGCTTTATTTTTTTCACCATTGCAGGCTTCTGTAGAAAATAACCCTTGCTGAGTCAACTGGGTGAAGGACGGCTGTGGAGTAGAGGAGGGGAACGGTAGACTTGGGGACAGCTGTTGTCATGGGTGCATCAAAGCCAACCCTCCTCTCTTGAATCCCAGACCTGAGTGTTGGCAAGATATCACCTGTACTGTTGATGTATTTCATTGTGTCAGTTGGGGAGGGGTAGCACAATTCAGAGCTATCTCTCTCTGTCATCCTCCTTTTTGAGTTCCCAGCCAGTATGGAGACTGGGGTCCAGACCTTAACCTCTCCGTATGGGCTACACCTAATCCAAGCATGTGTATTACTATGCAATTTCTGTTCTTCCCCTCCCTGGGGCCTGAGGCTGGATTTGCCAACTGTTGTTTCAATCCTGCCTAGATACAGAAGAGGCAGCCTCTTCAAATCTCTTTCCATCTACCTTTCATCACACCAGTGCATGGATCTCCTTTCCAATACTATGTTTTTTGAGGTGCTGGTATGCTTCAGCCTCCCCACCATGCTATGAGGTCCTCTCTGTAGTATCCCTTTAGTGGACAATTGTTAGTAATTTCTCTTAATAGCAAAAAAGGAAATGTCTTCTTTGCCATCTTGGTCCCTTCTCTGTGATTTAAAAAAGTGTTGAGATGCTAAAGTACTTGGTATAGAGAATTAAGATGTTTGATCAAATAGTTGACTACACTGTGCAGACATAGGGGGGCTCCGTGGGAAAAAATGCTAGGGAATAAAGTTTAAAAAACTGGGCCGAGCCCTTTTCGTCTTCACACTCTGAGGAACAGAGATTCTGCAGCCTAAGTCCAGGCAAGTTACTAAAACAAAGCAGCAAGCAGTAACAACAACAACAAAACCCAATGTAATGAGCCCTAGAGAAATAAACCAGAAAGCAGCGGCGCAGCAATATGGTATCTAAAATTTTTATTTTCGCTCAACAATTAACAGAGATGCTAAGAAGCAAAAGAATGCAACCCATACTTGGGGTGGGGGAAAGCCATCAATAGAATGATAGACTTATTCTGGGGAATGCAGATGTGGGATTTGGCAGACAAAGACTCAAAACATCTATATAAATATGTCAAAAGAAAGAAAAATGTGTTCAAAGAATTAAAGGAAAATATATAGTCAATATATTTATAATAGAAATGATAGAAAATCTCAACAGAGAGCTGGAAGCTAAAGTCAAGAAAAACTAAGTGGGAATTACAGAAGTGAAAAGGACAAAAATGTAAGTATAATAAATCACTAGATGGACTCAGTAGAAGATTTGAAATAGCAGAAGCCTCAGAAGATTAGAGATAGATCAATACAAATTGTTAATCCCAAGAAACAGCAATAGAAGATTTGAAAAAGGGACAGAGTTTGAGATCTATGATGTAATTTAAGAATTCCAGCATTATTTATTGGGAGTCAGGGAGTAAGGGGAGAAAAAAAATGCTAGAATATTACTTTAAAATTAAATGACTGAAAACTTCCCATTTTGATGAAAAAACATGTATTTCCAGACCCCAGGAGCAAAATGAATGCCAAGTTGACATATACATAAATATCTATCTATATTTATTTATCTCTGTGTATACACACACACACACATACAGGCAGTAAAACACTATATACAGCATACTCAAATTCCTGACAATCAAAGAAAAGAGAACACTTGAAAGCAAGAGAAAAGCATACATTCCTGCCACAGGATTAGTGGCTAAGCTCTTATCTGAAACGATGGAAGCTACCAGATAAAGGAATGATATATTCAAAGGGTTGAAAGAAAAAAAGTCAAACAAGAATGATATATCCTAATGAAATTATTTTTTAAGTAAAATATATTCCTAAATAAAAATGAAAAGAAATCACTACTATCAGACCTGACATATAGGGATAAACAAGGGAAGTCCTTCAGGCTGGTGGAAATGACACCAAACAGTAATTCGGATCCACAAGAAGGGATGTAGAAATCTGTGAGTAAATGAAAAGACTACATATGTGATATATTCTATTTTACTTTATTTTTAAAATTTCTTTTAAATTAGAACATTATATAATTCCATGCAGCACAATACTATTGTCTTTATAATAAATGAAAGTTTTATACATATAAATAGATATCTATATGAAAATCTATATATAGAAAGAGTGATGCTATATAGGTAGATAGCTCTCTTTCTATAAGAAATGGGGAGAAAAGAAGTGGAAGTTTATTGGAAGTGAATTGTGAAATATCTATAAAGCTAAATGACAGATATAAACACAACTATGTAAATAATTATATTTAATGTTGCTGAGCTCAGCATTCTACTCAAAAGGCAGAGGTAGAATAGATAAAAATACCAGAATCTTAACTTCATTTATGCAAGAAATACTTAAAACTCAAAGCTACAAATAGGTGAGGGTAAAAGGATGGGGGAAAAAAATTCACGCATACCCTAACAATAAGAGTGAGATTGGCTATCTTAAAATGAGATGAAATAGACTGCAAGAAAAAGAATATTTCTGGAGTATTTTGTTGGTTGTATTTTATAATGACAAAGAGTCAATACATCTGAAAGGTATGATAATTACAAATATGAAAGTATGAAATGCGAGCATATTTCAGAATCCCCTAAACAAATGCAGCAAAAAACAGACATTTAAGGAGAAATAGAAAAGACAGCAGCTGTATCTGAAGATTTGGCTACACCTGTCTCAGTAATTGATTGTAGAGAGAGAATTTACTTCCCTTTTTATTGTCCAGTAAGGATACTGAAGTCTTGAACAGCACTGTCAACCAAAGAGATGGACTTGACATTTAAAGAATAACTTCCACATCTAGCAACAGCAAAATGCATGTTATTGATTTAAGCACACATCAAACAATCTTCAGGATAGTCTATATGCTATTACATAAAGCAATTTTCAAAAAAAGAAAAGAATTTACATAACACAAAATGCTTTTTCCCATAATGGAATTCACTTAGAAGTCAACAATTGGAAGATATCTATAAATTCCCAAATATAGGGAAAATAAAGGCCAGATTTCTAAATAACTAATAGTTAATCAAGAACTTACAAGGGAAACAGCAAAATATTTAAAATTGAATGGAAATTAAAATGTAGCATATCAAAATTTATGATATAGCTAAAGCATACTTGGAAGGAAATATGGATAATAAAATGCTTACCTAATTAAATAAAAAGGCTAAGTTAATAATCTTACCTTCTAATTTTACAAAAAAGAAGGAAGAAATCACCTTAAAGTAGAAAGAAAATAAAGATCAGGGCAGAAACCAATGGAATAGAAACAGAAAAACAATGGAAAATATCAGTGAAAGGCAACACTGTTTTTTTTTTAATAAAGATCAATGGAATTGATAAACGTAAGTACAGACCCTTTAGGAATGAAAAGACTATTAAAAAAGAAATACGAGCCACTGCCTATACGTGTAACTAGCTGAAATGGAACATTCCTAGAAAGATAAAAATTACTTAAACTGGCTTGAGAAGAAGAGAAAACCTTGGTAGATCTACGTAAAATGAGGAAATTAAATTGGAAATTAAAAATAAGGGAATAGGGAGATTGTAAAAAGGAGTATTTACTTCATGAAAATCTGTGTTATTTGAATCTTTTACCCTAAAAATGTAGTCCTGAATCATTGGTGAGATACTCAAAATGCTTTTCTGCTAGTGATAGTTGTTTAGAGTCAACTTAACCATTAACTCATAGGACATGTTAAGCTTCACCCAGCACCAGGTTCATTTAATGTTGACAAAGTAAACAGGAAATACCTCAGCATACACACTACATAGATGTGGGCTTGCATCTCCCAGGCAGTTTGCTTGTAGAACATCATGGTCATAAGAAATAAAGATGCAAATGTGCAGACCATTAAAATTCAGGGAACCAGCAGCTTTGGGGCTCCAGAGCTTTTCTTCCTGATCACACTACCCTTTGAGGTGTATACAACTACTCCCAGTTCTCTGGGGGTACAAGTATCTCATAAGCACCAGTTATTCATTCGTCAGTCTCAACAATGCAGCATGCGTTGGACCTACATCTGGTCCTTGGCCTGATTCTCTTTAATATGGGTTGTCTTTAGTTAAATTCCTAAAAAAAAATTCAGTTAATGGTGTAAGGAGAATGGAATATGGGTGAAATGCTCAGACTTTCCTGGAGCTAAAGAAAAGATCTGAGAAACAGCTTTTAACTTTTTAAAATAAGTCTGGATAGAAAGTACCCAAAGATGAAGAAGAAATCTGTGTTAAGATTAGAGGTAATCCTTCTTTCTTTATACTTTCACGTGTTTCTGTAGTGTGGCAATGAGCAATAATAAATCTATGCCCCCCGCAAAAATGTATAAACAAAATCAAGCTTTTGCTCAATTGGAAAAATAATTAGTTGGTACAGATGGCAATTGTTTGCAGACTTCCAGTGTTGGAATGACTAACATTCATTGACAGGTGGCAATCTTAGAAATCACATTTTAACATTAAGAACTCTTTTTTAATTGCTTCCAAATTCCAAATAAACTTTGCAACTCAAATAGAGAAAAGAACGTGTGTTGCGTACTTTTGACTTGTTCTTCTGTCTGTGGAACAGGCTGGGCTGGCCAGGAAGGAGACTCTGAAATGCTCATTAGCAGGTGGGGTTGACAGGGGTGTCGTTGCTGGGCATGCCTTTGGGATCAAGTGAGCCCTGGAAGGACAGGGGTCAAAAGCAGCATTGGGCAGAGGGAGAAGTCAAGCTTCAATGCATTTTCAGTAGAGGCTTCAGCTAACACCAGCTCTGAAGGTGGACTGAGCTTTCTGAGCTGTTCTGAGTGCTGGAAGGAGGAGGCAGGAGCAGGAAGAGTAGGAAGGAAGTGAGTGGAGGAGCAAAGTGACATGTAGGAACTTTACAGACCCATGTTGATGAAGTCAGCCCTGGGAAGGGGACAAAGCCTTGGTAACTCTTGAGTTGTGGCAATACCTGCAAGGAAGGACCTTTTAGCGTGAGGCCTGCCTTCCTCCGAGCCACCCTCCAGTCCTCTGAGTAATCAGCTTTTTCCTCCTGGAAAGAGATCTGAGCATTATGTTGCAGCATTTATCACAATTTGAAAATGACAAATGAGTTATACTAAGTTTATCTGATATACTAAATGTAGGTCTCTACATTTGGCAAACACTGTTAGTTCGATCCATGACATCGGATCTTCTTGTGGCTTGCCATTTGAAGCGCTCATGTGCCCAGGCAAGTGAAATAAGATGAGCGTCTAAACCAATGATGAGAAGCCTGTTTTCTGCTCCCTCAAGCCTCCACCTGGCTACAGTGGTCGAAGAGGTCAATAACCTGGTGATAAATAGACATGAAGAGTCAAAGAAATGTCTGCTCTAGGAATTTTGAATAATACGTATTTTCCTGCTTAAAAGATACACATGAATCTGACTTCCCTTCGTTTATTCCTAATTCCTTCTTTTTTGCGTATACATAACTGTGGTACTTTTTAGTTTCAGAATTATCTTGCAGACGAAAGGAAAAAGTCCAGAGAATTTTTATGAGTTTGTTCTGACATTTGTGAGTCACTGAGGGAAGCCACAAACTGACTTCTGGGTTTCTTGCTCTTTAAGGAAAATCACCGCTCATTTTTTGAATAACTCATTTGGGATACTTTGTCACAGATAGCAAAGCATAATTCTGAGCTAAGAGTTATAAGATAGGATAACTTCACTGAGCATTTTTGTCAAATACGTAGTTAATGTATGGGACGTATGTATGTGGGTGGGTTTACCAAATGATAATGTATTTTCACTAAGTTTGAAAAGCCCTAAAATAGTATCTTCCTTCTGAGATTTCATGTTACATATTAGCATGAGTGTTATCGTGAATATTAGCATAAAGATTATTGGCCATAAAAAAAATCCACCAAATATGCTTCTTAAACATATTCGATTCTCAAAAAAAACTATTCAAACTTCATCTGCTAATCTGGAAAGGACTGGGAAGCATTAATTTAACACGTGTCCTGATTCACAGCTTATTGACATGTTCCCTAGTTCTAGGATTATATTCTGCACCTATATTCCTAGCATCATTCAGATTAAGTTGACTTGAGCAAAAACAGTAAAGCATGGTTACTTTTGTTCTCCTGGGACCAAACAAGCAAACTCAGTCCGCAGTATTGACTTCTTGTGCTGTGTTAGGATGTGGTCAAAGCCCAGCGGAGGCACGTGATTAGCGGCGTACGTGCAGGTCACAACTAACCTGCAAACTTTGTTGGTCTCAATTAACATCCTGTGTCTCTGCACACCAGTTGTTTTTATCTGCCTGCAATTGGCCCCTTGCACTGCTGCGTGGATCCGTGACAGTGCAGAAAGAGACCGGAGGTGGCATCTTGCAGCTTTCCCTGCTGAAGAGGTGGTTGTTTTCTGTTTTAACACAGGAAGCAATGATGGTGACCACTTTCACAAAATCCCGAATTGCACTCGAGTGTCCCACCTTGGTGTATCGAATCGTGATCACCAAGCCCTCTCTCTGAAGTCACTCCAGTGTGACTACATGTCAACCTTGCTTTCTCTTTGACCTACTTCAGAAGTGGTCCATGTAACTAGAGGAGCTCGTGTTAAGCTAGAGAAGTCAGAGAGAAAAAGAGAAATACGGGATGGTTTCACTCATATGTGGGATATAATGAAATGAAACAAGTGAACATACAAATCCCAACAAAAATGGCAGGACACAGGACTGTGGTTACCAGGGGTTATGAGGCAGGGAGGGAAGGAAAGAGGGAGAAAGTTGGTGTCAGAGGACCCCAGAACACTGGTGGAGGCTGTGGTGGGAAATAGACTGAGCTGCTATTTCAATATCCTAAATGAAGATAGCATAGTGAACAAAAGAAATAACATATGTTACTTCTAAAGATAAACATAAAGAAAAGTATGTTCCATTGTTTTCTTGTAGTTTTGATCTGAAGGATGACTCAGAATGTCTCAGATGACTTGGAATGTCCATCTAAAACTTTCTGAACCTGAACTTTTGGTTCCTTCTCCATCTTCCACATTTTGATGGCTCTGTCGTCACCCAGAAAGTTCAGTCAAGCCAGAAAACTAGAACTCACCCTTGCTGCCTTGGCAAGTCTCTCAGCCCACCACATCCACTCTATTTTTAGGTTTTGACTGAAGACCCTTTCATTCGTTCACAGCATCTCTCTGCTGCCCCCTCTAGGTCGAACATTGTACTCTTTCCTCAACGAGACAATCTCCCTACTTCTCACGAGAGATTTTCTGATCTGTACCCCCCCACACACAACCCAGAATAATAGTCAAACTAAATTAGACCAGATCATTCTATTGCTTAATGGGCACCTTCAATGACTTTACACTTAATTAAGAATAAAATTCCAACTCTTCTACCCTAAGGACAACACATACTCTAGATCGTATATATTTTTTTAATTTCAACACTTTCCCTTTTGCTCCAGATTCTACAGTAGATCTTTGCAAAGTACAATCCATGGGCCATATCCACCCCATCACCTGTTTTGGCAAATAAAGTTTTATTGGCACTTAACTGCTCGCGTTCGTGTTTAGATTCCATGACTGCTCTTGTATCTGCAACAGCAGAGTTGCGTTGTTGGACAGAGAACAGATGACCCCAAAGTCTAAACTATTTACTGTCAGATCTTTTTGAAAAAAAAAATTAAATTAAATTTTGAATATTCAGAACAGCATCCCTTTATAACTCTGAAGTACCTGCGTGGTTTTCTTTTCTTTTTTTTTTTCACTAGGGTAAGTTCGGTGTTCTGTGCCACTAAAAACCACAGTTGGCTAATACAGTCCGCTTCTGAAACTTTTTATTCGTGGCATGTAGATTTGTAATGGCAGCATGGAAAGAGAGACATATGGCCTTTTGGTCTTACAAGATAAAGCTGCCTGTTTATTGGCAACTTGTTTGTAAATGGCAAAGTTTGGGTTCCAGGATGATTCGCCAGCTGTACTACTATTATCCTGCCCTTGAAGTCAGTTTTCTAAAAATTGTTTTGCTATGACTTTGGTTTGCACTGCTATGTGCACTTTAGGATAGTGAAATTACGCTGTAGTCTGTGTGTTTCACACCCACCACCAGCATCCTAGTGCCCTTGACCATCACCCTGTTGCCTCCTTCCATCCTTCCTTCCCTGCTCCCACTCACCTTCTAACCACAGTCTTGCATCCTGTGAATTTTGTTGAGATTTCTCTGTTTGTTTTATTTCTTTATAGTCCACATGTGAGTTATTATGCCGTACTCTTCTTTTTCTTTCTGGCATTTCTTTTAGCATGATCCCCTCCAGTTCCATCCAGTTTGTGGCAAAAGGCATGATTTCATCTTTTTTACAGCTGCATAGAATTCCATGGAGTATATGTACCACAGCTTCTTTATCCATCATCTGCTGGTGGGCATTTGGGTTGTTTCCAGTCCTGGCTACTGTGAACTGTGCTGCTGTGAACATCAGGGTGCAGGGTGTTTTTACTCATGTGTGTTTTGATGTGAATTTTACTGCAAGGTGCCTGACGACTTTCCTGTGGAAACCACCACTCTACTGTAAGCCTCCTTCTCCCACCACTGAGTCTTAACTGGCAATTTTCTGGGGAAGCTCAGGAAGTAAGAAAACTGTAATAATGAAAGTGGTTATTTGTAATCATCTACATTTTTATACAGAAAGAGGAGAAAAAGGAAGGAACATGCAGGTGTTATGTGTACAGTTGGCATTTATCTTATTGAAGTACTGTGCATACTTGATCCAAATCCTCCCACTTTTGTCCGTTTTCACTTTGGAAAGAATTAAAATTTCCAAAAAGTTCTTTTCCCTGTTTTCCTTTTCACACTTATGGGCCTGCTCCCTTGCTAAATTAGTGTAGTAAATATTTGTGCCATTTTGTATCAGCGAAGACTTTGTATTCAATATATTAAGACAAATTGGTAGCAATAAATGATTGCACAAAAAGTTCAGTATTGCCCTGTTAGGGTTAAAGGGAAACTGCGTGGAAGAGACCATAGCGTAGGGGAAAGCTTTACTCAGACATCCAAGTCTTTATTTGTATAAAGAAAGTACCAGAATGAAGTACCTAAAACCATCCAAACAAAATGAAAGGCCAGAAAAATCATTTTGGGAATCATGGTTAAAGATATGACTGAAATTTTGTGACTCAGGAACTGCCAAGTATTTCAATAGCATTGAATTAATATGTCCAAAAGAAAAATGAAAGCATAGCTTTAGTCAGGTTAAGGAAATGCAGATACCTACTTAAAAATTAAAAAATTATAGTGTTAACTCAATGCCATCTGAGATGTCGTGTGGTTGAGAAGGAAATCAACACTTTTTCCACTGCAAGTGAAATAAACTTACTGTTTGGCAAAACCCTGCAATTCAAAAGTCCCACTTATGTATTGACTCTGCTGGTATAAAAAAAAAACCCTGGATTTGTAGGAAAGGGTAAATGTTACAGAAATTGTATGAAAGGTGTTTAAAATGTATTTTATGTACTCTTCTTAGTGCAGAGCCTATTTCTGGAGTATTTTTGTCATTCTCCATTGTGTCTAAAACAACTCCATACACATAGGAGATGCTTAATAGTTACTAGCAGAATGAAATTAGTGCCAAATCAGTCTGGCAAACCTAGACAGTTCTAAAGTACACAATGTCTTATACACATTTAGCACTTACATGTTGTGAAGGATTTCATTTTGTCGTGTACTTTTAAATTTTTATCTCTCCTGGAAGTCAAATATATATAAATGGATGAATGAATACCAGTTCTTGGTAAACAATAAACAGATTTTAAAGGTCTAATATACCAATGCCATTTCTCATTTAGAGCATCATTGCAAGCTAAAGAGACTGTGATCTTTAAAATATGCATTTCAGAACACCTTTTAAAAAAATCCACAGGTATTTTATTTTTAATCTTACATGGAATTGTTTTGCCTATTTATGACTTAAATAATTTCTTATCCAATTATTTTTATGAGTGCTTAATTTTCTAACACTTTTAGATTTATAGATTTATTACAGAGATGACAGAATTTCCATACTTATGTTTCCATACTCAGTTTCTCCTAATAACATCCACACCACAAGGGGACACTTGTCACGATCCCTGGGTTCTAGCATTGCATATCTTTCTCCATCCTTAATAACCGATCAGTGTCTTTGCATTGAAAATGATTTCTTATAGACCATATTCAAGTGCTTATTGAGATATTCGGATTAGTAGCAACCACTTCTGGAACTACATTTATTCATTGCCAGAAGCTTTTGTCTCTGCCTTATCTGCTACAAATTGAGCATGTATTTTATAAAATTCCATTTTTTACTCTTTCTTAGCATGCCAATTATTCTTTTAAAAGCAAAATTTACTTTGTTCTAAAGTTTGTTATATATATGTATTTTGAACTAATTCCACCTTAAAATAAAACTAATTCACTTCATGTGTCATGCAGAAAAATTCTTGTGAGGAATGCTAATAAAAAATAGTCATGTAAGAGCGTATTTCCAATTTTCCCCTCTTATCTCTTGTGATGTTTATCATAAAGCTATAATATTATATATTCATGTTACTCAATACATTCCTATTATTACTATTTGAAATACTTATTTTTAGATCAATTAAAAATTGAAATATTTTATTTTACCTGCATTAATTTCTTCTCAAATTCTTCCTTTCTTTATATAGACCAGATTTTTTGACATAATGTAATTTGTTCTGCTTGAAAAATACCTTTTAACATTTCTGCTGGTGATGGATTTGTCCCATTTTTATTTGGCTGAGAAAGTCTTCATTTCTCTTTTACTCCTAAAGGATAATTACACCACTTGTAGAATTCTTGGTTGGTGGCTTCCTTTTCCTTTCAATACTTGAAATATTTCATTACACTTTTTTTCTGACTTAATCTCTTTTCTAATAACATCTTCTATAATTCTCATTCTTGTTCTTTTATAGATAAGGTGGTTTTATTAATCCTGGCTTCTTTTAAAATGTTATCGTCTTTGGTTCTCTGCAGTTCAAATGTGATAGATCACATATACTTTTTATATTGATTATGTATCGTGTTCTCTGCGTTTCCTGGATTTGTGATGTGGTGTCAGTCATCGTCTTTGAGAAGTTCTTGGTGTCATTATTTCAAATATTTCTTCTATGCCTTTCTCACTTTATTCTCCTTCTAGCATCTAATTACACAGATATGGCAGCATTTGAAATGTCTTCCAGTTCTTCAACATTCTGTTTCATCTTCTTCATTCTCAATTTTCCGTGCATATCAGTTTGGGAATTTCCTATTGATCTGCCTTTCAGTATACTGCTCCTTTCTTTAGCCATGTCAAGTCTTTGTATCCTTTCCTGTTTGATTACTCCTTAGAATTTTTATCTCTCTGAGTATATTATCCATCTCTTCTTGCTTGTTGTTTACTTTTTCCTTTAGAGTTCTTAACTCATTCATCATAATCATTATATAATATTTCATCTGATAACTCCAACATCCGATAATATATTGTTTATTATTAATTTATTATTTGTCTCCAGATAATTTTTTTCTTGTCTTTTTGAAAGCCAGATATGTTGTGTAGGGAAATAGATTTCCTCTCAGTAGAACCCCAGCATGAGGTTCTGTGTTGCTCTGGTTTAGAGATGGGTTTTCTTTAATGTTTGCTAAAGGTGGCAGAGGCTTGAGATTTCTCAAGTGTCTTCATAGTTTTTCTCCTACCTTGAGTCTGGGGGAGTTTTCTCCCCAAGTACTCCTTTTCAGAGAGAATCAGTGTCCAATAGATCTTTCAGCTGTAATCTGCTACTGTTTTATAGAAACCCTGTTGGTGTGTTGAGGGATATGTAATGGGGGAAGTCATTCTATAATATTCCAGTGAAATCTTGGCATTTTAAGGGGTGTGTGTCTCTGGCTGATAACTTTCACCAGTGATTCTTATTCTATAGCTTATCTCCAAACTCCCATAGTTGAGGTAGGATGGCCTAGATGGGACTAGAGTGAGAGGACTCCTTTCTGTCACAGCTTGGAAACAGACTCTGATCAAGTCTTTCCCCATGAGAGTAGTCAACCTTTGTTCTGAGGAAGTTTCCAGATGGGGTACATTTCACAATAATTACTCTCCCTCTCCCCTTCCAGAGACATAAGAACTCTCTGAGTTCCTTATCATAAGAACTTATTGGGTTTCTAGAGGTAAATCCCATAAAAGTGAGGGATACTTCCTGAAACTTAAACCCCCAGGAATTGCTGACGCCAATATTAGTCCATCATCAATTCCAGAAAATCATGAGAACACCATTTAAGTATTTTTCTCAGGTGGTACATTCGGTGTTCTCTGCTCTAGGTGAGTAAACTTCACCATGATGCTGGACTCACCTGTCCCTAGAGTTCAGGACAGTGTTTGCAGTACAAACTCAGTTCCCTGATGGTCTGAGATAAGACAGAGATTTCCAGTTTGGACAGCTCCTTCTTGTTGTGGGGTGCTAGTGATAGCTGCCCTCTGAGCTCTTTCAGTATTGGAGCTGAGCCCTGCCTTTCAGTTTCATTGGCTCTCTTTTGCGAATGAAAGTTTAATACTTAAATCTTAAAAGTGTTTGTGCTTTTCTTCTTGACAATAAATCAACTGCATTTGAATTAGATTTTTATCACCAGCAATAAAAAGGCCACAAAGCCATTTTATGCCTCATGCAGCCTGTTTTATATCTGCAGTGTTTTCTTGATATTTTTCTGAAAAACCTGGTTTTATGTCCTTCAGCCACAATCTTAAATGTGCAGATAAATATAGATGACGTCAAATAACCTCTTCAAATATATGCAGGTATGGTTTCCTTATGTTACATATTTCATCTTTTTATTGTGAAATGTGTATTCCAAGGAGTGTGCAAAATACCATATACAATTTAGAGAATGAGTATAAAAGTATTAGCCTTATGGACACCTAAACTAAGAAATGTAACATTGCTAGTTAGAGGTCTTGATATAATTCTATATAATAATGGAAATTGTGGGCACACTTCCTTTGTTCTTAATCTTATTGTTAAAAATCCCTAGAGTTTCTCCATTAATTAAGGGATTAAGTAACAAATATACGCTTTTCATAATGTAAGGATATATCTTAGTTGTTATTTTAGTTAGTATTATTATAAGGAATGGATGTCCATTTCTTTCAAAGATCTTTAAACATGTGTGGAAATACTACAATTATTATTCCTTTGAATTTATTAAGATATGACTCAAATGAAAAAATTGCTGAATAATGAATGACAAATTTTCTGGGAATAACTCACAGTTGGTCATGATGTCTCTTTATTTAATGTGCTTGTGAATTCATTTTGCTAGTATTTTCCTGATTTTTGCATCAATATTTAATGATGGTACACTTGGTGAATCAATGGGTGTATAAAATGCTGTGAATTGAGGAGAAATTGAATGGACATTATGTTTCAGTTTCAGTGTCTAGACATTTCTTTGATGCCAACTTTAAAAACCAGATTCACATAAAAATGTGTATATACATAACATGGGTTATAGTGTTTCCTCAATAAGCATGTGTTGAAGTCTTAATCTTAACCTCCCTTCAGAATATGATTAAATTTGAGGAAAGAGTTTAAAAAGAGATAATTAAGGTAAAGTGAGGTCATATGAGTAAGAGCTAATCCAATATGGCCAATATCTTTATAAAAGAGATTAAGATGTAGGTAGACACAGAAAATAGGAGATGGCAGTCATCTACAAGCTAGAGATATAAGCCTCAGGAGATGTCAGTTATGCAGAAATTTTGATTTCTAGCTCCTGAGCTGTAAGAAATAATTTTTTATTGCTTAAGTCACCCAGTTTCTGATACTTTTGTTATGGTAGCCTAGCTAGTGAATACAAATATGTCATAAAATATGTCATAAAGTAATCAGTGCTGATAAGCAACTTGAGGAAAACCATAGTGGTCTGTTATCAAGAATTCCTGGTAATTGTCAACATGAATTTGGATTGTGCATTTATACCAAGCATTAACTGTGCCTCTGTCACGTGATGGGCTATCAAAATTACTAATTGTTGGTTCATTGTTTTCTTTTAATTCTTTAATTTTTAGCAGATTATTTTTCGGCCAAGATAGATGACTAATGGTACTATCCATTTTTGTATCCATCTCTGTGAATGAAATGAGTCCCAAATAATCCTTTTTGTCTATTATCTGGTTCCTCTCTATCTCTTGTCTATCTCTTTCATACATTTTTTGTTTTCATTTATTTTGTGCTGCTGAATGCCCCTGAGGTTATATATGGCAAGTTCAGTCTTGAAAAATGATCTGCTCAAATAAGCCAATTTTATGAGTGACAATCCTTAAAGTGAGAAATAATTAATGCAACTTTCTCAGTTTTACCCTATACCATGTCTCTTTTTCTTTTATTATTGAAGAGGAAATAACAATTCAACCCTCAGGTTAAAAAGAAAAGGTACATGTAAGCAAAGTTATATCTTTGTAGAAAAATACTTTTAAAAAGAGGTCATATGCAAATTTTTTGAACTGATAATTTCTAAATTGATGTGTTGAACATACCAAAGCAGACTTGCAGGCAAAGTTTCTTGCTCCTTAGTGGCTTAGTGCTCGTGTGAAGCTCTGCTTTGGGAGTCTTGTTTCTTGTAGTTTTGGTGTAAACTTTCCTCACATCTATAAATACCTTCCATTCTATAATATGCTTGATAAAACTCATGCTAAAAATTATGTCAATTATTTTTACCATCAAGTACAGTCTAAAGTCATATAACTTCAGATGGTACTGATGTGAGCATAATAAACAAAAACACTAAAATAGCCAAATTGCTAATGTCTGTGTTTTTATCCAGTTGCATGGTAAAGAATTAAGGGTGTTCTTTATCTCTCAGCTACTACTTCAAATCCAGCCTTTTCTACAGCATAATGAGTCCTGGGATTTTCTCCTATTCTGTGAGGCCCACCTTCCAAAGTAATTCTAGATCTCAGCTTAAGGAAAAATATCAGGCAATTTTATTCTTATTTATTCATGCATTTCATAATTTGACTCCTTGTCAGGATTTCTTTTGATGAAGTTTTTCATTGAAATTCTTAGATATATAGAAAATTGGCTAATGAACAAATGATGAATTCACGAGAACGCACAGTTTCTACCCTTTCCTTAAGCATTCCAAAGATACTGATATTTTGAGAGACCACCTGGGCACTCCTTTGTTCTAAAGAAATGAATGACAGGAGGAAACAAAATGCCAGATAACTCATGTTTGGGATGAGTTTAGATAGATGATTAAATTCGTTGTGTTAAATATTTTTCAAATTCTCTTTATCCTTATTATTATTACTTTATCATTACAATTGTATTCTTTGGGGAAACCAAGAGTTGGGGGGAATGAAAAGTTTGGGAGAGTTGAGTATGGGAGACAGAATTGAAGGGAGCAAATACCTCATGGGTGAGGATACAGCAGGGAAGGTGATAAGGAAAGATTTTTTTTAAATGCTTGTTTATGTTAAAGTTTCCTTTACATGTTCCCTTGAAAGATGTATTAACCTATTAAATATTTTAGATGGCCTTTTATTGGTCAAAATCAAACACTGTGGGTTCCAGGATTGGATTTATTGATATCAGATTGATTTTCAAATGTTACTTCAGAAGGGCTTTATGCAATTATTGCTTAGGGATTTTTGTTTTCTTTTGTATTTAGAGGTGAAGGAGGCACTTTTATTTATTTGTTTACTTGTTTTGGTTGTTCCCTGCTGGCCCTGGCTCTGAACCTGGGTCCTTGGGCTTTACGTGGTCTATTCCCCAGCCATAGGCTTAGCACCTGAACCATCAGGGTGCAACAACTCAGCTTTTTCATACAAGAATCGCAATGAAGAATAGAAAATGACAATGACTCTTCCCAAGGACGTGATTTTCCTATGGTCTCAAAGACCATGGCATCTAAATTCTTCACCAGTGTGTTTCCCTTTGACTACATTAAATCATCAAACTACATCAAATCATCAAACTACTTAAAATTCCTCTAGGTGGTTCCATTAGCCTTTTTCTGAAAAGCCTTCCCAGAGAAGCTTAGAAGGAATCCATCACCAGTAGGCCCTCCACAAAAGCTTCTTTTTCTCACATTCAAGCAGTTATTTTCAAAATGTTTTATTGCAATGACATTGGTTTGCAACATGGTAGAAATTTCTGGTAAACAGCTTCACACCTCAGTAATGTGTATAACACATACGCTCCCACTATGGGTCAAATTACCACCCACCACCTTCCAGTGGGTGAAGCAATTAAATAAATACTCACTTGCTTTTTGCTATCATATTCTCCTTAGTTGTTTTCCAGTTTCTTTCTATCAATTTCTGGATAAAACATGTTCTTGAAAACTCCAGTCTGTCACCACCAGGATAAAATAAGGAGATCTGAAGGTAAGTGGGGTATCCACTTCTAGGGGCTGAATCAGACATGGAGCAGTTTAAACAAAGCAGTGACTCCCCTCACTCATGGTGACAAGTGGCTTCTCATTCCTCTACCTCATCAAAAGTTAAATATTAGGCTCTATGCAGCTGAGTTGTTGTCCAGGGTGGACCATTAACACTTCTCAGAAAACCGGTATACTACATGTTTTCCTAAGGAAAAGAATGTTCCTTCACTTCCAAAACCAGAGAGTGCATTGTGAGTAACAAGGCTTCAGGAGACGTTTCCTCCACCCCATGACGGCTTCTGAGGGCCCTGCAGAGGGCAGACTCTGAGTCAGCATGTGCAGAGACAGGCGGTTCTCTGCTCTGTTCCTGGGGGTCACTGCACTATTGGTTCCTGCTGGCTCTCGGCTGCACAGAGGGCTGGCTCTCAGGAAGTGGGTGCAGGAAGGCGCACCTCAAACCACAAGAGCATCTGAGGCAGAGACTCTCCATGCCTACAGGCCTACATGGCTTGTCTGGATGCTGTGTTTTCATCAGGAGAGAATAACACTGCTTTGTGGTCGCACCTATGTTTTCCCTTTCCTTGTCAACCTCAATCTTGAAATAGCTCGAACTCACTACATTCTCCATTCAGTGGCTTTTAACTTTGTTCTCTGCTGCCATTTCCTTTGCAGATGAGAAATGATAGAAGCACTTCAGTTAAGTGTAGTGTTTTCAGAAGGAATTGAGTCATCTCAGTAGCAGGGGCCTGTTATGGGCTCAAAGACTAGTGTATGGAGCCCGCTGTGGCTTTGCCCCAGGTGGGCCTCATGGCTGTGGAAGAGATGAGATTAACTGAGGAGACGGTCCTTTGTTGCCTCTGCTCAACACAGACCAAGAGAACTGTACTTCCATTGCCATGCTCTCCTCTCTTTCAATAATTAGTCCTGAGTACCACAGCACCAAGTGTTATGCTAAATGCTAGGGATACGATAACGAGAAAATTACTGATACTTTGCAGTCTACGGAAATCAGACATGAGCACAACCAGTCATACTAGAAATCACAATGGAATAAGTGTAGGAAAAAGGCATGTGTATGACAGGAGGCTTGATCCTGGTAACAAGAACATATCCCTGAGACACTGGCATTTGAGAAAGAACTTAAAAAGGAGTAGATCGAGAAGGCAGGAGATAACTCTCTAAACTGAAGCACCAGTAAGACTTACAGCAGAGAAGCATCAAAGAGTGTGGAATCTGAATTCTAGATAAATGGTAAAGTCCTTTGCATTGACTCTTTTTCAAATTCTCTTTATCTTTATTATTATTACTTTGTCATTTGTTATGTCAACCTATGATGGAAGAGTACCTCCTATTTGAAGCAGGGTGCTTTTCCCACTTTTCCTTTTATTTCTATTCATTTTTAATTTTATGTATTTTATGCTATGTTAATCAGTATCATCACTTTTTTTACCTTCTTGATGGACTGCATTTTTTATTAATTTAATTGGTCATCTTTGGTCTTGAGTTTTTGACTTAAAATTTCGTTTTGTCTAATTTATTAAACTACTTTCATTAAACAAAGTAGTTGACTCTATAATAGTTGGACCTCAGTCTTCTGCCTGAGTCTTCAGGAGGAAGGAGACAATGAGAGATGAGCTGAGTCTCTGTTAATTGCAGCCTTGAGAGTAGTGATCAGTGAAGACATGGCTTTTGCACATAGGAACTAGGAAAATAGAAGGAACTGTGCAAGTTCTGAGTCATGGACACACACCAAAACCAGTATGATTAGTCTGATCTTTCTTTTCTCTTTGAAACTTAAACTCACTCCTCTACCTCATCAAAAGTTAAATATTAGGCTCTATGCAGCTGAGTTGTTTTCTAGGGTGGACCATTAACACTTCTCAGAAAGCCGGTATACTACATGTTTTCCTAAGGAAGAGAATGTTCCTTCACTTAAACTGTTCTACCCTGGGCCCAGAGGTGGGAAAATGGGAGGGAAGGCAGTGTCTCTGTTCATAAATAATTAAGTCTCTATTATTTTGATTACATCCCCTGGACTGAGAAGTAGTGTCATTTAATTTAACTAGGCTACAGTTATTTCTCATTTTCACTCTGGCACAAGAAGGTAATAAGATGACAATACTGGCACACTCTGGTGGCCTGACAGTAAGGCCACCAGGCAGAATCCACATGGATTCCGAAGGACCCAGGTTCTAGACCTAGGTTCTAGACCCAGGGGTGATTGTGTGAGATCAGGCGGGTTGGACACAGAACTATAGTCCAAAGGGTACAGTAGGGAGACTAAGGACTCTGTCAGGTGCACACAGAGGAAGAGGCAGCAGTAATGCCCACTAGACCAAGAAAAGACAAATATTCTTAGGTCAGTACAAGATATAGACATGCTGCCCTCCTTTGCCTTTCTCCCTACCTGTCACTCTAGAGTGATGGGTAGATGCCAGCTACAGGTCAGCGGGAGGGTGGAAAAGAAGATAAAGAAGCTAGAAAAGGACTCTTCCCAAGTAATTGTACTTGAAGAACCGCTCCCGGAACTGAGGAGCCATATCTTCCTCTGGGCACCACATCAATGACAAGATCTGGATTTGCGACTGATGAGACTTTGGAGGTGAAAGCATATAAATTGTGTTCAGTAGAAATCTGTGACAAATTGTCTGTGTCACCACAGATGCAATAAGCTCTGCCTTCCTACGAACCTCCTTCTTGCCTTGTCCCATCAGCATGGTCTTCTGTAAGGTGACCTTGCCACGGCCTATCAGTTTCCCTCTCTTGAATCTGGTTTGACCTGAGTGACTTGTTTGGCTAATACATAGAAGGTGGTGGAAGTGATATGCATTTTCAAGACTAGTCATGAGCGATCATGTAGCTTCTTCCTGGGTCTCTGAGAATACTTGCTCCTGGGAAACCCTTTTTGTAAATCCAGCCACCATGCTAAAGGAAGCCGAAACTATGAAGAAGGACTAGTGTTATAATTGACATCTGCATCTAATCTCCCAGCAATGACCAGCAGTGTGGTTGAGCCTCTGGAAAACCTAGCCCAGATGATTCTTCAGATGCTAATATCTGGCTGCTACTGCATTTGTAAACCCAAGGGTGAAGTAATTTGCTGAGCCTTCGCAACAGTGAACCCTGAAAGATAATAATACACACACTTAGTATTCTTAGAGAGCCATCCTCATGAGTTCGTGGCCTCACAGATGATGAAACCAATTTAATCTGCCTTTTCTCTTCTTTTTCTGAACATTGCAGGTGCCAAAAATAAACATCTTTGTTCTTTTTCCATCCCTTTTCCTCCCACCTTCCTTTCTTAGAAACTTGACTTCTGATATTCAGACGTTGTTCTCCTTGTCTGTGGTTTCTATATATCTTTAGAATCTTGTTTAATTTCCCTCTGTGTCTAAGAGCTCATTGAAGAAAGATGTTTGTTTTAGTAAATTCTTTATCATTTAGCTGTGCAAAACTCAAGAATTGAGTCACACGAATTCACTTCTCAGGAGTACAGTACATTGAGAGAGATAGTAGGTAGAATCCAAGTGAATTTGTCTTTATATTTTATGTTTTGAATATCAAGAACTTACCCAAGCATTATAACAGAGAAGCAGAATTCAGTCTTAAATACATAAGCTACTATTTAATATTAGCATTACTTTTACTTTAAAAAGTATTGAGAAAAATGGGATGGAGAATATAGATTTTTATTCAGCAAATACTTATAGGGAATATTTTCTATTCTGCATTAGATTTTTGTCCAACCCATGATGTTTAATAAAGATTCAGTCCATTCACATAATTGTTGGTGAGATTTTATGATAATAACACACATGCCCAGTTCGATGACAAAGAATGTTTTCCTTTAAAAATAAAACTGAAATATATGAATAAAGTGAACTTTCCCTTCACTTCCTAAAAAGATCGTCTTGATGAAATATTCAATCTCATTTAATGACTTTTATGATGGACAAGTTGTGTACAGTTTCCCTAAATGTAGGACGAGTTTTAGATAACTGATGAACATATTGTAAAAGTAAACTGACTTAGGGAATATCACCAGACTGCAGTGTCATCTCAGAGTCAGAATTCTTGTGAAGAAATGTAAAAAATTTGATGCTAAAAACTTCATGAGAAAATAAGAGTTTACTCTCTTTAACTTTCCAAGAAGTATTCTATGAATAGAAATTATTTAAACTGAAGTACTGCTTTCAACCAAGTTCATAATGTCTACTTCTAATAAAAATGTATCATGTCCACTCTGTCATAATTTTGATACATAAATACAATTTCATGATATGCATATTCTATCTGTTTATCATAAGTAACACAAACAATCTTTATGGTGTTAGGTGTTTCAGGTTTGTAAAGGGTAATGTGATGGTAAATGTGAGTGAGAGCTGAGATAGCTTCAGCTGATTTTCCAAAAAGTCTGTTTGTGAATAATTTTATTTTTACTTTTTTGGTTATGTTAGTCAATATTTCCCTGTGTTCTTTTTATATTTTTATTGAAGGAATCTTGTATTATAACATCATATAGGTTTAAAGTGCATAGCCTTATAAATTAACATCTATATATAATACATTAAGTTTATTACCACCAGTACAGTTCCATTCCTTTAATTGACCCCTTTTATCCAGTTTTTTAAGAGTCACAATTTCATGAATCAAATGCCTTAATACCAATCCCCAGGAAGACTATGTGATATTTGAATGAGAGATGCAAAAAATGGGCAATATTTCAATCAGGGAAAGAAATATCGAAGCGTTTTTCCAGGAGAGGAGACAGGTAATGATATCCAGATATCTTTTGAAAGTTGATTTCTTTTAAGCAGTTAGAGAAGATTCTTCCACAGATGAAAAGGGTGCAAGATCATTTTAAACTAATCTGGAATCTTTTTCCGTTTCTGAGGATGTTCTCATTGTCAGTCCCTGTATCTTCATACAAATCCTGTTCTGGTTGAAACTTAGACAACAAGACTCAGTGAGTAGAGGTAGTTTGTTATTTTATCTTCTAAGACTCGAAATAGCTGTGAAAGCATGTTTCTAACAGCAAATTCTTCAAATTAATTTTCCTATCCCAAGCAGGGCTATTCCCCTTTTGACATCTAATTTCTCTGCCATTTTTGTTGTCCAGCTTCTACATTCAAAACAAACCTTTATGCACTTTCATTACAGTGTCTCATTAAACTTTCATCACAATACATTATGAAACAAGAGGCCTCATTCGAAAGGTCACACATTGAGTTGTTTGCCTCAACACCCCATCTGGTCAACAGCACTATTAATTTTTAATAAAAATATATTTCCTCCTGCCTTGCGTCCATGATGATGCCATGGGTTGAGTTATTTTCCCCTCACATTCGTATGTTGAAATCCTAACTCCCGGTACCTCAGAATGTGACTGGAGCTAGTTCCTTTAAAGAGAGAATGGAGGTACAATGAGGACTGGGTGGGCTCTAATCCAATCTGATACAAGAAGAAATCTGGACACAAATGAAGAAAAAATATATAAAGACAAGGAAAGAATGCACACACGAAGAGCAAGGACATATGCCTTAGAAGAAACAAGCCTCTGCTTCCCTAATCACAGACTTCCAGCTTTCGAAATGGTTGGAGAAGTGGCTGTCTCATTTTTTTAAGGAAAGGTGCAGGCGGGAATGAAGGAAAGCAGGCAGATAGGAAGAGAGAAGAGGAAGAAGCATTTATTTATTTGATTTTTGTTGTTCATCTGGGTTGCTCCCCAAGAACACCAGGGTCTGTTTGTAGTCTGAATAAGTAAAATGCCCCTGTTTAAGTGTGTAGTAGGCCTGAAGGTGCCCTGACTGCCCTCCTCCACTCTGCAAGAGGGCACGGACCAAATTTATTGCATTGGAAACTTCATTGTGAGGCTCCCAGAGGTCCCTTCACTGGACAGAGCACAGTGGGGACCCATTTCTGGGAAACCAGAACTACTTCGACTCAAGGACTTCTTGAAACACTAAGTTCAAGGACGCTGTCACCTACCATCTCTCCCTCTCCTTCACTCAGGGTCAGACTTGCTTACTATGATGTAACTCCCCCAACCTCCTGCCTCCTCTCCATTTCCTTTCCTCAGGCCTCCCCCTAAGAAAACCATGGAGTGTAGAATCCCATTTTGGTTGCTGAAGCTCGGGGGTCTCCAACCACCTAAAATCGCTAAGTTTTTTACAAATACGTAAGGATGCCGCTGTAATAAATCTACTTCAACATACCACTGAATTCATTGAGCAGTTTATTTTTTGACCTAATATAACTTTTTCTTATTTTTAGGGAGAGGGTATATGTTTTGTTGGGTTTTATTTCATTTTATTGAAAGAACATTGCATCATAACATTACAGAGATTTAAGATGTGCATCCTCATAAATCAACACTTTTATATAACAGATTAAGTTTACCCCTGACAGTTCCAACCCATCCTTATACTGTTATTTTGTATTCACATCTCACATACCTGCACGTCTCTACAAACCTCCTACTGTCCCCCTCCTCTAGACGTGTCACCTTTCACACAGGTCCTCCCATGGGTCTCCCAGGATGTGAGACCTTCCTTCCTTCTAATCCATTCTCCACACAGTACACAGGAAATGCTTCCTAAATGTAAATACTCATCAACAACAACAACAAATCTTTCTTCATTCTTCCAGTGAATGAGCTGGACGTGGTTGAATAAAATAATGCAACTTTATTCTTTCTCTCATAGACCTTCAAACTGGCATTTCTGGGCTAACTTGTTCTCCATTCGTGGATGAAATCTCAGGTAGGTCCTTATAACTTTTCTGAGATGTCTAGAAATAGCCCATAGTCATTTGCTGTGGCATGTAAAATAGAATTATGTCTAAGAGTTTCCTAAACAGTGAAGATGTCTCCATATGATGTGCTCAGACATGTATACTTGAGTCTCCAGTGAGAAGATAAAGTTCAGAGAATAATGGGTGGTGAGAGGAAAAGAAGGGCAGGCACTGAAGTGAAACAAAAGTTGTTTTAGTCAGGAGGGAAAAGATGAAGGAGACACCCTCAGCATGACAGTGGGTTGTCCAAAGAGGAGGTGACCTCGAGGTGTTAGGAACCTGAGTTTTAAAGGGTCTGGCAGTTAGCCCTCCACCCTTAACCTGTGTTTGGCTGTTCTGAGGTGGGACAGGGTTTCTTACTGGTTCATTAGTGGTTTCCTTACAAATTGATTGGAGAGCTTCATTTGGCACCCTTTGGTGATGAATTGCTTTTGTTCTTTCTAATAGTTCGTCCGGAACCCTAGCACATCTGCTTGGAGCGTCTCAGTTGATGGCTAACTGAACTGCACTGATTTCCTGGTTTTGGCTAGCCGTGTTTTGCAACTGAACTGCGCTGATTTATAGTTTTCTGACTTTGTTTCCCCGATTCTCCCCCTTCTTCCCTGCACCTTGCTCTTAGTAAAGTGATGTCCCTCTACCCAAACGTGGCCTGTTTCAGTTTGGAAATTTCTCTTGGGAGAGGATGCTTCTAACTTGGTGCTTCTGCAGTTACCTTCCCCCAAACAGGCCAACTTCTACTCATCTTCAAGTCAATAAGTGTCATTTCAACGGGGGAGTCTCCCCTCTGATTTTTCATCCTAGCCCTTAATAAATGGTAAGTAAGCAGGTAGCTCTATGAATCATGGTTTAGTATTTCATATTTGCTCCGCCACTAGATGTGAGCTTCTTAGAGGCAGAAACATGTTTAGTTTGTTGGTGGTCCAATGACTGACCCCTTTATAGCCACTCAGTAATTTCATTTTGTAAATGAACATGAAAATATTTTTCTTCATGGATGCTGGAAAGTATAGCAACTCTTGATGGAAGTATAAGGAATTCTTTTGGAAAAAAAATTGGAAATCCATTCTTAGTTCCTTAAAATGGTGACACTAAGGCCAAGCCAGGGGTCTCAAACATTGTTTCATCTCCAAGAACAAATCCAAGTGTGTGATTTAAAAGAAGAGTTTGGGGAGCAAAAAACCAGAGTGAAATAGAGGCAGCTTCAAAAATGTTAGATAGAATTCTTTTTATCAAATAATAGTCATTGATTTAGAAAGTTAAATATTCCCCAGGAAAACACAGAGGAAAGGGTAGTGTGTATCCCTTGTATTCTATCCAATGCTTGGTGAAAAAATGAAAAACAAGGACAAAGAATGTAGACCTGAAATGAACTTTTTCTGCTGGAATGAGTTAAGTTGTTAGAGAAAAAGTTCCAGAAGAAATAATATTTTCTTGTCTGTGTTGAGGACCTCAAGATACTTAAAAAGAAAATAGAAATCTGGATTTGAATGTGAAATAACCTATGGTTAAATGTGGACAACTCACTTAATTGTTTTCAAAATATCGTGACTATCAAATTGGTAGTCTTTGTGTTTTTGAATCTATTGCATTAGTAGGCCTTTCTTTGTTCTCAGAGTTGCTGTTTCCATTTGCTTTGTCCTGGGTCTGCTTAACCTCTGTCTTCTTAGCTTCTGACTCTTGCTCTAAATACCATGAATGCACTTGACCTTAATGAAAAATGTCTTCAGAAGCAAGGGTTATAGTCATCCTACAGGTTTTTCAGCTCTTGACCTTCATATTGCCCAGATCTCCAATCCTAGCACTAGACTTCTACCACACTCCACAAAGACCAAGTGGGCAGGGCTCCATGCCAACAAAGAGTGACCTTCTGGGGTTTTTCCAGAGTTGTACAAACTATAACCTATCATCATGCTGGTCGACAAGTGAGATGAATGAGAATTCAGAGAAACAACAAAAATTGGAGGCTGTCAGGACTAAAGAAAGCTGAGACATCATGGAACCTGGTGCCAAACTTGATGCCAATAGGGAGTGCTGAAATCATACCCCAGATGTCTTGGTTGGCACCAGAAAACTTTAGAAAGAGCCAATGGTTTGCATTCTTTTCTTAATTCTGGGCCAGAAATGATTAATTCCAGGGACGAAGTGCAGCAGGGAGAAGGAGGGATCCTCAGAGAAGAACTAACTCCTCTCTGGCCACAGTGATCAGGTTTGGGCATGCGGCAATTGCTCATCATCCTTTTATTTGCTAACACAACTGAAGCCTCACATTCAGCTCAGGCTCCTGGCCAGGGCTCGGCATGGAAGAGACAAAAATAATAATAATGGAGACTGATTGCAGAGAAATGTGTCAGTGAGTGTGACATTGGTGAGCAGTATGTTTGGAGAGATGCACTGTGAAAAATCGAGTATCAAACCTAGAAGTTGTCAGAATTCTTTTCCCCAAGCCACATGCTCCTGTTTAATTATATAATAAATGTCAGTTACCCAGTAGGAGAAGAGAGAACCAACATCCATCACAAGACATCTGGCTTTAGAAACAGCTTTTCTGAGGCAAACACAACCTGTGAAGCAGACTCTATTCAACCTATTTTCTGGTGGTCTCAGGCCATCTTGTATCCTGAGAATCCAGAGAAAGGAATCACTTTGCTGTTTTATTTTTTGGTTATATTTATGGTATTTTACAAAAGTTCCTGGCTTTTCTTGTTTTTTTTTTTTTTTTTACTTATTTGTTTGGTTTAATTTGTTTACTTTGATTCTCTTTATGCTACATAGGAGTGAAATAAAAAAAAATGTCTTTCTCCTCTGGCGTATCTCACTCAGCATAATTCTGTCTCCACAGCTTTCTATAGTACTTTTAATTTCATTTATTGGGTTTATCGCCTCCTGAATCTGTGTTAGTTTCTCTTGTAAAAGTTCATTTTCTATCTTTGCTTGTTAATTTTATTTTTGAGCTCATTGATTTGTTTTGCTGTTTCTGTTATTATTTTTCTTTGATTTTTTTTTCTGAATTTTCATTTATTTCTCTGAGTTTCTTATTTATTGCTGCTTGAATTCTTTATTTGGTAAAAAGATATAATCACCCATGTCTTCAAAGTTAGTTTCTGAGGAGTTGTCACTTCTTTGTGATACCCTATTATCTTAAAACGTGGAAGTATCTTGAGTTTCTTTTTGCCCCCGGGGAGCCTTATAGCGAAGCTGAATATTTTTGGTTTTGTTGGCAGGTGGTATTTCGGTTTTATATTTTTGACCCCTGGGGGCTTCCATAGTGAGATCTCTTGCTAAGCCAGGGAGGTTGAAGATGGCTGCTGGGTGGGGGAGGGTGCGTAGTGGGGAAGCTATGGCTGTGGTCTGCAGGGTGTGGGGGACCCCTTTCATGTGTGTATCACCAGGGACAGTCCTCTTAGGGTTCCCAGACTGGGTATGGGAGTCTATCCTCTATGGTGTGGAAGTCTTCTCTGCATGAGCACGAGTGCTGTCCTTTGTGCTCTTTGCTGGGTTTCTGACCTAGGTGGGGCCTGGTGTCCTAACCTTAATCCCTTGGCTTTGAGCCTCGCTCAGGTCAAGCATGCGTGCCACCAGCAATCTTCACTCCGCCCTTCTTGGTACCTGTGATTGAACCTGCTGTCCTGTTAGTCCCATTAATTGCCTCTGCCACTGTTCCCCCCATAGTTACAGCTACCACCCAGTCACCATGCCAGCTGTGCCCCACCAGACCCACCTCTAGAGACTCAGAGGCTCATGATTCCTTGGACAATTCCTTCAACTCAGTCCCTGTTATTCCTGCATTTCTGGAGGAGTCCTGTGCTTTTTTTCTGCTTAACTTTATTTGTTAAATAGTAGTATTTATTATTTATTTTGTTCACAATACTATTTTCGTCTCAGGATATTGAAGTTGCATCCAGGTCTGCATTTCACACCACACCCACCACCAGAGGTCCAGTGTCCTTTACCAACACGTTTTTCCCCTCTTTCTTTCCCTCATACCCCACTGGTCACCACAGTCCCATGTCCTGCTAATTTTGTGATTTGTAGTTTTGTTGGTTTCATTTCAGTATAGTCCACATTGAGTGAGACCATCCTGTAATTCTCTTTTTCTGACTTATTTTGCTAAACATGATTCCCTCCAGTTCCATCCAGATTGTTGCAAAGGGCACAATTTCACCTTTTTAGTAGCTGCATAGAATTCCATTGAGTATCTAGACCACAGCTTCTTTAATAATTATGTGTTGACAGGCATTTAGGGTGTTTTTATGTCTTCGCTATTATGAACTGTGCTGCTATGAACATAGGGGTGCAGATATTTTTTTCTGATTAGAGATTTTGTATCCTCAGGTATATATACCCAGGTGCAGAATTGCTGGATCGAATGGTACATCCATCTTTGTTTGAGGAATCTCCACAATGTTTTCCAAAGAGGTTCTGCATAACTTTCTATACTGTCTTCTCATACAGCGAATGATCCCACTGAAATGTGAAATGTACCTAAAATTAGCAAGGAAAAGAGCTCATTGCAACACTCCAGTTTCCTCTGAGCTTGAGGGGTGGAGCAACATTGTTCAATGCACAGCGCAGAGGAGCAGAGTGACATGGGCTTACTCCCAGCTCTGTACCCATAAGATTGCTCCTTTGTGATGAGGTGACCTCCAAAATTGTCTCAGTCTTAGACTGACTTGTCTTAGGTTGGTTGATTTCAGTTGATTGTCTTAGGGTGGTATCTCCTGAATGATGGGTAGACTTCAATCCTCTCCAAGGGCCCTGGTAACTCTTAACACTCTGGTGAAACAGACTTCAGTCTCACCTAATTGTTTTCTTTCCTATAGTGATATGTGGATCACTAGGGGGTATAGTTTTGGGAAAGTATCTTGGAAGTTTCCCCCAACATTTCAGAAGAAAGAGTTTAAAAGAGATTTTAATACCATTTCTGCCTATATTCCCAAGGAATTTCTTATTTATCTGGACAAGAAATAAAGGTTTCAAGACTATCATCAAATATAGAGTTCCCTGCTCCCGTTAATATGAAGGTTCCAGTAGATAAGAAATCTCTTCAGAGACATGAGAATGTCACCAAGTTCCTTCTTGTAGCACCAAAAAAGAAGGAGGATCCAGTCTGTTCACAGCCAGCTGGTGGTCCATTTTGAGCCATCTGCAGGTATTTGAAGAATGGATGCTCTTTTAATGAGTAAACCTGCACATGTACAAAATCATACTCGTTTCCTATTCACTGACCTATTACAAACCGCCATGTACACTTCTTACCAGTTATTCTTCTAAAACATAAACTGTAGTGTGACAGCCATAGAGCTTTCAGTTCAACTTCTGAGGTGATGTTTTCAAGCTCCTTGGAAGCGAGATTGATGACCATAACCTTCGTAAAATCAATATTTGTGCTGCATGATTCCCTTCTGGTAACCATGCATCCCATGACTTTGTGATTAAAACAACAAAGGTTTATTTCTCTTGATTCTGTGAGTTGTCGGGATATTTCTGTTGTTGGCTTCATGTGGGCTACTCCTATGACTGTGTTACCTGGCTGACGTCTTGTCCTCAGTAAGCTAGACCAGCTCTCACCGTGGTGGTTTCAGGGAAGCGCTTCATCAGAGTATCAAGGCTTTATTTGACCTTACTTCAAAAGTTATATACTACTCTCACTTCCATCTCTCAAAGAAAATCACAGGCCAGAACAGATTTAGGAGGTGGGAAATATAGCAAAGCCAAAGAGATTTGTGCAAAAATTGGAGGGTTACTTGTATGTCTCTCTTCTTCTGTCTACCACAGGTAGATTTTAGAGTAAGAAAGTAAAACATGCCATGTCGTGTTGGCCTCATGGATTAGTCTACTGTGGCATAGTTCTACATGCATCCCAGAATCCCTGGTTCAAGACCCAAGCCTGGGAGGGAGCAAACAAGATAAATAAAATAAAATAAAATGCTTCTTCTTTCTCTCTTCCTGCCAGCCTGCCTGCTCGCATTTATTCCTGTCTATGCCTTTCCTTTTAAAACAAAATGTAACTATAGATTATGTACTCTGTATCAAGAATTAAAAATAAGTAAGTGAAAATCACCCTTAATCTCACCCTCCAAGAGAATGACTTTTAATATGATCATTGTAAATACTCTTAGCATTGTTCTCTACATCTTCTTATCAGGTTAAAAGTGCATTCTGTTTTGTGTCCTGCTTTAATGACTGACAATATGTCCTAACTATTTTCTCACAATAAGCTTAATATCTTATGTATTAATATGCCATAATTTATTCAATTTTTTAAATATTTTTTCTACTATAAATATAATAAGCTTTTTTTTTCTAAAGAAGAATGCAGGCAGGTGAGAATGAATGCAAGTAGGCAGGGAGAGAAGGAAGAAACATTTGTTTTAATTGATTTGTGCTTTTTTTTTGTTTTTGTTTTAAATTGTTCTCTGAAGCCCTGGTCCATGAACCTGGGTCATAAACTCTATGCAGATGATGATGCCCCAGACCTACGCATCCAGGGCACATCCTGTAATGAACTTTTTAATGCAAATCTTTGTGAATATCTCTGGCTTTTTAGGAAACATTAAGTCCATGAAGTGGAATCGCTGGACCAAAAGAAATATACTGTAAAACTTTGAGATTTAAAAAAAAATTACATCATAATATCGTATGAGTTTAAGGTATATATCATTATAAATCAACATCTGTATATGACATTTTACCAAGTGACTTCCCATTAAAATTATTATAAGTTTATATTCCTGGCAGAATAATGTAAGAAATCCCTATTTTTCCCTTTTTTTAACCCTCTTAATCCGAGATATAATTTGGAAATATATCAATATATTATGTACTAAATTAGCTATTATAGTGTGTTATATATAATATGTAGACAAATGCATTAAATGTATATTTTGTGCTATAAAATCATTTTTTTATATATCACATGTATTTTATATCTATTTATAGTGAGTCCCCCTTCATTTCACTGATAGACAAACAGACGCTCTCTCTAAAAGTATTCATTGGAGAGTCAAGTAGTTGGTCATCCACTCCAAGGAACATGGCAGAAGTGATGCTACCAAAAAACCTTCTGGTACCTCAGACCTCTTGTAGGGGAAACTGAACAACACCATTCCTGCCCAGTATTTTGTCTCGAGCCCTAACTCAATGGAAAATCACATGTAAAACTAAGATATCAGCAGCAATAGCCCCAGCCATCTGCAACCCATGTCCCAGATGTGAGACCTAGACCTTCGAGCTGCCTGGGAAGAACAATACAAGACCCTTTCAAGCTGTCTGAAAAGATGGAAAATGTGCTGTTTTCCAGGGAATGCAAGACCTCACCCCAGGGATGTGAGAAGCTGGGAAAGCATACTGTTTTTCTAGGTCCCAAGACCTCCAAGCCACTGGAAAACAAAAGTACCCTGTCTCCCAAAAGCTGCCTGAGAAACAGGAAAACACCCTGCATCCCACCCTCCTGGCACTCTCACTAGCCTCATAAACATATATAAATCCAACCCCTGACCATTCAATGCCAACTCACCTCCTAGAGTCTGGTCCCTCTTCCCTTGGAGAGTGAATGAATCTTTCTATCACTTGCTCACAAAGTTTCCTCTTGCCTGCTTGCTTGTGGTGAATCCCTTCACCCCACACTCCAGCCATCTACCTGCAAAATCCCCCATACACCCCTTGGGTGTGGAGCTATTTCCACGGGCCTATCCCCCCCCCCTCTTTTTTTTTTTTTTTTTTTTTTTTAACTACAAGAACTGTCAGTCTCCTCCAGGGCCCAATTTATTCCTGACTCAGAACTGTGACATGTTCTGCTGCTGCTCTTTAGCCAGTACACAGGGACAGAGAGACAGAGTAACAGGTGGGGAAGAGAGCACTGAATAAGGATGCCGCCATAACAGGCGATCTCAGGGGGAAGTGGAAAATGCAGACTTGACCTATGTCTCCTTTAAACCACTGAATTGCTGTAGGCTTCCCGGGAAACCCACATGCCTGTGCATCTTTTAACCTTTACCATGCTCACCATCTTTATTTTCACTTCCTTTTCTCTATTCTCTTCTCCTGAATCTCCTTTCATTATCCTCTCCCCAGTGCTTCTCTCGGGAATCAGTCTTACCCAGTGTCTCTGCCTCTCACCTCTGTGTATGTTCACACCCCACAGCTGAATCAGGCAAATATCAATTACTACTAACTTTACAATACACAATTCCAGATACAGTGTTGTTTTTATTAGACATTCAGCATAAAAAGGAACAACAGCTTTGGACAAGTCCATTCACTCAGTCACGCTGGGATAGGCCTTTTGGCCACTGCAGAGCAGATTGTCTTTGTATGGCCAACTAGTACCTGACTGCAAATTTGCTGAGTAAAGAGTGTTTATGGTTTCACAGCTGGCTGAAAGCACCAACTCATCAAGTTTTACAGAACCGGTTTTTTCCATGCTTGACAATGCAGAACTCTGCAGTCGCAGGCAGGTACTTGTGTAACTTCTGAGCCGGTTCCAAGGTCATGTGTGGGGGACACTTGGCCCTCTCTTCAAGCAAACCCACGACTCATCTCTATTCCGGATAGGTCGACCTCTCAATTTTTATCTGTCTCTCGGTTTTTATACCGACCGCCATGTACTATCTACATTATATGAATACCCAAAGAATACAAACACACTGTTCATGCTTCACAATTCACAGTAGTCATGCAGGAAAACGACCTAAATGCCCATCAACAGATGACTGGATAAAGAAGGAGATCAACTATAGTAGGAGATAAAGTGAAATTGTGGCAAACTTAATATGCAAGATGTGAATTTGCTGTGATGCATGCCTTAATCCTATAAAATGATATGGTACACTATTCCTTGACAAAATTATTTAAAAAAAAAAAAGAAGTTGTGGTAGATATACTCATTGATACTCTATGCAGCTATTAAAAAGTATGAAATTGTGTTCTTTTCAAAAACCTGGATGCAACTAGTGGTGACAATGTTAAGCAAAATAACCCAAAAAGAGAAAGACAGGTGCTAGATGGTATCAGTCATATGTGGAATAAAAGAAACAAAAGAAATGACCTTGTAACACACAACAAAATTGACAGGACACAAGACTGAGGCTGTCAGAGGGAAAGGAAAGTGGAGGGAACCAGGAAATGAAGGAGTAAACAGACAGGAGGCAGAGCTCCTATAGTGGTGTGTCTGATGTGCAGTATCTCAAAAATACAGCAATGTCAGCCAAAAACAATACAACATTTTCAAACGAAGTGTGAATACACAAAATGAAATAACAACACTCGATCCGTCATCAGAGAGCTTGCCTCCCCTCCCCACTTGCTTTCTGGTAAACTGTGGTTTGTTCTTATTAATGAAGAGTTTCGGTTGTCTTCATTCACTTGTTTATCTACCACCTATGAGTGAAATCATATAGTTGTCTTTCTCCTGACTTATTTCACTGAGCATAACATTGATTTTTATTATCATCACACACTGGCAATTCTAAACACTGTCAGTGATCAAAAACTTACCCCCCACCCCCACCAGAAACGCTATTTGTTAGGCTAAACCATTGTCATTATTACTATTCCACATTGATACTATTGATGTAGACTTCAGGTTAGCATGTTTTTGTTACTTATCTTTTAATAGGCAGTGTATTCTACATGGCAGTTACTTCATAGAACTTGCAGTTATCTGGTTGGGCCCTAAATGCTTGGCCTCAGCTCTGTGCCTCATTTTAAAAGCAAGTTCACAGCAATGTAGAAACATTGATGTTGCATTAGTGTCTATAATACCGCTCTTACTATGTAGTCTTGCAGTTAAATAGTAGATTCTATATAATCTGCTATATATATATGATCATATATATATATTTGATCATATATATATAATCATAAAGATGTATATCAATTTGGCCAGTCTATGTATTTATTTGAAGTTTAATTGCATTGAAAATGTAAGTGCAAAGACGTGGCACACTGAAAGGTATAATATTTTTGTCTAGTAAGTGCAAATTTTAGCTAACACAAGAAAACACTAGACTTAAGCAATAATGTCAAAATTCATATTTCTTCTTTCCAGTAGATTGTGAGTCAAGACTCTTGACTGAGTCAAGAAGTAATCATCATTACTGACATTAAAAAGTTATAGCTAGCATACTCTGGTGGTGGCTTAGCTGCGAAGGCCGCAGTCTCCAGCCAGCATAATCCATGTGCATCCCCAGGACCCAGGGACATGGCCCAGAGCCAGGCGAAACAAACATGATGAGCAACTGAATAAAATAAATGTTTCTTCCTCTTCTCTCTTCCTGACTACTCACCTTCATTCCTGCTTGCACCTTTCCTTAAAAAAATAAAGATGAAATTATTTCTGAAATTAATTTCATTATATAAAGGGCAGCAGTGTTTAAAAAACTATCCACTCTGGGTGTCAAATGCATTCAGCATCCCACTGTGGTCCAGGCTCATTTTAACCTGAGCAGCTTAGTGTAATCTGTTCTCTTCTCTTTCCCTGTCATCGCACACTTACTAGTCAATATAATTTAGTTCCAATCTTTAAACCAATTTATTTCTGGTCATCTGTTTCTTAGTCCATTGGCTGCTATCACATTCTCTCAAAAACGAAACAAAACAAAAACCTACCAAAAACATCGCACACTTACTAGTCAATATAATTTAGTTCCAATCTTTAAACCAATTTATTTCTGGTCATCTGTTTCTTAGTCCATTGGCTGCTATCACATTCTCTCAAAAACAAAACAAAACAAAAACCTACCAAAAACAAAAGCAAAAATCTGTGCTATTATATCCATATGTTTACTGATAATTCTCAAATTTCTATCTCTGACTCCTCTTCTCTGAAACCACCCCCCACACACACACATACACACACACACACACACACACACACACACACACGTATCTCAATTCCTTGTTCCTCAGCTCCGTCTCCGTGGCTAAGAGGCATGTTAAATTGATCGTGATCAATCTGATATGTTCTTACCATATCTGCTTTCCCCCAGGAGTACTCATTTAACAAACAGCATTGCTCTCAAGATGTTCAGTATGTAACCTTCATCTTTCACCACTCCTGCTCCTCCACCCACATCTAGCCCACCCAGAATCCTAGAGCAGCTCAGCCTTCTATTTATTAACCCAAATCCATCCAATCCTCATTCCTTCCCTGACTGCCATTTCGGCCCTTGAACTCTGCAGAGCCTGTTGCCTGGTTCTCTTGCTTACCTGTTCTTCCTCCTCAGGAAGCTTTATCAAACTTGGAATCACCTTACATCATTCCCCTGAGCAAAAATCTCTATTTTCTGTTAAATTTATATAAAACCCCAAACCCTTATGTTGGCTTTCAGGCGTTATCTACTCTGGCCCTAGTTGTGCTTTTCTCCCTCTTTTCTGACTTCTCTTCCCTTGCTCACTTCTCTCACCCTGGTCACACTGTCTTTGTTGCTGTTCCTTCCATACAAGTCCATCTCCCTGCCTCGGACTCCATGCAGTACTTGCCCCTCACCCAGATTTTGTCCCAGATCTTCTGATGGCTCACCTGGAACATCTTCACATCATTGTTTGCTATTTACCTTTTCTGAGACACCTTCATGAACATACTGGATTCTGTGCAATAGTACAGAGTTCCACTCAATGCCTTGCCTTCTTTTTCTTCGTGGCGTTTTTCAATATTTGACATATGCTACATTTCTCTCCCATACTGGAATATAGTCCCTAGCGGGCAAGACTTTGGTTGCATTGCCCTGCTAAATTACCAGTGTTACAGAGCAGCTCTGTAACTAGTCTTTGAATGAATCAGTTCTTTACCCAATTTTTATACCAGATCCTAAATCTGTACTCTTTTTATATTCTATTACTCTTGCCTTCCTTTAACTTCTATATGGTCATTAAGGAAGTATCCTTGCCTTTTTTGCTGGCATCCCTGAGCCTTATTGTCAGAGTTGCCTAAGAGAAACATGCAGTAGAAATAGCTGTTCATCATAGAGCATCTCTCGGAGGCCAGCAAGGTTGGTCACAGCCGAAGCAGAGCCTGTCTTCCCACCTCTGACTGCTTCCATCTTCATCTTACACTAGACATGTGGGATTCAGTCATGGTGACCATGTGTCATGTGCTGGAAGATGAGCCAGAGTAATCAGCCCCTCTTGGTCACATGCACGACCTCAATCCTGTATCCATTATTCCAGAATCTGAAAGTCTCTCAAGGTCTATCTTTTCCCCTAAACTAATTCCTTTGGCAGTTAAACCTGATGGGAGCTGATGTCAGAGTACGTAAGGTTTTGTGACCACAGGAGACAAGATCAAGGATAAAAAAAAACCAGTGGACTGAGAATTGGTGGAGAAAAGGAGGGGAAATATCAGACTGGTAGTGACCCTACCGAGCCTCCTAAAAGCATCCCCCATGCTTCCAAGTAAGTCAATAGAAACTTCCTTGTTTTGAAGCCATTGTTAGTCAGGTTTTCTCTTACTTTCCCATAGATGGGATGAGCCAGGGATATTAAGAAGATTGTCTAAATGGGGGACAAGTAGGACCCTCATTCAGCAGACCACAGCACCACCCCTTCCTGATTAAGAATCAAACAGGACATCTCTGATGGGGCAGTGAGCAGAAGGTCCCCGTGCTAGCCTGATCAGAGTGCCATGAAGAAATAAGATGGAAGAACAGAAGGCAACAGGACTGTCTTCACAGAGAGCACAACAGCAGTAGCTGTTGTTTATCATGGATTCACTGAAGTTTATCCCATATTGTGTCACACCCCAGCTGGCATTGTTCCTTGAAAATGTGTGTGTGTGTATGTTTGTGTGTGTGTGTGTGGGGTGTTGTGTGTTTGTGTGGTGTATGTGTGTGCTTGTGTGTTGGGGGTGCCCATGTCAATACCACGGACTATGAATCATCCTTGCCATGACCAGTGCTTGCAGACTGTGGACTCTTTCCCAAGTAGTCTGCTCTTCAACCACCCTCCCTGCTCCTCTAAACAGCTTAGGAAGGTCCAGGCTCCTCCCTCCTCACACGGCCATTGTTTTTCCCTCCACACTGGCTGAAGACTATCCGCGTTGCCTTCTTTCTTCTCCAACCACGCTGGGGCTCAGATATCTCAGCTTCTTTCCCTCTCTCCTCTCAGCCGAGGACACTGCCGTTCTCCACTACCAGTGAAACCTGCCACTTGCTTCCTTCTCACCGTCATCCCCCTGTTCCAGCTGAGGATCTCAGGGAATGCTCAGTGCTCCTCGGACAATACTCTGGATAAAAAGATAAAGCGTACTCTCCATGGCCTCTCCATGGGGTTGAGGGGAAACAGAAAGGAAACCCCAATTATTTCATCTGTTTTTGAACCCTAACTTCTTCTCTGTCCCATCTCCAGATCCCAAACTCTTCGGTCCACTCTAGTCCAATTGTCCTTCCCAGAACTTTTTTCCACACCTCTATCACTTTTTGGAGCTTTGGCTAAAAATTTGGGTTTCCCTGATGATAATGAGGTTGAAGAGGAGTAGTAAGAATAATAATGTATGAGCTCATAACATGTATGTGCCTTCATTATGAATCAGGTATAATGTAAACTTAAAGGCAGAATATTTAATTTGAATGCACAACCCATTCGGGAGGTAAATACAACTGTTATTTCCATTTTACAAAGGAGGAAACTAAACCTTCAACATTAGGGAGTAACCTGATGGTGGACATGGTGCCACCTCTAAGGGAGAAGGGACTTTGGAAGGTCATATAGGAGACAGAGGTCATGGGCAATTCTTTGTTCTCTTCTCAGAGTTCAATCTTCCTACCTCAGTATGGTCTCATCAACCAGCGTCACAAGCTCAGGCTAACTGATCTCTTGCCCTTCAGGTGAGTAGCTCTGGGAGCAGGGATGGCAGGTTGAGATGTCCTTTCCTGTCCATCCTCCAGCACTTACAGCCCTGGTCATTTCACGTGTTTATTAGTCTGGGCCTAATAACTTTGTTACCAGAGATCTCTGATTCATTCTCACTTCTCTTAAGGATGGAGCTGAAGGGTCTTGGTTTTCTGCTGCTTCTCTTCCTGCTTTCCTCTCATGCCTTCATGTACCAGCCCTTCTCTCCTCAGTGGCCTGTGCTCCTATCCCCTGTCACTCCTCCTGTCCTTCATCACCCTTTCCCCATCCATTTCCCAGTTTGATGGGTAGGGGTGAACATAAAAAAAAAAAAAAAGAAACTCTCAGAGCTCAAGCTTTCATGGATCTCTTCTGCTTAGATTTGATTGAGTAAATTTTGTATTTTTTTTCCCTAGAAGAAGTTCTCAAAATTGAATTCATCTTGAGCAGCCCCTCGGCACTGGGCAACACTGGGCGGCACTGGTCATGGGTGAACCTCCCTCCTCTGTGGGCTGTGGTCTCGATGTCTCAGTGTCTTGTGTGCCTATGCAGGGGTGGTGGTCACCAGCTGTGCTTGTGGCTCTGCTGAGGTTCCTGGGATGGCCAGAAGGCAGCCACATGCCACAGCCAGTGTGGATAGACTAGACCACTGTCCACTGCTGCCACCTGGTTTGAGAGGGAGGAGAATGAAAACCCCATCGTGTGACCATGACCGAAATGAAACCATGAGCCCAAACAGGAAACTGACTCAATCTGTTCCTTTCACTTGCTACAGTCTGACTTCTTGGGTGATAAAGACCGTTTGCATATGTTGATAGTTTTGATGTTACTCCCCGGCCAGCATCCCACCCCTGTCGTCTTCAAGCTCCTTTAATCAGAAAATATTTCCAGTGTCCCGACTATTCTGCCTCAGTGAGGAGCAGGAAAAATATGGGGGAAATGGGAAAATGGAATTGAGATGCTGAGTCCTTCATTATTTAACGAAAGTATCATGACTCTGTGCCAGGTACTTTACTTGGAGCTGGAAGGACAGAGATGTAAACTAGCACACATGTCCTTACAGAGTCACCACCTAGAACAGTGGTTTCGAATCAGCTGCAGGCAGACTTTCCCAGGTGAGAGCTGGCAAAGACAGTTTTAAAGAATCGATTTTTAGATTTTGTCTTGTCTGCATATTCTTGATCTAAACCCCTGTGCCCAGAGATCTGCTTCAATCAAGGTGATGTAGGTACCTTCTTCTTTCTCCCCCACAACAAAAGAAAAGCACAGCTCTGCCTGCTGCTGAGACTTACAGTGATTCATTGCCCTGTGGTGTAACAGTCGCAGAATGCCAAAGGGATGATTCGCAATGTTGGTGCCAGTGTGGACTCCAATAATCTAGTGACCGATTGACCTGTCCTCTTCCAGTGTGGGAAGCTTCCAATTTGGGATCTTTATAATATTGAAGGATATAATACAGTTATTTTACTGGTTCTAAATTTTATCTTGTTTCAGGAATATTCATTTATGGGTATATAAACTACTTGGAAAAAAATTCCATTTCTCTTATTTAAGAAATATGTTTCCAAAACATAGAATTTATGTTTATTAATACTAATCAAGATTGGTTATAGATGTTTAGTTCAATTATGTGCTATTCATTACTAATAACATAGTCCTATTTATGGCAGCTAGAGTGTGTCTTTTGAAATATCAAACGAATCACATCACTTTCCTCTCCAAATTATACTTTCTAACAATTTCAGATTACACATAAATAAAATTCCAAATATGGTATATCCTACAAAACCCTGCATCTAGTCACTGCTTTTTTCTCCATCTCATTTCTGATCTGCGTTCTTTTGACTCAGACCACACCTGTGTTCTTGGTGGTCCTACCAGTTATATATAATTTCCCACCCCAGGATCTTCCTCTCTGTTTCCGGATAGTTACAAGGTCATCCCTCAGTAGTGTTCAAAGAAGCCTTCCCATCACACTCTATCTCTTGTCTTGTCTTTTGTTTTGTTTTCTAATACCTTGCAGTCCTGACTTCAACTGCATTTTTCCATTCATATATTAACTATCTCCTCCATTGGAACACATGATCAGTGAAAGGTGAAGCCATGTTGAATTTGTCCATCACTGAATCCCCTTGCTCAGAATCCTCTGACTATTGGGAGAGCTATAATGAACAAATGAATTAATCTCTTGCCAAGTTCACTCTTGAGTCTGATTCAGCTCCCTCTGGCTGTCTGTCCCTCTTCCTTCACCTCAGCACGGGTCACTGAGGGACAGACATTGTGTTAACTGGCCCCTGGCTCTTAGTCTCTGGGCACCTGTAGAAGAAATTGCTGTACATTAGGGAGCACGTCTTTGAAGGAAAAAAAAACAAAGAATAAAGATGGAGGCCTAATAGGTTAGCAACAGCGTACACTGAAGATGGATTTTGTAGCTCTGACATAGTTAACCACTTAGTGGCCAATTTCCCCTTTCTCTGTGTTTTAACAGGGTCCTGATTTCATTCAGGGTAGTAATGTGCTCAGACCTAGACAGTTAAAGCCAATAATGGAGCCTCTTGGCTAATTGTCTCTTTCTTTGATAACTTTGTATGGGCTAGAGTTGTGACATGTGACCCAGATTCAGTTAAGAGGACAGAGGAGAATGCTGTGTGGACCTTCTGAGAAAGAGTCTGCCTCCGGAATAAAAAACAGAGACTCGAAATTGTCTGTTACCCTTCTTGCTTTGGATATCAGCATGAGGATGTGAGTTCTGGATCTGTGAGCGAAGATTTAGGTCAATCATCTTGTGACCCCCTGAGAAAAAGCTATAAGGATGGTCAAGCAGAACCAAGGAAAGAATCTGAGCTGTAATGACATTGTTCAGTTACAGAACAAACTCATTATCATTTAAACTCATTTCTTCATCAGTAAATCATAGGTGATCTCATTTAATCTTTTAACAAATATGTCTCTCTTTTAAAAATATTTATTGCGGTAACTTTGACTTAAAAAATAACATAAGCCCATATGTATACATTCATCATTAGTCAAATATATATCAACACAGCACACGCACCACTGAATTACCGAAAGTCTTCACCCCTGTCCACTGCTCCTGTCCCCCACCCCTTTCCCTGCTGGTACACTGAGTTCTGTTGTCAGTGTCCAAGAACTGACTTTTGTCTGTTCCTTGACTTTGTTTCCTTATATACACACATATGAATGAGATAATTTGGTATTTGTCTTTTTCCTTCGGACTAATTTCAGTTAGCAGTATCCCCTCTAGTTCCATCCATGCCGTTGCAAATGACAGGATTTCATTTAATGTCTATAAATACCACACCTTTGTCCATTCTTCTGAAGATAACCACTCAAGTTTCCAATTCTTTACTATTGTAAATAATGCCTCATTAAATGCGGGGGGTGTGTAGTCTTAATTTCACGTTTTTGTGTTTTTTGAGCAAATGCCGAGAAGTGGATGATGTCATCCTATGGGATTTCCATTTTCAAATTTTGTGGTGTGTCCACACTGTTTTTCATAAAGCTTACACCCATCTGCACTCCCACTAACAGTGTATAAGATTTCCTTTCTCTATATCCTCACCAGCATTTGTTGTTTCCAGTCTTTTGAACAATGGCCATTCTCACAGGTGTGAGGTACTATCTGTTTAGATTAAACAAATTATTTATTGACTCCTGTTGTGTGGCAGGCACTGGGTTACAGTGGTGGCTAAAGCAGATGACTGCCTTCATGGAACCTCCATTCTAATTCCAAGCCTCTGCCTACTGGGATTTCCATCACTTTCCCTTGAACACATTAGCTAGAGATGGGTTTCTATGCTTCGTTAGGTGTGCTGAGCTCTATGGAAGTCAAGTGTGAACAAGTTGAACAATAGAAACTAGTAACTTAGGGCCTACATAGATGTGATAATTCAAGAAAGAGGACTATGGTTCAAGCAGAGGATTACAAAACAAACATCCCTAGAGAAGTCAAAGAGACCAGTTAACCAAATCAAACAAAAATAGCCTTTATAGAATCAAACCAGTGATTACCAGAAGGGAATGGGGCAGGGGGTGGATAATTGAGCAGAAGGGCCCTATTAAATGGTGAAGGGTAGAACTGGACTGTTGGTGGTAAACTGAATGTATTCTATACAGATGTTGATTTATGATGATGTACATCTTACACCCATAAAATGTGATGATGTACTATGCTGTCTATAGAATTTAGAAACCGTCTACATGTTAGGCAAAATCATGAACATGAGATAGTTGCATAATCTCTCTATGCTTCAGTCTCCTCATCTACAAAGTGAAATAGAAATAAAGCAGCCCGCACAAGGATGTTAAGAAATTAAATAAGCAATATATGTAAGTAAGTCATTACACAGTCATTCACTTAGTTTATGTAATTAGAAATATTTAGAATATAATTTTAAGAAATACTAATTCAGGGTCTGGTAGAGGGTTAGTGCTCTAGCGTATTATTTATCTGACCCAAGGTAACACTTCAAAAACATTTCTTTGCCATTGCCGTTAATCTCTTTCTTGTCTACCCCAAATCATCGCTTTTGAAACTGCAAACAGGAGTGAATCTGGCAGAAAAAGGCCTTCATCAAAGACAAGCAGATCGGGCAAGGAGATGGAGAGCTATGCCAGGGATCTATCCATTTATCATTCTGGAAAAGATAAAGAAGACATTTCTGAAGCATTAACTTATGAGCCTAGGAATGTAAATTACATCTCCTATAAATCTAATCTCCCCTTGAGTGAAACTTATCCTTGAGCTTGAGAGCTGAAGAATAAGGGTATTATTTATCTGCTAGGACCCCATGGGTGGCAGAGATTCCAGAATTAACATTGATAATGAAGACGGCTGGAGAAACACTCACCACTCTAAATCAGTCTCAGGTATTTTATCTGCAACCATCTCTGGTGTAGAAAGCAAACAGGAAGTGAGAATGCCACCAGCAGGAAATCCCTGGACACAGTTCGTTTTACTGGTTTGGAGTGGATTTATGTGGGTGGTATTTCTTTTTCTCCCCTCAGGAGAATTATGATTAGAAGGATTTTTTTGACCCCTTATTGGTGCTTTTTAGTTTTCTCTTTTCTCCTTTGAGAATTTGACATCCTATGGAGCTTTAAAATGTAGGTTCTACTGTGTTAGAAGGAAATTGGAAGAGGTAGTTAGTATTAATTATGGTTTTTTTAAATGAAACTTTTTAAATATTTAGATTAAGTGTTTAGTGACTAGGGAGGAATGAGGGATATTTTTTTAATCAACTTCTCTCCAAGGAAACATTCTATAAATTTTAATGATGTTAAAGGGTTATTTTTTCATTGCAATAGAAAGTTCAGACCAAATGGAGTGTGTTTCAGATCCCTTAGTGACTATTAAAGTCTCAACAAAAGGAGGGAGAAAACCTACTTCTTTTAAAATTCAAGATAAACTGAGGACATATAACAAATAATGTGACTGTCACCAAAATTTTTTAGTGTTGAAGTGTTTAATATTTTGATGTTCTGATACAAAAGGGTGCTAAACAGTCACCAAAGGCACAGAAAATCTGAAACAAAGTCATTGCAAATATACCTGGCTTTGCTGTTTTAAAAAGCAACAGAAAAAGGGGTCTCCTCCATCGACGTATTTATTGAAGGTCTGTGACCCTGCTAGGCACCATGGGAAGATCAACAGTGTAGAGAATGATTCCTTTTCTAAAAATGCTGCAAGTCTGCTTGGAGAGACACAGTCGACCCAAAGGCAATCATTCAAGTGGAAAATGAAGTATAGGTGCAGACAGAAAAGCCATTATTGGATTCAGATCTAAAACTACGCAGATCACAGGAGAGAATGAGAGAGAAGCTGAGTTCAAGTCCTGAATCTGCTACTTACTAGTTTTAAGCTTTGAACAAGTTCCTTAAACTCAGGACTTAAACTTGGGCTTCAGGTCCTTGTAGTGGAGGGATGAGAGGCAGGGAAAAAGCATTTCTCAGGAAGGGGCATGTGGCTGTTCTGTGAGGTGACAGGTAATTCTTCTTTCTCTTTGTTATATTGCTGCCCACAGGTGACTGCATGTGCCTCAGAGTCCCAAAGAAAATGGGACTTTGTGTCTGGAAGTGATGAACAAAATAAAATCTCTCCCCAAAATTTCCTATCTTAACATCTAACACTTACTCCAAATGTTGTATGGTGATTCATGCTAGTCCATTGGCTGTGATTTCTTCTATACCTCAGGTAGACACAGGCTTCTTTGTGAGTGTTATTCAGAGGAAAAAGACCTGCCTAGAGAGTATACATTCAGCCTTATTGTAACTAAATGCACAGTATAATAAGGGAGCATTGTATTGACCAGTTAAGCAAAGATGAAAAGGATATAGTATTATCTGGTATTACTGTGAATGTATAACAAAATAGAAATTTCCATATACTGCTGTTGGGCGTGAGTCTGAATTGACTTTTTCCAGAATACCAATTTGACAAAATTTTCAAAAAATAGTTTTGAAAGGGCATATCCTTTAAACCAGAAACTGCAAGTCTAGAAATGTCTCCTGAGAAAACAATTGGCAAGAGTTCCCAAATATTGAAGATTGTTCTTGTAACACTATTTAAAATAGTGAAAAGTAGAGACCTAAGTATCCATTAATAATTAAATATTTAGATTTAGGCAGTAGAATAAATCCATTAATAATAGATTAAATACATTTTGAAAATATCAAGTGGAATGCCAAATAGCCATTAAAATAAAAATCAATATTAAGTTGTTTATAAACTAACCTGAGTGTCTCTGAGTAATACAAGCTTGGTGATTATGGAATGATTTTTATTCTTTACTCACTTGAAATATTTCTACAGTGATTGACTATGATCAGTCATTGGTTTAACCATGTCCAAGAGCTATTGTGAGGATAAGAAACAATTGACGTAAGGTAACTGGTAGAAGGTCCATCTCAATTACCAGAAGATCTTATATCTTCTTATTAACTAGATGGATTATAGAGAACATGGGCCCAAGTCATATCTGATATCTTCTTATTAACTAGATGGATTATAGAGAACATGGGCCCAAGTCTTATCTGATGATTGAAGATGGAATTTATACTTCCACTTTCAGTATTTTATTTTAAAATACTTTTCAAAATATTTGTAAGAGAGTTTCTCTGAGGTAATGAAAACTTAACTGATCCTGTGACTGTGGTTACAAAGGAAATGATAGCTTTTGCCTCTTTTTGAACATTTTTTTTTGCAAGAGAGTTATAAACAAGTAAATGAGAAGAATCACCATTTGCCTTAGTGACCTAGAACTATTTTCGTCTGTGTTTTTCTCATGCTTACATGCTCAGAATCACTACCCAAAGTTCCTCTACAATCAATGTAAAGATTAAAAAGCAAATTACTAAATGTTATGAAAAAGCATAATATTTGAAAGTTATTTACCATACCCTTAAAATTTTAAGTAAGCTAAGAAACCACAGGCTCCTACATGATGTGCATTCTATAAATTCATAATCCTTTGACAGAAAATTGGTTCCCTTGTTATTTAACAAGGTCAGTAGGTCATAGGAGACCATCGCTCTGCCATGTACTGACCTTATTCAATAATCTAATGACAAATTAAATAGGAACATCATCTCCATAGCAATTAAGAAGTCTTAATGCTATCCCTCAATTATTTAAGTTTTCAAACAATTGTGTTCGTTCCTACCTCTTTTACTCTCTCTCTCTCCTTTTGCCTTTTGTCTTATTGTTTCCCTTTCTTTCCCCTTGTTCCTATCTACTGTCCTCTTAAACTGCCCTACATTCCAGCTTGTTTTTTTCTGAGATTCACACACACAGGGGTCAGGTAAGCATATAGCATGGTTTAACTATCATTCTTTATATTAAAGTAGTCTCAGTACTCTCTAGACTTTAAAAAATTGCCTATTACTTGTGTAGTCCTATATCTCAGGTCACTGAGACAGCTGGAATGTGGACCTTATAATGCCCACAAACATAGGATGGACCCAGAGCCAAGAGGAAGAAATTAAATAAATAAATAAATGAATAAATAAATAAAAATTTTTCCTCCTCTTCTCCTTCCTTGCTTTCTTCCTTCATTCCTTCCCCTCTAAAAGAAAAAGAGAAGGCTATTATTGGTAACTTATTTCTACCTAAGTAAAACATCAGTCATTTAAAAAAGTACAATAAATCAAAAAAAAGAAAGAAAATACAAAACATCTGTAATCTATCGCCCAGAAAACCACTATTAAATTTTGGAATATATCATCTTTCCACTGTGTTATTATGCATGTAAACATCTTTCTTACAAAGATTAGATCATAATTTCATGCAGTTTTTAAAATCTATTTTCACTTAATCATGATGCAAATTTCTATGTCATTCAAAATTCTGTAACAGTTTTTCCATTACCATTTAACAAACATTTCTTTAGAGTTACTATATACAACCTTGTGCTAACTGATAGGGACAAGAAGGGAACCAGCCAAAGACAGATTTGCCTGCAAACATAAAACAAAAATGAGTCAAGTGAGTGTTAGAAAGGTGGTAGGTAGGTTCTTACAGAAGTAAATTCCCAGGATATTAAACCTTCCCTAGGAAGTGATTACTTGATAATGAAAATGCAGGCATTCCAGTATATCAACATACCTATAGTCTTTGCTCATATTTTTGTATTCCTCAGCTAGCTAGGTCTACCAGATGTCCATATCTATTTTAGTAGTGTGCTTTGTAATTCCTATTTGTTATTGGTGCTTAAATAAGCTTGCTTCTTTGCCTTAGTCAATTTCAAAGACATTTTCTTATCTAACAGGTGTCTTCTTGGCTATCAGATTGTAGTCTATTTTTTTTTTTAAAGGCCATGCCCTGGTCACCTCCAAAGGAGCACAGGCTACATGCCCCTGGGTTCAGGTTCCAGGTCTTGCGGTGAGGTGGGAGGGACAACTAGCATGAACAAATAAAAATAAAGTGCCTCTTCCTTCTCTCTTTTCCTGTTTGCTCATCTTCATTTCTGCCTGTGCCTTTTCATTAATTAATAAATTTAAGGCGTATTTAGGAAAATCAGTAAGTGAATATTTCTCCGTCTTCAGAACTTCTTGCTGAGTACACTGCAGGCACATTGCCTGACTTCACACTTCCACCCTATAAGAAAGATGGCTCCTTTCCCTCTTTAAGCTTCTTTCCTCATCTGTATAATGGGATGATTATTCCACTTTGTAAACATGCCATGAGGATCAATTTGGAACGTTCATGTGATATTGAACTTAAATTTACCAATATTATGATTACGGTAGTATCCATCTATTTGACTGCAAATGGAAGGAAGAGAGAATGGAAGCCTGGTGTCTATTTAACTTCTCCACATTCCAAAGTAACTGGTGTTTTTCCGTCACCAGGGTGCTTTCTAGATTACTCCTAGCACCTGTAGAATGTGGTCACCCCTGCCACGTACAGCAGTCCTGTGGTCTTCACTGTCCGGCCAGCTCCAGACCACTACCCTGCCTGAAAGGTTTGCCTTTGTTATTTGTTCTGGATACCCACCCTTTGAATTAATTTCCTGTCTTTTCTATACAATGTATATTCACTCCCTTTAAGAAATACTCTGACTAGGAACACTTTCATTTCATGATATCTGTGAACAAAAGCACCAAGTATCTTTGACCTCAAGAAAGCCCCCCAGATACCTTCCCAAAGTCATTCCTCTCAGCACTCATATGTCTGTTCCTCTCTCCTCTGGCAGCATGGAAGATGAGAAGATCCATCATCATCGCCCCTCTCCATTTCTGCCTTGTTTACATATTTTCTCTGGCTGTATTTGGAGGTCAGAGTCACCTAGGTGGTTTTCTTATTTTGTTTTTGTTTTTCTGTCTACTGAATATTCAGCTTTGACTTGATATTTACAGAGAAATAAGTAAAACGGAAATTTGAAATATTCTATCAGAAGAACATTCTCAGGACAACAGATTACAGATACCCCCAATCAAATATCTGAGTCAACAAATCTTGTCTCTCTCTCCAAGAGAAAGAACATACTTTGCAATGGTAATTATTAGTGTTTTCCTGCTTTGATGTGGAGACATGAGAAAGCAAAAAAGTCATTTTTTAAAAAGATGTATATTTTATGGTCCGTGGGAAGCGTATGGGATTTACAGCGGTCATGTAACCATTTTTGATGCTATGATCCCAGTGCCTGGGTCTCCTGATGTCCTCATCTAACAACGGATCAAGCGATAACCGCTGACATCACTGAAGTGCCAGGAGGTTCTCACAATATTTGTGAATATCGTTTACAAATGTCCAATGTTTCATAAAAGTTAATTTTTTAAAAAATAAGCTGCCTTTTTCTCAGGTAGAATATCTTAAGAAGACCCTGGAGCAAATGTTCTAAGTCTCCCGCTAACAAATTTCACACGTATTTTGGAAATAAAATATCTTCCCTTGAAATACATTTTATGTATTCCTATCACCATGTATTTCTAGGAAGTTTTCCATTGTGTTACCACTTTATTTCATATTCGGAATACTTAAGAGAATTGATTTCATCCATCATTTAAAGAGAGCTTGGGATGGTTTGTGTTACTTTTAAGTCTTTCACACTTTCAACCTTAGCGTGTCTCCTAGCGCGTCTCTAGAGATCCAAGGCTGAGCACAGGACGCAGATGACAGGTAGAGCTTCTGAAAGTAGAAGCCTAGTCTCAGCAAAGTTTGTGTCACAGTGACCTGTGGAGCAGCTTCTGCTTTGTGACATCATTATTATGTGACAGAAGGAGCAGGGGCCAGTCAGAATGCCCTGGTTTCAAGTTTTACATATGTCTTTTCACTTCCACTTCATTCTCTTTAAGATGTAATTATTCCCTTCTGGCAGCACGTGTTGAGCACAACATAAGCTGAAGAATATTGTGTTAGGTGACAGTGCTGGAATTTGAAGATGAAAAAGTACAGCCTTTCTGCCTTCCCCTTGACCTCCAGGCTGAGGCCCTGGAGACCCCTGCTGAGGCCTCCTGCCACCTGGCTCTAGCACTCTGGGGCAGGCTGGCACCAAGCATAGCTGTTGCAAATGCTCCATCTGGAAGGTTCCTGCCTTCCAAGACCACTTCGAGGCATGATGCTAATTGCGTGGTCATATGGTATATAGTAAAGTGAATTCAAATCTGGGCCGTGATGAATGCCTGCTCATTGAATATGTGGCTGTTTATCACCGAATGGCAATGACAATTTTTTTCCAGAAAGAAATGTTTCAGATGAACATATGTGCGACTGATGCATGTAGTGGGCTTTATAAATCACTCTGTCATCACCACCAAAAAATGTCCTTAGCTCTATTAAAAAGAGGTCCTGACAAGGGCCCTATCAAATTGGATGGAAAGGCCATAAAACTATCAGTTCATTTGACATAAAACTGATAGATTATGTGATACTGCTTCAAGTGGAACCCGGAACCCCGTTCATCACAGGACTGTCCCTCCGCTGGGTTCTGAGCTGTGTGTTGATGAAATCGTCAAACTGGACACGCTAGAGGAGGTCGCAGTCCCCAGGGAGCACTGGGAACCTTCTTTCTAGAAAATATTCCCATTTTAAATATCTTTCGTTCACTAATTAATTCTCCTGGGAGAATGGAGGTCACACAGCGTCTTGGGGACAGCGTTCTCAGTGTTGAGTCACACCAGATCTGTGGGTCTCCATAAGAGAAGTGTATGGGACTTAGGAGGCTAGTCGTCCCAGAGCAGCTCCTGGGGAGCTTTCCAAGCTCTCCCGTTAATTCTGACACTCACCTGCGGTTTAGCTTTTTTATTCAAGGGGTTGTCCCAGGAATAAAACAGCATGGGCATCTGCTGGGAGCTTATTAGAAATGCAAAATCACCTATCTATGGAATCAGAATCTGAATTTTAACAAGATCCCCAGTGATTCAGTGCACGTTAAAATTTGAGCAGCATTAGAGCCATGTTTTCACAACCTTGCCTCTGTGTGTGCGTGTGTGCGCATGTGTACATGTATAATACATATAATACATATATACATATATAAATAAACATATATTCTTATCAAGGAACTCTTAAATATCTTAATGCCCAGCTGTGCTGCGCAGCCTGTCTTAAATCAAATCTCCTGTTGCTTAGAACCTCATTTACAGTTGACACCTGCGACTTCCACTGGAGACCCGGAAGCGTAAAGAAGGCTGGAAACGCGCAGAATCGGGAACTTGAGGGGGCGGCTTCAACTACCAGCAGAGAAAGACCTTCTCCTCTCGGATGCCAGGTACTGTTTTATTCGTTTACGGCTACTTTCGAGACAGCTTTACCGGGTAATAATTGTTGAATATGCCTAAGATGAGAGCATTGTGGCTTAGAGAGGTGAAGTGTTCAGTCTAAGGTAGCTACTAAAAGGGGCTCGTCCACTGCAGAGCACGGGTTCTGCTCTCCCAGGGCGCCGCTGCCCGTGTGCTGTGCCCCAGGATATAATGAAAGAGGACATTTCTAAGTGGAAGCAGTCAGGTGGAATTTCTAAGTGGAAGCAATGAAAGGTAGGTATAGGGCGACTGCTTTTTCCAGGGTCACCCTGTAAGGATCAGTAGCATGAAATGTGGGGAAAGATTCAAACTTGAAGCTTTCTGGGGATAAAATGAGTAGAAAACTAGAGAAGCCCAGCTGGGCGGTGGTCTTTGGTGGGGCCTTGCCTCCATGTCTTTCCTGCAGTTGACTCATGACTTTCCAGGTAATGAAGAAGCAGCTGTGTGAAATTTACCGCTCCTTTAAAATCAAAACAAGCAACAGACCAAACCAAACCGAAACAAAAGCCTAACTAAAATACAATGAATGCACAATAAGCTGCACATATTTAAAGTGTATAATTGGATGAACTTTAATACTATCATCGAGATAATGAATTTATTGGCCAAACCCCCCAAATCTTCGTGTTTCTTTGCAATCGTGCCTTCCTGTCTGCCTCCTCTCCCAGATAATGACTGATCTGCCATCAATTTAGATGTTTGCGCTTTCTAGAATTTTATGCTAATGGGATCTTACAATATATGTACTTCCTTGGTCTGATTTCTTTCCGTTGGCAAATTGCTTTGAGATTCATCCAAATTATGGCCTATGTCATGTTTGTGTTTTTCTAGTTATTTTGAGATGTAATTGATCTACAGCACTGTGTGTATAAGTTGAAGATGTGCTGCATAATGATTTAACGTATATATAACACGCATACATATATCGAGAGTTGTCTATTCACATTCAACCTGTGAGTGAGATCATCTAATATCTTCGTTCCTTTGACTTGTTTCACTCTAACAAATGAAGAAACAGACAAAAAGAACCAAACCAAACCTTGGACACTTGCAATAGAACTGAGGTTACCAAAAGGGAATAGGATAGTCGGGGCGGGGGTGGGCGCGGGGACAAGTGGTGTCAGAGCCCCCTGGACCATGGCGAAGAAATCTTGGTGATGTGGGGGGAGGACAGGGTGTGTTGACATATATTTGAGGAATGGGGAAATTGCACATGTGGAGAATCAATACCTAGGAGTTTAAGTTGTAAAACAAAGTTGCCACAATAAAATACTAAAAAAAGTTAAAATAGCCTATGTATCTACACACAGATATAGTGAAATTATTACCACCATAAGTTTAATTGACATCTGTATAAATACAGAAAAAATTTTGTCGTTCTGTTGGAAACTGGTTATATGATTTAGTTCATTTTCTAAGTCTATTTTTGTTTAATTCATTCTTTGATATCTCTATACCCCACATGTAAGTGTTCACAGATAATGTCCATTTTTCTCCTTCAAGCTTATTTCACTAAGCATAATTCCCTCCAGGTCCATCCATATTGCTGCAAATAGCAAGATTTCATCTTTTCGATAACTGCATAATGTTCCATTTTGTAACTATATTCTGTTTTTATCCACTTATCTGTTGGACATTTAGCTTCTTGGCTATTATAAATAATGCTGCAATAAACATAGTGATGCGGAATCTCTCAGAATAAATATTGTGTTTTAAGGTCAAGACCCAGTAGAGGAATAACTGGATCATATGGGATTTCCATTCTCTCTTTTTTTCAGGAATCTCCATACTTCTTTTCATAACGGTTGCACTGTTTTACATACCCACCAACTGTATATAAGAGTTCCTTTTCTCTGCATCTGCTCCAGCATTTGCTGTTTCCATTCTTTTGGTGCATATGTATACATGTTTATATTGCCTGTTACTAGAATAGAAGTCATGAATTCGGGTGGGTCTATTCTTAGCTTTGCTTGATGATGCAAACCAATTCTCCAAAGTGGCTTTTTCAACTTAACATTCTCACCAAAAAAAAACTCATTACAAATTTTAGTTACTCTACCTTCTTGCCAAAATTGAAGCTTTTCTTTATTTTTATTTTAGCCATTCCTCTGTGTGCATACTAATCTCCCTCTTTGATTTTGTGGATGATTAGAGGTAGCTCTTCTTTGAATATGTGGTAGAATTTGCTAATGAAAACAGCCGGACCTGGACTCTTTTTGAGGAGACTTTTCATTCTTACTTTAATTTTTACACTTGTTTTTTTGGATTGTTCAAGTTGGCTATGTCGCCGTGATTCAGTTTCAAGGGTTGTAAGATTCTACCAACCTATTTCAATATTAATGAATTTGTTGGCATATAGGTGCTTGTAATATTCTCTTGATTGTTTTTTCTGCAGTGTCTGTTATAATCTCACCTCTTTTCTGATTCTTCTTGAGTCTGGCTGTGGGTCTATCAATTTTGTTAACATGTTCAAAGAACTAACACTTGGTTTCATTTATCTTTAGGATGGTCTTTATTTCTTATTCCATTGATGTGTGCTCTAAATTTTATTTCTTCTATTGATTTTTGGTTTCATTTGTTCTTTTTCTAGTTCCTTCAGGTATATGATTAGGTATTTAATTTGGGATGTCTCTTGGTTTTATGTGCACTTGTGTCCCTACAAACTTTCGTCTTAGAGCAGCTTTATTAGTACCCTTCATATTCTGGTAGCTCATCTCCTCATTATCTTCCCCCCGATGATTTTTATTTTTAATTTTAATTTCCTTGTTGATCAGGAGTTATTCAGAAACATGCTGCTTAATCTCCACGTCTTTGTGGTTCTTTCAGTTTTGTTTTTCTGATTCATGTCTAGTTTCACATGAACCTTGTGGTTGGAGATGCTTTTTATAATTTCAATCTTGATAAATTTACTGAGACTTATTTTGTGTGTCTCAAGATATGGTCTATGCTTGAGACTGTTCCGTTTGCACTTGGGAAAAATATGTAAGCTTTTTTTGTAGTGTCAGGGGCCTTGGTCCATACCTGACTGCTGGTGATATGGGAAGGTAGTCTTGCTCTTCTGTGCACTTTCCTGGTCACTAGGTTGAGGCAGCAGGGTGCTGGGGGTAGGGTGGGTCGTCTTGTTCCATTATAAAGTTTTATAACTTTATATAAGCTTTATAACCTTGTCTTTCAGTTGCAAAATTACATCAGTTGTCTAATGTAATTATTATATTTACATTTAAATATATACCCTATTTCTGTGTATTTTATGTTCTTCATCTTTTTTCCTTTCTTGCCTTTTTCTGGCTTACTCAGGTATTTTTATTATTCCATTTTTTTCTTCTGTTGGCTTAAGAGCATTGTTTTCTTTTGAGAATTTTAGTCAGTTACTCTGGAGATAATAGGCATCCGGACTTACTGGAACTGTAGTTAGTTTGTACTTTTACCACCCCTTGAACAATGTAAGAATATTACATTTTATCTCATTTACAACATTCACATCTTTATTGACATAAATTTAATCCAACATTTATCTAAACCTTATGTCATTGCTATTGTGGTTTTAAAAATATTCTGTATATATGTGACTTAAGTATCAGGACCCATGGTTTAGTGCTGGCTCAGCCACTATTCAGCCACGAGTTCTAGGGCAAGATTCACCTGTCAAATGAGGGAATATGTAAAAGATCAGTCAGGACACCACCTGCTCTGACGCGCTATGATTCTAAGACATCCTTGGCATTTTACAGGTCTGGTGACTGCTTTCTTGGATATTTTCCTATCCTTTTTCATAACAGAAGAAAGAGTGTAAGTACAACAGAACTATGTTTGAAATAGAGATTTAAAGTAGCTTTAGGATTTATTTAAACTAATATATAGAGAAAAAACAAGATGCTCAACAAGAAACATTTTTTCTTCCACACATGAAAATGAAATTGCAATTGTAAACGGAAGCTAAGAAACATTTGTCTTAAAAGGTCTTTCGTTATATGTCCACGATCTTGAACTGAGACAATCATTATAGGCCTGAAGTTCTGAATTTTGCAGTTCCAAGATACTCTTGGCATTCTGCATGTCTAGGTGACTGTCTTCGTTTTTGGATATTTTCCTTCACATTTCCAGTCCATTCTCATTATGGAAGCAAACGTTTAGTATACAGTTACAGAAATGGCAGTGTTAAAAAGAGATTTACAGTAACTTCAAGATACATTTACACTGAAATATACAGATAAAATAGTCAGGAAATACTTATTCACAGTCTCAATTTGATTTTTGGAAAAGAATATACACCAAGTAACATTTGTCTTACAAGGTAAACTGAATTCTGTTAATTTTGTTAGAGACATGTACAACACTTACAGCATTTACACAAAACTATTTAGAAAATAGGTTTTTTCACCTCTAAGAATGAAATTTCTCAGTGACAAGCTTTAGAGATGCAATTTAGCCCAGTGTTTATCAACTTTAGCATAAGCAGCAACTATACACAAACATCCCCACTCCCACTCCCTGGATGAGAGAGGGAAACAAGAAAATTATACAGCAAAAAAAAAAAAAAAAAAATCCCTCCAAAGTATAAAGCTTTATGGTTCAAAAAGCATGTTTACAAATGAACGTAAGATCTCAACTGAGCATCTGCACATCAACTCCTTTTCTTATTGCTTCCTGATTTCTGATTCTGGGAATGTTTATGCTGTATCTACTGTAGAAGACATGGGGAACAAAAAATCAGACATGATCCCAGTGGTGTGCTGGTAAAAGCAAATAAAAACCCTTACTTACAGCATTTATCAATTTCTATGGCACATTTTAAGTTACCAACAATTTGATAAGTAGCTTGCAAAATTCCTGAAACAATCATTCCTCTTAAGCAATTCATGCCACCAACAGCACTGTATGGGCCCCACTGTCAAGTTGCTCATAATCTCTTCACGGGAACATAGAGGACAAAAATGGTGGAGAAGACAGAGAAAAAATGTAAATAATACTGCCTTATAAGCAGTGTTAAAAGTAACACTAATATTTGTAGAATTTTCCTTTTCCAGTTTACTATTCCACATTTTTGGTTAAATTTCTTTAAAAAAGTGTAGTATGTTAGGGGAAATCCAAGGATGAGTGGAATAAGAAGGAAAAAAGGCATCCTAAGATATAGATAGATTAGGATACCAAGAGTTATCACATTTATGTTGGAGGAAAAGACCTGCTAATATAAGGGCAGATATAATGTAATGGTCAAAATCCCATCTTCTTAAGCTCTCTGTCAGCCACAAATCCTGAAGCTCTGTCCTGTCCTCTTTGGCTGCAGCCTGGATGAGATCAGCTAGCTGCTTTTGCACAATACTGAACAGCAAATAGCTTCACGCCATTTAAGCTATCAGCTCATATAAAAGGCAAAACTGAATTCTGGAGTCTGAAAATGGACCCTGCTTTCAACAGTGCCCCCCTGTATCAGATCTTGGGCAAGTGTCGGCTGGGATGACCCGCAAAGTCTTCTGGCAGCAGAACGTGGAGCCTGCAGGTTGGGCACGTCCCCTGCTGCATCAACCAAGGTCGAATACACTGAGAAACAAAAAGATTCAGATCAGTCTCTCAAATTTAGCTTAGTAGAGGAAGCTGTTACTCCTGTATTCAAGTTAACCAACATGTCTTCTGATGGATCTTAAAAGTCCTATCTTTTGCCAAGAAAGAAAGAAAGAAATTGCCAAGTCAATTTCTGTAATTTTGGCACTTTCTCTGTGGTTTGCAGAGTAATATGGCTGCAAACAACAGAACACCTCTCAGGCTGTTTATTCTATTAGGATGCTGTCGCCATCCCCAGTTTTTAGGGTGATTATCAGTTTTTCCTAATAAGAAGGTTGAGGAAACCTATTGTATTTTTTCCTGGTTTATTGTAGTATGTATTATTTTCATTTATAACCCAGAATAAGTCATAACTAAACATACGAAAGTAATTAGTATCTTCTATCAGGGGCTTATGGCTATTTGAAGTTAAAATGGACATATTCGCAGCCTGTTCTTTTGTGGCACTGACAGTACATTTTAACAAACTATATGTTAAGTCATTTGCATGAAATCTCCAAAAACAAATTCCTACCTGTATGAGTAATAGAGAACCTGAACAGAGGAGAAAAGATTAAGAAGAGGCACTATAAATGAGGCCTACTAACCAACACTAATGAATGAATTACCTGCTTCTATTCAGTGGCCAATGGCAAAGAATAAAATGTTTTGTGAAATACTTATTTTCTACACAGAAAGAACTTTAAAAGGGAAAGTCAGGTGGCCAAAGCACCCTTCCTGGAAATCTTTTGGGATTAGCCTTTTTCTGCGTATCTCTTCATTATCAAAGCAGATGTAAAATATAGTTCTGACCAGCTACCACATAGCTTTGAAATGTTTTACAGATATGGCTTGAGCGAGCTGGCTACTGTTACTCTTTTCCTGTGTCAAGTCACATCTCCAGCAGAAGACTTGGGCCACAAGCTGTGTATCAACATCACGTGAAGAGCAGCAGCACCAGGAGCCAGTCTAAAGATACCAAGGGAAAACCTGCTATGCCAGCCTCTCATTTTTCTAACATCAAAACACAAGCCTGAGCATCTTCAAAAGCAAATAATAGAATCCTGTGCATACTGTTAAGGCAAGTCCTATGCTTCATAATGGTAGGGAAACTATGTATGGACGAAAGGACCCTGTGTTACTTATGTCAAGGTGAAATAGCATTGTTGCTGAAGAGCCCCTGCACTGCCATCTCAGTTCTTTTCAAGGGAACTGCTTACTCCGTTCTGTTTAAATCTTGTTATCCCATTCTGCTGTCAGATTACAGAGAACTGAGAAAGCACAATGCAATCGGTGGCTAGGTATGTGGCCAAACAGGTGGAAATATTTCTGTGTGGTACCCAAAAGCTCAGAGTTACATTGAATGCAACTCAGGTCATAGCAGTGGATGATGATTCAAGTAAGGCAGGATGGATCTTAGTTAGCTGATGAATAGTGTAAGTTCAAGGGTTACCTGAGAGTGGAATTTGTGAGCACAAGGCAAAACTGAGAGGTTTTCTGGAGAGAGATTTTCATGACAGATCACACAAGGCTCTTCTTCCTCCTCTTCATCATCCTGGTGAAAATAAGCACAAGTTAAATTCTGTTCATTTACTTTGTCCACATTTGATATATTTAGAGTTAATAGACTCAGTCTCACCAAATTATTGGCTCTTTCCCATGTGGCAGGACCTTGTGCAGTAAGAGGCCTCCACGCTGGTTTGGAGGCCTGGGCAGCATTAGACTGAGGTGGAGTATGGCTGGGTGAAACACAGTTACCATTTGGCACTGACTTTCCTTGACTCTGAAAATAAGAATATTTTACTTTTTTTAAAGAATTTTTCTAAAACAGGAATAAATTGGTAGAAAAGAACACAGAATAAGGTGTGGTGAATAGAAAATAAGGGTTAATCAGATTCATGAAAAATCTTGAAACACAATGTTGGCAGTATTCCTAATATACCTGAACCAGGTAAAGTCAAAAATAATCTATATGCTCTTTTAATTAAGTCTGAAAAAAATTAGAAAAAGATATCTCCCTTTAAAATCATTCAAAGTAACCTAGTGTAAACTTTAAACAGGGTCAGTTTTATTCTAAAATTAGTTGGTAAGTTTTTCAAAAATATTTCCTGTAATTGTCAAGTTGAAATTAAACTGCTTATTGTTAATAGACGATTTATTATAATTACAAATTTCTGAAAATGTTATGGAGATGAGAAAGTTAACTATTACACATAAGAATAGAGATGTCGGTGCTTTTTAAGTTTTTTCACCTGAGATCTCTTGGGTTCAATAAATTGAGAAATCTTGTAAACAATTTCATCAAATGTCAGCCCAGATAAGGACTTCCCATGAGCATCCTTCAATTTCCGTAAGAAATCTGTAAGTTCCTTTCTGAAAGAGATCAAGGAAAAAACAGTGATAATTTTCCCTACTGCCTGAGGGTGTGTCCTTCAAATGAGATATCAAATCCCATCACGACTGGTAAGAATACAGGTGTGACCCTTTAGGTCTTTGAGTTAAAAAAGGTCTGCATTGATCTCAAACCAAAATGAAAACTCCTAATGTGTTCCTTAATTATCCTTACTGTGTTTGTTAGAGATAACTTTTAGTATTTCTTTCCAAAAAGAGATTCTTTTTGAAACCCTAATTTGTCATCTACTTATTTATATACTGACCTCTTTATATCCTATCTTTCAATGCTGTCTTAATCAGAACTAAAATATTTTTTCTCTTGTTATTATTGTCTCTCTCTCCTCTAACAATGTGTTAACATTTTACTTTTGTAAAATTCAAACAGAAAACCGTTTAACCAAACATGAAAGAAAAACATTGAAAGAGATTAAGACATTAGTTATGTGATTAAGAAACTTGGGTATAATTTTATATATTACTTTTCACTTCCTATAGAAGTCTGTATATATAAATATATATAAAAATATATGTGTGTATATATAGATAACATGTGTATACACACATACATTTTTGTTAAGATAGGGCAGGGTGAAGTCTTTTTTCCCAAATGAAGTGTCAGTGTCACTGGCCTTATAAAGCTACCTTTGATGTTACTATTTTTGACATACATATATATTTACAATAACTGTATTTGGTTCTATTTAATTATTTATTCGCTATTACATTAACAAAACCATAGTCTGATTCTGAAACATAATAGTATATAGAGTAAATAAAAGTATTGATCTTAAAATGAAAACTAAAATTATTTCCTTGCATATAAGAATAAAGTTAAAAGAAACTTCATTTCTGGAGGAGTAGAATTAAGTATCTTTCTGCTAATTTCAGAACTATGAAAAGCATTTAATCCTCACAAAGAAACGATCTATGGACCCTCAATAAAATTACAAAAATAGGAAAGTAAAACCTGATTATGTCTGGGTTTACAGAGCATACAATCCACTTAAAACTCCCTTTGAAAATACATTCTTAAGATGATGACTGCAACTGGTGGCATTAAAATTGGATAGGTTTACAAGTAGTTGTCCATTTAGTAAATGAGCAAACTTCAATTTAAAAACGTATTCTCTCATGACTTTAAACTTCTATACCAAAGCTTTTATAGTCTTAGTCTTTATATTAAATACTATCACTTGCTGATCAATTTTATTTTCCTTCCCAAGGTCAGGATCAGGAAATACCTGTACTTTGTGTGTGCTGTGTTTCTCTGAAATGTTTCATCACTGTAATTATGGGTCTAGAGACAGCGCACAGGACACTACCTGAAAACAAAGATACCTGGTCTGTTGTGGAAAGGCGGTTTTCAGCCTGTCTGTCATCCTCTCCCAGTTCATCATGGCATGCTCACTTCCCAGACATGCAATGGGAGGCACAGCCTCTCCCACGGGCACAGTCCAGGTTATGCCCGTCATCTGGAAGGAACACAGTGTTACAACCCAGTCACTAGGAAGCAACAGCACATCCCAACATGACATGTTCATGCCTCAGAAAATGGGAAGAATGAAAAAGAGGAATACTGACATCTGTGTTCTCTTTTAGAGGTTTGTTTCCTCTTAAAGAACAATATTTCTAATGATTTTAATTACTCCTACCGAAAAATGCAGTGTGGAACTCTCAGGAACCACATGTACAGAAATACATACAGGATATTTATTGCTGAATTTTATAGCAGTGAAAAACAGTTTGTTTAAAGGGAAATACACTACTAAATTATGGCATGTTTAATCCCTTAAAAATAGATTTATATGTCTGAGCATGTACAATATCCATGAACTGTTTTATTAAAAAAATAAGTGACATAATATTTATGGTATGATCATTTTATATTAAATGAAAAAATGTAAGTACAGAAAAAGGTCTTTAAGTTACAAAAGTAATCTTAAACCATTATTACCTAGGGTTCAATTAAACAGTGATTTTGATTTTTATTTTGTATATTTCTTTATATCTTTATATACCTTGCATATTTCTCTGTTTAATTTGTTTTATATAATTGGCATATACTAACTTTTATAATTAGAAAACTAGTAATGTTGAATTTTCAAACCACTAACTAAAGATGAGAACACTATAATACCTGCCCAGTATCTTAGAAATGTTACAAAAGTAGTATGGAAATTGTAGTGAAACCATCAAAAATTTCCACACATTTATGCTAGTTTCTTCTTAGAACTATTAGGATTCTAATTAATATCAGTAAGTGAATATTTTTGAGCACTAATCTGATTATTTCAACGTAGGGTTAGTACTCATGAAAAATTAGTAACTACTAACAGCCACTGAAATAGCTGCTACAAAACAAGTAAGAGAAAGAGCAGGATCCTGTCCGTAAATATGGGTTTGCCTCAGGATCAAGTTTTTTACCTGGAATAAGAAAGTAATATTAGAAGAGTACTGTGTTTTTATCTTACAATGCCATCTTTAATCTTATTATAGTTCCTTATGGAATGGTATGAGTACAAAACATGTGAGTGACACTGTGCTATCATGGTGATTTAAAAAATGAGCACTTAGATAACATGCTAAGGCCTAGATACACATTTGCTTGTGAGGACGACAGCCTCTAGGATTAAGCAGAGTTCGCTGGACCATATATTTCAAAGGGAGACTGCTAGCAATATACAGGTGCATATATACACTAAAGAAATAACTGACCAGGAAATATTTGTTGCAAGTCAAGATGACAGAATTTTCCATTAATTATATTTAACATCAATCTTCTGATAGAAGATTTTCTTTTAATAAAAATTTACTTTACCCAATATTACAACTAATAATCCTAGTCATTTTAAACTGCTATTTTTTCCTTCAGGCTTAGATAAGGCTTATCTGGCTTTTGTAGTTAGGAAGATTTATAACTTTTTAGTATATGTTCCAAGAAGATAATATTTATATGATCTGTTTATTAAATAATGACACTTTCCTACCATAACATGTACATGTGTATAGGTGTCCATACATAAAACTTGCCTTTAGCTTTTTTTAAGTTTATTTTGTTGTGATTCGCTTCTGTGCTTTTCAACCCACCCAACAACTATACTAGTTAATAGTTAATAAATTATCTATTAAAATAATCTATCCTGCATTGTTGTTCACTGTAGAAGTAAAACTAATTGTAAGAATCCTCTACTAAAAAAAATCTATTTCTCTTTCTATCTAAAAACTAAGTAAATATCACTTAATTATAAAATATATGTAACACACTTAATTAACACAGTGCCTCACATGGGACTCATTCAGTCATCACCACCACCATAACCATGATCTGAATTTACCAAACAGAGGAACAAAGAAAAGACATTCATGTTGCTGCTCCACCAAGGTTTCTGTACCAGGGGTGCTCGAGGTTGGCCAGGTGCAGAGATGACTCCAGGGCAAATGGCAGGCATCTGAGGAACAGTGAGGACAGGTCTAAAGAAAGATTCCTTCACAAGGGGTCTTCCCAAGAATTGTTGCATCTGAAATATAAAAGGTAAACCATAAAAAAAGAAAAAAAATCCACATACTTATATGTTTATGTAGGCAAAGATCTAAACTGAAAAAGCAATGTTTAGGTGGAAACAGTGATATAGAATATAAATACAAGTCCTACTTTCTTTTCAGCTGGGTAACCTTGGAAATCAAGTGACCAACCTATAAGATGTTTGGATTAGGTGATCTTTAAGTTTCCCTCCCAAATGTTATATCATAGGAATAAGCAAAGAGGTTCAACTGAGTACTTCCCATAGTGATGAATAATACTAATACTCAGAAATACTAATACTCAGACTAAAGAACCAAAGTTGTTCTATAGAAAACACTACTTTGCTGTTGTTATGTTGTGGAGGAATCCTGTAACAACTGATGGAATTCTAACTTCTAAACCTCAAGGAGAGTGGAAAGCTGAAGTGGTGTGAGCATGGGACAGAAACTCTCCTCCAGTTGTAGAGATGCTTGTGGCTATAACTCACTTCCCAGGGAATTATGGAAGGCTGCCCTTGTCAGCATCTACCAATGGCAGGGGTGCCACATTAGCAATATTACAAAGGAGGACAGACTGAACATCTACCGTGTACCAGGGAGATGCTCAAATATGGCTAAGCCATATCTGATAGGAGAAGTCTGATGGGATAAAGATTAGGGGGATCTAGGGGTTTAGGTTTGACTATGTTTGTTGCCTATGGATTTTTACTGCTATCAGAGCTTATGCTGGTCTGGCTCCAGGAAACTCCCAAGAATTATTCTAAATCTCAAGTCATGTTATATTCAGAGTCATAAAAGAGCTTAATTAAAACCTGTAGGCAGCAGTTTGCTTAGAAGGCACAGCATTTCTAGAAATCCTCCCAAGAATATGTGTTGCTTCTATAGAATTACAGGCAATCTTTGAGATTTCTCATACTTAACACATTCCTTATTCAGGTAGCTGAATATGATGGTGTTTCAAGCCCAGAAGAATAATGTTCATAATACAGTGTTCCTGTAAAAATTAAACTGACCAAAATTATAAAAGGCAATTATTATTCTAAACTAAAGCCCATAGTATGTATCATATATTGCTTTCAGTTCTGGATTCTCCATTGTTTGTAGAAATGGCACTTTCACAGATCTACACAAGGCAGAATTACTAATGTCTGAAGTGATCTGCCTCTAAATATCTCATAGCTTTCCTACAACCAGATCTGTTATGGTAGTAAAAATGATCCCTAATAGTCCTGCCCTGAAAGGTCTTTTGGAAAAAACTGTGTGAGTTTATTAGGTTAAGGTACCATGTTTCCCAGAAAGATAATATAAATAATACAGCCTAAAGATTAGCTTGTCTGATTAAGACTCATTGATCCTAACAAGAAGGGAAGGGCATGCATAGAAGCTGTTCTTGCTGTTAAAGGCAGCGTAGAAGATGAGAGTTAAGGAAAAAAGTCTTAAGTTGAAGTGAAAAGGTGAAGGTCAACCTGGTAGAGCACTATGCTGAGATGATTTCAGTCATCTAGGGGTGACTTGAGGGCACTGGGAATTCTGAAGTTCATCAGATTTCTCTCATGATGTGAGATGGCAGGATGAATGAGAATAATAACCTCTTACATATCAAAATATCAGTAAGCTCCAGTGAGCCGACCCATCCCCCGAGCCAGCCGACAGGTGCAGCTTCTGGGGTGACACAGCAGGAGTGGGCACGTCCACAGACACTGTGCACAGCACATGTCCGCCCCACTGAGACACACACTGAACATACCACATACTCAAGTGTTTTCACAGGCCTTACCATTTTATTGAAATAAAGAGGACACTTTTCAAAATCTCTTATTTCTTACCAGTATCTCAGGACTGGGTGGTGGTGGAGGAAGCTGGATTGGAGGCAAGGAACTCAAGGCAAATCCTTGCTTCACCTTGTTAATTTGTTCATTATACTGTGTCTAGTAGAGGAGAATATTTTAGAGTAAAATCAGCTTTAGAGAAACAATATGGGAATACTTGAATACGAATACTTGAATATAAAACTTGTATAAGTTCAAGGAATACAATATAGAATAGTAGTAATCCCCAGCCTATTATGTCAGAAATAATATAAAAATTTTTGACAAAAAATAATTTTTAAAGGAAAGGTATAGGCAGAGGCAGGAAGAGAGAGGAAGAAGGATAATTTTGTTTCATTTAGTTGCTCATTTGGTTGTTTCCTCTAACCCCAGGATGCAAACCCAGGTCCTTGGGATGTATGTGACCACAATAAGTGAACTTAAACCAGTAAGCCACCAGGGCACACCAAAAAACAATTTACTATCCCCAAATGTAAACAGTTGTATTTTTAGAAGTATTCATTGATTGGAAGATAAGAGACATGTGGTTCACATATCCTTGTGATAATTCTTCAGTGTGTCCATAATTTTCAACCCCCAAATGGGAACAGCTGATGCAACGTGATTAGTCTACAGATCCAAGATGCTATAAATAATATACTGGCTGATAAATATGGAGAAATAGCTATTTGTAATAAAAAGTTGAACAAATGTTCGTTTTTAAAACTACAGGGGGAACTTAAGGGAACACTTACTATATATAAATTATCTCAAAAGTTTTATCTCTATCTTCAATTCCATATATACTTTTGTTTCATTCTCTTGGGTTTTGCTAAAATTAAGACTACAATTCCTGAATTTTAACAATATGCTATCAACATATTCTTCATAATGAGTCCCCATTTTGCTTCACCATATTATTTTATGAACAATCTACAAGAGCCGAAAAAGAAAATCTTAAGAAACAAAATATTAGTCTTAAGAAATTTCCACACAAAGGACATGTGTTTAGAAGAAAACCATGATGGAAAACAGGATCATGAATATGAGGCAATTCTTTGAGGTCAGACTCAAGAGAAATGTTAAGCATCACTAAAGACAGACTGAGTCTGAGTCAGTCCAAGGACCACCAAGGAAGCAGTGTTCTGAGGCAGCTTTTTACAACTGAATGTCATTGCTTTGAGTTGTATATCACAAAATAATATATGTCAACTTTAATATATAAATAGAAAAATATTCTTAAACTAAATCCATTAATATTCAATGGGTTACCTCTTTAGATAACCTTTAGCATAGTCCCAATTCTATTAAACCAATAATTAAGAATGTGTTATTTTGCAATATGGAATAATTACATAAATAGTTAAATTGAAAACTAATACAGGTTTATTTGATCTTTTAATTCTATAAACATATAATTAACTCAGACTAAGTTAAGACATTTATTTCTGGTTGTAGCAAAGTTGGCTTGGGACATCTAGGACAGTTAGGTGTGAGACGCAATGTTTTAGTTTACCGCTTACTGTATTAAGGACCTAAACAACCACGTGTGTGAATCTATCCATAACCAACTACATGGAAGTAATCAATCTTAAAACTCAAAGGCATAAACTTAACAAGTGATTTGAAAAACATGGCAACAGGTTCTTCTTTAAATTTCTCGAATTGTTTTTAACGTCAGATGTTTCCTTTAAATATATCTCACCTACAACAGTCAATTTACTTCAAATGTGCTTCATGACTTACCCTAAGGAATGCGATCTTGTTTCTAACATCTATCACAATGGCATTCCAGCTGTCTACTGCAGCCTTTAATTGAAGTGACTCTAGGTTGCTGGTGTAGAAAAGGAGACAAAAGAGAGAAGTTGTTGTTTTTTTTAATACCACTTAAGTTTTCAAAAATTTCCATTATGTTCTCTAGCATGTAAATAACAAAACCATAACAAAGTGTCTCCATCACCAACAATTTCCTCAAATGGCACAGAGTTGTACAGAAGATTTTGTTATTACAAATAAAAACAAAATCTAAGAAAGTGTAAGATTTTTCAAGGAAAAATATAACTTCAAGAACACCAAGTTTTTGGATTTTTTTCTATTTTGGCAGTATTTCTTTGGGCGTATTATAAAATATTTGCAGAGGAATCCTTTCCTTGAAGTAGGAAGGCAGAGATGGCCAAACAGGGAAATGTGCCCTATCAAGAATTGAGTGCAGTTGGCATGCTTTGATGGCCTAGCAGGTAAGGCCACCAGATATAGTCCACATACATCCCAAGGACCGAGGTTCAAGACCCAGGGCCAGGAGAACAACTGAGGCGAACAACTAAAAAAAAGAAATGTTTCTTCCTCCTCTCAAAAAGTGTAATTAAAATAGAAGTGACTCATGCTTATAGTTTAAAAATGAAAGCAACCACTTGTTTATGATATCAAAACAGACACATTAGATAAAAGCCCTTCTATACCAAGAGATCATGCCTCCAAAACTAATGAGCGGCACTGATAAAATACTTAGTTGGGCCAAGGAACCCAGCTCAAACAGGTAACTTTGATAATATCCCCTTCAAAGTAGGATACATATAGGAACTGAATTTTTAAAAATCTAGATGGTTTGGAATCTATGCCCATGAGGACTCCGAAGCCTTCTCCAGGTATTGGCAGCAGCCAGTCAGAAGCACTGCCAAAGGAGCAGCTTTCCCTGACTGGTGAGCTGTTATCACAAGGAAGCTCCAGACATGAAAACTGACACCCATTCTGATCCCCGCCATCCCTGTCCTTGTGGGTTATAATCCCTCCACTTTTTACTGCCCATTGAAAGGTGGGTTTATTCCCTAATAAGATCATATTGTAATTTTATGTGATTGGTTTAGGTTATAAATGAAACTTTGCCACGTAAATAGGAATAACATGTTGAGAGTTAAATTGTAGTTATAGTACACACAGTCATACAATGCAGGTATCTTCTCAAACACTGACTCATCTCAGAAGCAGGTTCTGGAATATCTGCACATAAACCTTGACATCATGGGGTCACAGATGACCTATCAGGTTTCTTTTGAAAATTAGGAAAAAGAATTTCCTATGGAAGGGAAAATCAGAGAAAAGTAATTTCTTGTGTGAGGATGAATTAGATTGCTAGTTCTATGTGGTGTATAAACTGCACACACAGCAGCTGTGCCAACTTTGGCCACCAAAATGACTTTGAGATCTTTAGGGTCTGCCAGCTCTAGAAGAAAATTTCATGTGGTCTTTCGAAAGGTCTGCTATCACTTGTGACATCCCCACCTCAGTTATCACTCACACCACAGCATTAGAAGAGCAGAACAAGTTATCACCGAGATCATCGCCTATAAAGAAGCTGGATAATATTCTAACTCACTGTCTTTTCTCCCTCGATCAAATAAAGATAGACAGATCACTCACCACAGTGCTTCTCGACCTGATGCACATCAGTATATTCTGGAAATTTTGCTAAACACCAAATTCTGATTTTTTATAATTAAAGAATAATTATCATTATTATAACATTAAAAAATGATGGCTTGGTTCCAGGGATTCTATTGCAAGTTTAAAGTTGTACCTGGGATAATAAATGTAAGGAGAAGCTCATGCAACCTGCCCAGCATTTGAAAAGCCTTCATTTATAGCACAGCAGGAAACTGTCTTTAACATTTGGATTTTATACTGATTTTCCCCTCAATGTACTCTAAAGTTATTAGAAAACAATTAGAAAAGTTTTCCAGTTAGAATCCACCCTGTTTTGTAAGTATCTTTATGCACACCTGAGACTTCTGACCTGTTTTACTACAGAGAGAGGAAAACCTGCAAGCAGCTACTGGTACTGTACTCAGTGCACTTCTCAGTTTTCAGCAGAAACAAAGTAAAGGCATAAAAGTGACTAACTTTTGAGATTTGAAAAAAAAAGGAGCTGCTTTAAATGACTGTGATGTCATCTATGTAAAGCACACCGCAGCATGTTACCTGGGAACACTAATAATCAAGACACAGTAGGAAGAAGGAAAGATTACCTTGCGGCCATGTGCGTCACCCTGGCAAGCTGACTGAGGCATTCCTTTTCGGTCTGCTCTAGATGAAGCAAACCAAAATCTCTACGACACTGTAAGAAATACACCTGCAGATTTTTGAGATAAAGAGAAAGGGGTCCTTATAAATTAATGCATCCTTTTCTCAATCATTTCCAGTGATTTTTTTTTTAGCTATTTTTCCGTCTCTTTTAAAAGTACCTGCACTTCTTGACTCGCCATGATATATTTTAAAAGCTTTTTGATCAGTTCTACAATTCTAATTGTTGTTATTCAATGGGTACTGGGCTGGCAAACATTCTAGAACACTGGTTTTCAAACCTGCACACAGACTAGAACAATCTTAGAAACTTAAAAAAAAATTATGCCTCAGTTGTAATTTAAATAGCATTAGGGAAAGACAGGGTATTAGGACTTTTTATAATTGCTAGGTAACTAATATGCAGCAAAGTTTAAGAATAATCACAAGTCCTATGTTTTGTTTGTTTTTTAACTGATACCAGGATAAGAAAAAACAGATCTTCCTGGATTTATGATAGATTGGGGTTACAGCCTGATCAACCCATTTGAAGTTGAAAATGCTGTGAAGCAGAAAATCTGAATGGGAGCTGTAGCTCACTGCCTCTGCTCAGCATCATGAGTTTCCCACCACAGTTTCTATGATAGAATATGCAACATAAAATCATAAATATTAAGTTGAACCATGGTATGTCAAAGACTGTCTATAATCAGATCATTCAGGACCACCGAATCCTAATGGGTGCTGGACTTTGTCTAATGTCTCTACCAGGAAGGAATTCATTCTGCACCACTACTGACATCACTTAACCTCTTTTGTACCTATTTATCAGTCAATATTCACTGAAAATAGCTTATTATACTCTTAGACAGCATTCAATGTTTCTAAAGTTAGTAATGGAAGTAGAAAAAACCTGACTTAAAAGTAATAAAAGTACATCAACTTGCGTTCTTAAGGTTTAAGCTTTTTGTTTTTGTTGTTAAAAAGCTAGCACTGCAGCACTTTAGTTTCCACAAAGCTTTGGTTCAGAGCATCCTTGGCTGTTGACCTAAGTTGCAGTGTCCTAAGCACACTGCTGAGGAACAGAGCTTGCCCATGACACAGATGGGAGGTCTGTAATTCTCTGAATGTCAGCCAGCTGTCCAAATGTATATCATCTGCTTATCTACAAATGAAGATTACATACACACATATCACCACATTTCTTTTCAGGGGCTTTAGTTATGGTGATCTAAGCTAACTTAGGAAAATATGGATGACTATGAGTATCTAGATGCTGATCTTGACACTGGAGCATATGATGGGTATGTTTTTGGACAATCTTGGTAGGAAATGAAGAATGATACTATGGTAACAATGAAATGTTACTCTGACATTTTGGTTTAGTAACCTGGCTTCAAGAGAATTTTTCTCAGGATGTCTGTATTGACTATACATACTGAAGTATACCAAGTTCTTAAGAGTCATTTGGGAAAAACAACACAGATCGATACTGGATAGTAATATATAAAATGTCAGTGAGTAAAAACAAAAACCACAAGAGTTTGAGCTGTGTTCCAGCTGGTCCGAGCATGTCTTATTTCTGTTTATTCAAAAGTCTTTTTATGATTTTTTAGTATACTAGTACACAAGTAAATCTTCCCTCCCCAGCCCCATCTTTTATTTTTTTTACCTCAGCTGTTAAAGCTCTGCTGCTTTCTGCATTCAGTTTGTTTAGGTATGTTTTAATTGTTCTTTCCAGATTATGCTTCTCAATTTCCCACTGAGATCTGAAATAAATTGGATTTCACCAAAATTAAAAACTTTTTTTCTTCAGAGGATATCAAGAAAGTGAAAAGACAATCTACAGAATGGGAAAAAAAGTTTGCAAATCGTGTATCTTATAAGGGACTTGTATTCGGGACTTACGAAGACTTTTGAAACTCAACAATAAGAAGTCAAAAATCCATAAGTAAAAACATAAATGGCCAATAAGTATATGAAAAATTGCTCAATATGATTTATCATTAGGAAAATGCAAATCAAAATCACTGTGGTATACTACTTCACAGCTACTGCAATAGGTAAAATAAAGACAAATCGCCTAACAAATGTGAAATATGTGGAAAAAATTGGAAACCACATCTATTGTTGGTGGAATTGTAAAATTGGTGGAGTCATTTGGCAGACAGTGTAGTAGTTCCTCAAAAAGTTAAACATAAAAAAGCCTACTGCATGTTGCAGCAGTTCCATTTGTAGCTAAGAGAACTGAAAACTTCTATCCCCACAAAAATCTGTGTACAAATGTATTAGGAATAACAGCATTAATCCTGAAAGTCATAAAATGTAAACAGACTCAATGTCCATCAACTAACTGATGGAAAGATAAAAATAATGAGCAGTGATACTTGGAACCACATGGATGAAACTTTCATCATGTTAAGCATAATAAGTCAATTACAAGAGGCCACCTGTAATTTCATTTATCTGAAATGTTCAGAACACATAAATCCACAGAGACAAAAAATAGATTAGTGGTTGGCAGATGCTGTGGGAGAAGAGAATGAGAAGTGATTTCTTAATGGATCCAGGAGTTCTCTGTAAGGATGATAAAAAATGTTCTTGAGTTAGATAGTGGTGATGGTTATATAACTTTGTGAAAATACTCAAAGAAAACAATGGGTTATATATTTAAATAAGGTCAAATTTTATGCCACATAAATTAGATCTCAAAAAGCTGTTATAAAGAAAATTACCCATAGGCAAAAGTATACGAATCAGAATAAAACTTAGCCAGTTTGATAAGAGTCATATCTTGTAGTATTGATTAGGGTAAAGAGATAAAAACTCAAATAGTATTTTGTTGTGGGACCATAACTTTGCTGATTTAATCTCTGTCAATAGTTTTCTAGGGTCAGAGCTAAGGTGAAAAGAAAACACCTCCCAATTTGTCTACGACTTTTCCAATTGATGCCTGCTGTCCCAATTATTAAAATTTCTCAATTTCATGCTCAAAAGTGCCCCAGTTTGGATAATAAATTATATCGCTAGTCTAGTCAGAACATGCTAAGTGGAAAACAGTTTCAGAAAGGGTGTGCTCAACCCAAGAAACAGTTGTTTGTACCTCTTCATGGAAAGTTGCTCCTTAAGATTCTTGATTTCATTATCTTTAGCATGGCTCTGGCGCTGTAATCTATGAAAAGAAGAAAGTAAGTCAAACTGTTAGAAATTATTTGCCATAAATACAGCCTGAACAGCTCTACTTGTAGCTGAGATGGGACTAAGTGTGTGCATGTGGGGCCATAAAACTTAAGCTTGATAATAAATGGACACCTATATCCAGTCCTTCTGAAATTTATCTTTCTTATATGTGGTGTGTGCTTTACGAAATTTCTAAAGAAAGAACTAAGTACTGTTCCCATACTCAGCCACTTGGGATACACAGGAGTTTTGGTTTATATAAATTTATTGAAATGTTAAAGCCTTCAAACAATGACCTTAAATGCTTGGATTGCTCACCACTAGATTTCAGATACTACAGTCTCATCTTTACACTAGACCTCCGGTCTCGTCTCTACTAGGCTGAGGAGACTGAGAATCAATGTTATGTTGGGTTGAAAATGCAATGAAAAGAAACCAGATCTCTTTCAAAACAAAAGAAGTTATGCTGTTAAGAATAATACAAGCTTTGTTACTGTAGCCGGAAGGCCTGCAAGGACCAAGTTGAAAGTACTAACATTTCTAAGACTAACATCTTCCCTTCTTTTATATGCTTCTATTAATTCTGTGTTTTACTGGGCTCTAGTTTTTAGCGTAGGGGATGAGAACTGGCATAGCTAGTGGGGAATGTAGAAGATCTGAACTTCTGAATAATCAAGAAAAGATAAGCATAGTTTCTATAGTGCCTTGGATGTGAAACAGCTATATATGATGGGTTAGATTTTCTTTTCTAAAAAAATCTGAAGTTCTTAAGCTTATTCTGGTTGGTTATCAAATTTATTAGATAGATTTTATCAAGGGTAATTTCTTAACATCAAGTGCTTATTGTAATTTGTGCAAAATGTTACCCTTTGGGACATGTTTAAGTTGAATTAAAGGTTCAAAAATTTACATGAGAACACACTCAACCTGTTCACTCTGTCTTTTCTCTCATCTCATCTAACCCAGGTTACAGTGCCTGTGTCAGTACTTCAATGCCTAGGTTTACAACTACATTATCAATAAATCTCTTGTTAAAGTTAAGTTTTTTAAGAATAATGAAAGTCTGAAATACTTCAGTTTGAGGAAGGTGTAAGAAGTAATTCAGAGACAGTCCATGTACCCATTAACCATATTTCTTCAATGGTAACATCTGCGAAACTATAGTATAATATCTTCCTGAAAAATTAGTCTTTCAACTAAGATGTTGACAGTGATATACAGTTCAAGATACTGAACAGTTTTATTACCAAGAGGATTCTTCATTTCCCTCCCACTCCCATCTTTCATAATGTCGGGACCACTAATCTGTCTTCCATTTTCATCATTGTCATTTTTGAAGTTTTGTCATTACAAGAATATGATAGAAATAGAATCATACTTTGGAGGTTTGGTTTTTCTCAGCATAATTCTCTGGTATCTTCAGGGATTATAGTGATGTGACTGTTTCATTTTGGTAGCTGGAATTGCTGTCTCCAATCTTTTTTTTGTTAGCTTTGCTAGAGGTCTGTCAATTTTATTGATCTTTTCAAATAAACAGTTCTTTGTCCCACATATTTTCTCTCATTTTTTAATTTTCAATTTCATTATCTTTATTATGTCCTTCCTTCTACTTTTGGGAGTTATTTTGCTTTTCTTTTTTCTAGATTCTTCAGGTGGGATCTTAAGAGCGTTCATCCGAGAATCCCCTTTTTGTAATGTGCACAATTAGTGCCAGAAATCTTCTCAGAACTGCTTTAGCTGTGTCCGGCACATTTCGATCGATTACATTTTCATGTTATTTCAGTTCAATGTATTTTTATTTCCTTTGAGACCTCATCTTTGACCCATGGATTACTTAGAAGTGTGTTGTACAGTTTCCAAGAATTTGGAGATTTTGTTTTTCCTTCCTGCTATTGATTTCTAATTTCTTTTGTGATCTGAGCACATGCTTTGCCTAATTTCAGTTCTTTTCAATTTGTTAAGATTTGTTTTATGGCTCAAGATATGGCCTATTGGTATATTTCCTGTGGGCACCTGAATGAGTATGTATTCTGCTGTTGTCTGGAAGAGTGTTCTATAAATATCAATTAGGTGTGGTTGCTTGATGGTGTAGTAGACTGAATTTTTTGTCTAGTAATTTTATAAACTGCTGAGAGTAGGGTATTTAAGTCACCAACTATAATTATAGGTAATTCTATTTCTCCCTTCAGCTTTTTTAGGCTTTGCTTCATGTATTTCAGGGCTCTGTTGTTTGGTACCCACATCTTTAACTTCTTGTCTTCCTGGTAGAGTGATCCTTTCATTGTCAGGTAATGTCCTTTTCTGTCTCCAGTAGTTTTCTTTGAAGTCTATTTTATCTCACATTCATATAGTCATCCTGCTGCTTTTGATTACTGTTTACATGGTGTATCTTTTACTATCCTTTTATTTTCAACCTATCCTCTTAAAATTGAAGTGAGTTTCCTATAAACAACATAGTGTTGGATTGCATTTTTTTTCCTTTGAAATCTACTTTTGCTAGTCTGTCTTTTAATTGGTGTATTTAGATAATTTAAGGTGAATTTAAGGGAATTATTGATATGTTGGGGCTTAAGTGTGTCATTTTATTGTTTCAGGTTTGTTTCCTTTTTTCTCTTGCCTTGAGGGTTGGTTAGATGAACATTTTTTCAGAACTCTATCTTGACTTATTTATAACATGAGTACAACTCTATAATGGCACTAGGTATTACAAAATCTCTACACAGTCAGCTGATTTTGATCTTCTACTTCAGGTGAAATGCAGGAATTTTATTATCATGCAGGTCCCTTTATCTAAACTCTACCTTTTTAAAAAATATAGTTTGTATTTTCCCTATACTTATTGAACTCTACATGAGATGGTGTTACAATTTTTCTTGCAAATAAGATATGTGATTTAAGAATTAATGAGTATGATAGATTCTTATTTACGCCTCTCTTCACTCATCTAAATTTTTCTTTCCTTCCTGAAGTTCCAAGCCTCAGTTACCATATTCTTTATTTTCAGAGACCTTCCTTTAGCCATTCCTTACTGGTGGGTTTGCTATAAACAAACTCTTTTCCTTTATTGAGACTGTCTTTATTTCCCTGGCTTCCTAAAGGATGTATTTGCTGGATATAGGATTCAAAATTTAGTTTTCTCTAAGTTCTTTTCATCTACTACTTGAATAATTTGTCACTACTCCTAGGCTCTAGTTTCAGAGAAATCCGTTTTCATTTCATTTAACGTTCCCACCTAGTGATGTTTTGGTTTTCTACTGCTTTCAAATTTTCCTTTGTTTTTCATTTCAGAAGTTTATTAATATGTCTTGGCATGATTCCTTTGGGTTTATCACTTGGGTTCATTCCGCTACTGGCTTTATAAATATGTGTGTATTTCACCTCATTTGGGAAGCATTTGGTCATCACGTTCTTGAATACATTTTTAGACCCACATACTCTTAGCTTTTCTGGGCTGAGTCTCTGATAAGAACTTTTGCTCTTTTGTTATTGTCCCACAGGTCCCTGAGAGCCGCCACCCGACCTCCCCGCCCAGTATAGACTCCTCTGTGCTGTTTAGATTGGGGAATTTCTGTTGATCTGTCCTCAAGTGCACAAACTGAGTCCTCTGTTATCTCTATTAGTGATTAGAATCAGCAAGTTTTTATTTCAGTTACTGTATTTTTTGGTTTTATACTGCCTGTCCTTTATTATATTTCTTCATAGAGATTTTCTAGGCCCTCCCTTTTTTTTTCAAGAGAATAGTTTTCTTGTTGAAGTAATTTTATGATGATTGCCTGAATCTGTTTGATAATTCTTAAATCTGAATCATTGTGTTGTCGTTTGTATCTTCTTCCTTCATGTGACCGTCCTGGTTCTTGCTATGATGAGTATTTGCTACTGTAGTCTAGATATTTTAGATATTATGAGACTCTGGATCCTATTTCTTTTTTTTTTAGCAGCAGACTCCCTGTTGCAACACACTTTGAAGGCCAAGTGGGCATGTACATTCAGCTTCTCACTGGGTCCTGCCCACAGCGTCCCAGCAAAAGTGGACACTCGCATGTGCCTCCATGAAGACAAGTAGCACAGAAGTTCAATTTCTTCTTGGCCCTGGTGACATCTTCCCATGAAACTGAGGTACCAAATCACAATGCCATTTTGTCTCCAAGTGATAAAATCGTTTGCTGTTGGGCCCTGGGAAGGAGAAAGCAAAAGGGCAACTCACGCTACTTTGCTGCTGTAGCGTGAAGAAGGGTCAGAGCTCCCTGTTGGGCTCCTCTGCACCAGCTGGGGAGAGGGGTGAAAATGGAGTGTCAACTACTCCCAGGGCAGGAGACTCAGTTCCCCGTGAGAAGAGCAGGAATAAACCTAATACTGACCAGTACACACAGACCACTTCAACTTCAATGATGTTGGGCAGCCGTAGGGGCTCAGCTCATAGCTGTACCACACGGATGTAATCCTGGCAGAGGAACTGGAGCACAAGCTGCTTCTGGCTGGTGGCGAGTGGAAGATCATCTGCCTGCTCAGTTCTTCTAATACCACCGTATTAGGCGGTATTAGGGGAACCTAATTTCTGCCATCTACTTCTGTCAGAGCATACTCGGTTTCTGAAGGGCGGTAGGAGGCCATTGGTATTTAGAGTAGGTAGCCAGTAGCAAAACGGTTTTCTGTTATAGCATCCTTTTCCTGATTATGTGGCTAGATGGAACAGCTTTTCTTGGAGTTTTATTCTTCTTGTGCCCATTGGAAGTTTCAGTCATATCTAGGATATATGGGAGGCAATAATGAAAATCACTGCCATGTCGTTCCTTAAGTCCTCAGGGCGCTAGACAGTCTGATTTCTAAGCTTGTTTGTTATGTCCAGGGTGTTTTCGTTGTAGAACTGCAAGGACTGGAGTTACCAACTCTTGGTGGAACAGGAAGTCCCTCTGTCTTAGGTAATTTTATTCCTCTTGTATTATTTTCTCCATTAGTTCACAAAGTCTGACACGACTTGGTATCTTCTGCATGTGCCTCACATACTTCTTCTCACACAGTGGGCTGTGATGAAAGTCTGGGCAATGGTCAAAGACTGCATGCTTATGCAACTGCCTAAGTGGACTGTTTGTAGTCACACGCATGTAAGGGCACCTGGGTTCGCTGTCAGAGTTGAGAAGGGCTGTCTTCTGATGGTAGGAAGAGAGGCACCTGGTCTGCATGGATGGTATTACTTTTGTGATTCCTGATATTATTTATCCTGGACAGATCATTAACTTCCAGGCTAGAAAGACTAGGTTTTGAATCGTAAAGCATGGGTTCTTGAGTGACTGCAGCTCGCTTAGGGTGTCTAAGTTGCCGTAGGTGCTCATCTCTGAAATGTGAAGGTTCTCTCTAACTCCAGCAGGAACAAGTCTGAAAGTATTTACAACTGATGTTGTGTTGCCAGACCTCTACGGCCAGTCATAAAAATCCCTCCAGGTGGATGATCTAGCTAGCATGTGGGAGACAATTTAAGACCTAAATCACTGCTAAATATTTCCTCCAATTTTACAATTAGTGTCTTGGACTCCTTACTCTAAGATATTCCTATTAGATATCATCAATGTATCAAGTATCTTGTGGTTTACTGTTTATGAAAATATGTGACAAGTTAATTTATTACTATTCCAATTGCTACTAATTGGACACAGTGATTAGTATAAAAATAAAGCAGGTTTTTCATTTTTCCTTAGTCAGAAATTTTCGTCTTAATATTTAATACTTAAGGTTGTAAGAGAAATGAGATTGTAGGGGTGGGGAGATTTTCCAGAAAATTGATTTGTTTTCAATATCTGGGGTTTAGAACAAAAATACTCTTAGAGAACATCTTAAAAATGCATTCAAATTATTTCATGGTGTCTTTACGGAATGTGCTCATCACACTTTACAAAGAAATAGCCAATCATTGGTCAACTAAAAATTAGAGTTATGACCTGAAAGTTAATTATATTTATCATGTAATTCTATTACATTCACACTTGTTCAGCCACGCTTGATATACAGAGTGAGCAGTTGCTTGTTTCTCAATCCAGCCGGCCAGGCAAAAATACAGTTGGTGTTTAAGCAAGCGCCAGCCTGTGGGCCACAGGCCCTACTGTGCAGTCACAGTGCCACCTAGTGGCCACATAGGGTGTATCCTCTAAAACTGTTCATTACAGAGCATGCCCAGAATTGTCTATTAGCAACAAATTAGCACTTACTTGGTAACTTTATTAATTCCAAAAGCCACTTGTTGGTTAAGTGATGCAATGATTTTATCCTTCTTTTTAATCTGCATTTGGTTTTCTTGCCACCGAAAAGTCACTGTTTTCAGTTGTCTTTTCAAATCCTGATCAATGAAAAACATGTCATAGTCAATTCTGTTCCAGTTACCAGAAATGGAAAGAAATAGATTCTTTAAAAAAAAAAAAGACAAGAAAAGAAAATACCATTAAATTCAACACTTGAACAACCTTTGACTTGACTCGGATCAAAAACACTTACTTCACACTGAGAGTGCAATTTATAAAGTTGCTGTTGTCCAGCAAGCTTTTCCTTCTCGCTTTCTCCGTCTTCTGCAGCTACCTTGCTGGTTGAGTCCTGCCGAACAAAGGGAATATGCATGCCTTACTTTCCTCTAAAAATCACTGATATTTAAGATTTTTTTAAGGGGATTTAAAGCTGCTATCTCCTATTCATGTTTGTCTCAATGCAAATATCACTTCTCTGATTTGTTTAGTTAGATAAACCTCTTCTCCCCAATTAAATCATTCACTAAACAACACCAGAGTTACTTGTCCACTACTGATACTACCAGATAACGGTGCTTATTTATCACTTCTTTCAGCTCTTCCAGCAATGCTATTATTGTCATAAGAACCATATGAGGTGGAGACTCATTCCCATTTTAGAGACGACAGAACTGAGCAACTTACCCAAGGTCACACAGAGAGTAAGCAGAGAAGCCTAAATACTAACTCGGGCAGTGTTAACTGCTGAAGTAATTAATTTCTATATGGTATCACCTTTTTTTAATATCTAACTTTCCAATGAATTATAAATACTATAGTCACAGGGACCATGTCTTAGCACAGATCCTGACACAAAGAAGATGCTAAGATTTTTTTTTGAATAAATGAACAAACACTTCTCCAAAAGCATGTAACATTCTCATTTATTTTCAAGTTTTCACAGTCCCAAGGCCACTAGATGAAAACCAAAGGCTCGACCTTTGGATGTTAGTGTGAGATCCAAAGCTAAGAATATTCATTTCAGTTAAAATATATAGTCTATTAAATTGGAAATGAAAAAAGATGAAAATTATATCCATGTTGCACTATCAAGCAGAGAATCAATTGTACTAACTGTACCCTTAGACAATCAATGTTTCTACAGATCATTATGTTTAAACCATGGGTCAGGCTGCCATAAAATTACCTCAGTACAGAGTTCTCATAAGTAGGTAAATCAAGTGGCATTTTTAAAAAAACAAATAACTTTTATATGCTTTGTCTGATTAAGTATTTCGATGAACACTTAAGTCGTGTTCAAGTTGTGTTCATACGTGTCTTCACTTACAGGTACATCATGCCCAGCAGTAACTACCACCAGGAAAGGAACCAAAGAATAAAACTATTGTTCTTTCATAGTTTTTATAAACATCTCATGGTAACAAAAATTAAACTAGGTTTGAGTTTTAAAAACGAAAGTAGTTTTGTTTTATAAACAGTTTTTCTCATGAAATATAATCCAATAAAATTCTGCCAGGGCTGGTGCTTTTTTTTTTCACCTTGTGGTATTTGAAAATCCTTTGCCATGAATGCACTGTAATCAACACTGCCTGATAAGTCAGGAAAGGGTTTGCATGCTCAAGTGAAAAATGTCCAGCTCCTAAGCTTTTTCCCTCATTCTGTCCCTCTGTCCCCCTCTTCCTGTTTTACCTTTTCCTCACAAGCACAGCGTAATCCACTGGGCGTTGGACTACATACTGCTCAAAGAGTCGTGAGGAAAGCAATGGTTAACAGTTGCTTCTGGAAGAAGGAAAGCAGGGCTGGACCCTCTCGTCAGGCTTACCTGCTCTATCATGTCCAGAAAATGCAATTCATCCAGGCTGTAGAACTTGTCTTCTTCAGTTGCAGAATCTTCTTGAATATCACTTGAATAATCTTTCACAGATGTACTGAGTGACTGTAGGTCTGCTTGCTTTTTCTTCAACTGCTCTTCCTCTCCTACCATATTTGGGCTATAGGCGTGAGATAATCAATGTGAAGCTCTGTAACTGCACAGTGCTTGTCATCTAAGTCACTGTTTCCTAGATTAATGTTGTGGTCTCATGACATGCCTGATCGGGCTCACTGTTAAAGTTTAGACAGTGTTCATACTGTATATTTCTCTTGAAGATTCACGATACATTTTAGCATATTTGAGATAGTATTCAATTAAGGTAGCTATTCTGTTCATCCCAATGTGTTTGAAAACTGTGAGCTCATAGGATTTGTTTTTCACCTTATAACTTAACATCAGATACTTTGGGAAATAGTGATAAGCATTTCCATATATGTTATATTATTTTAACACAATATTCTTGACAGTATATTGGTTTAATTAAATTTAGTCCTTAGGTCCAGTACGTAGAGGGCTGCAAACAGCAACACAAAGTAGATTTTATAACAGAGGTTTATTTAACAGAATTTCAAAAATAATTAGTGATAACATGGATTTTAGTAACTAGCTATTACTGGGGGGGAAAGAATGTGACTACTTCATATACACAATGAGAACCTGAACATTTGACTTTTAGATATGGTATAAAAATAAAATTTAAAAGCAAGCTACTCTCCATTCAGTTGGCATACTATTTAGTAGTTACTGATTTCCTTCTTAATCTCATTGAATGGTTACAAGAAAGAGTAATTTTACTTATAATTGGATGTAAATGAGTTGATATTATCAGTGAATAGAAAGAAAATCAGTAAGTCTGGGGTACATTATTACTTCCTTTAGGTCACTGAGACTTGGGAAAAAATGACACCTGATGTCTGTAGAATTAATTGTAGAATTCTATAAAAGTCATTAGGTATCACGGGTGTATTCTAGAGCAACTCAAACACTTTTAAAAGTTCAGTGAAATCTACTGTCTGTGTAGATGACAGGTTCATAAAGCAGTAAATTTTCCAAATTACCTGAAGAGCTTTTGAAAAATGACATTTTTCAAGGCACCCTAACAAATGTAAATATAGATGAATTTATATATTTTTTAAAAGCTTCAGATTATTCCTTACATTTTAAAGTACATTTTAAAAACATAATAATATAGGAAAATATTCATATTACTAAGAAATACAAATTGAAGCATGTAGAAGTAAAATTACATGCTTGGGATTAAGTACTTGTCAATAAAGAACAAAATGTTAAGGGAAGAATGACACAGATCTAGAATACAGTGAATTGTTGATGCAAGATAATAGGTATACATATTAATGTAGGTATACTGTTCTCTATATTTTTATATATATTTGAAAATTCTCAGTTGAAAACAAAACTCCTTGGGAGACCTGGTGATCATTCAGGTTTGGATTTCACACAGTAAGCAAAATAACTTATGATTCTGTTTCACTCTTTACTAAATTATTTTTATGGTATCTAGCTGGGGAGAGAAGAGAGAGAAAGAAGAGAGGGAAAAATCGCCATTGTTCTAGTGTCTCAACTTATTGACAGAGAAAGTGAAAACCCATCCTGGATCATGAATTTACCAAGTGATATTTTCTCCAAAATGAGAAAATATCAACCAGAAGTGACAGCCTTATAGTTAACAAAATATATTCTTGCTACCATTTTAAAGTATCTTAAGTTATATCTTCACAGGGAGTTACCTAAGGTTATTGGTTCTCAGTTAACCATGTTTTTGGTGGGTCTAATGATTTCTTCATTGAACTATCTTCTGTCCTCCCTACCTCTGCTACATCATTAGTCATATGGTTCTATAATATAGCTCACAGTGATCTATAAATATTAAAAGGGTCCAGTAAATTAAAAAATGAAACTTTTGACAACTGGGATTTAAAAAATTTCAGATTAATTAAACTCAAACAAAAAAAACTCTAGTAAAATGAATCATTGGGACAAACAATCTGTCCTTAAGTTTTGTTTAGTTTATATTTCACTAACCAGTTTTGTCTGTATTTTAAAAGATTTTATGCTGGACCTATATCAGTCCTTGAATAAAGCAGTTAGCATTGGATGACTGTTGAGGAGTCTTATAGAAAAAAGACAAAGAGAGTCTATCCTCCCAAAGTAATACATTTTTGTCACTTTCTTTAAAAGGGCAACAATTTATTAAGACAAGGAATTATCCTCTTTCTCAGCAAGAATGCATCCAATACAAATTGGCAAAGCACATTTTGAAAGTGCTAAAAAGTATCTAAAATACTTACACTTGTTCTTCCTTTGGTTCCTGCAAAACAGCATAAAGAATTAGTGATCTATATCAAATATGTCTATACAGAGGAGTGATATTTCTGCATTTAGGTCCATGTTTTTCAAATGTTTTTGATCACAACCAAAAAAAGACATTTTATATCATGATGCAAACATATATACATATATAGAGATACACAGATATATATGTGTATAATATATATATTTGTACTTAAGTTTGAGAAAATAGAAGTTCCATAAAATAAATCTTACCCATATTAAATGTGTTATGGACTCATGTTTGTGTCCCTCCCCTGTCAAATTCATATGCTGAAACCCTAACCCCCCATGTAATGATACTTGGAGGAAGGGCCATTGGGAGGTTAAGTTATGTTGAGATGATGTAATGGAGTCCTCATGATGGAATGACTTAGTGCCTTTATAAGAAGATTCTGAGAGCCAGCTCTTTCTCTGTCTACCATGCAATGATACAGCAAGAAGGCAGCCATCTGCTAAGAAAAGAGCTCTCACCAGACACTGAATCTGCTGGCACCTTGATCTTGGACTTTCCAGCCTCCGGAACTGTGAAGAATAAATATTTTGTTGTTTAGGCCACCCTGTCTATGACAGTTTGCTATAACAGCCCAACTGATTAAGACAATGTGAAATGAATGCTGGTAGTGTTTAAAATTCTGATTAATTCCATTTCCTTTTTAAAAATGGTAATTGCTACTGAGTCATGAAACAACTTGAAAATCATCAGTTCAGATACTGGAAGTGAGTACTGGGGATGAATCTGCACCTACTGGTCGATCTTGGGACAGACTATAAGTAATTCTCATTTATGGACTCCTAAACTAACTACAAGAGCTCCTGAAAATCTACATGTAAGGAATACGTGGATTTAGATATTAAGAATCGCAAAGAAAGTGAAGTACTAGAGCGATCAAGACTGGGAGGAAATGTGAAAACACGTTTACTGAAGTAAAACTGTAAGGGGCAACATACCAGGTAACATACTAAACGAGGACAATATCAATGAACCTAACACGTATTAAATTAAGAGTATTAATTACTCTTACACATGACTCTATTAAGCATATTAATTAGTCATATAAATTACAGTATTAATTTCTACTACCAACTCTTATTTGTGAGAAGCTTTTTCTTTATTGGTTCCCCCCCATAGATCCATAATGTACTTACAAATTTGTTTTGCCTTATTGTCTGTATACTAAGGATTTCTATGTTTCAGTGCATCATTGTCCAGTGTCAATATGATTCTACAATTTAGAAATATAACTCTTGGCCTTGGCTCCAGTGTACATGAATAACTGAGTTGTAAAGACCTTTGCCTCTTCATAAAGAACACTTCTAGTATAGTTGATTCTGATTATATATTTCTAAAACTTCTTTTTAGCCCTTACCATGACAACTTCATGTTAATCCATGTATCAGCCTATATTACATGCATCTAAACAACTTCCTCTCTTTAGAGAGGAAATCTAAGGTAAAAGGCTATTTATTTCCAGCCATGTTTCTTTATATCCCCAAGGCTCATCACAAGTCTTCTATTCATTCTGCCATCTCCTTTATGTCCCTTTTCTATTCCTAATCCTCAATTCCTCTGTGAGGGGGATGGATGTGTGAAGGAGAACCTAATTAGTCCCCAACAGAGTTATTTACAATTTGAAACTATCAGAAGCTTAATACTAAATTCCTGAGTGAAGAAAGGGTGCACCAAGAGTAGCTACAAAGTCTCTGTGTCGAACAGTTAGAAGGTACCTGCACTGTTCTCACTACTTGATATACAAACTTTACTTTTTTGTCATATTATTCCAGAAGGTCCCTAATAGAGATGTTTGGACTTCAACTATTATTAAGTAGAGCTGTTACAAAACAAGTAACCACACAGTATAACAAAGAGCAAATTTCTGTACACTAGAATTTTTCATAAGAACTCCTGATTAGAAAATTTAACTGATTTTTTTTTCATAACTGCCTCCCCCTCCACTACAACTATACAGGTTTTGCACCTATAACAACATTGAGTATATGCATAGAACTCTTCTATATGAAAGTCATATGCATAAAATTTAACATCTTAGATCCTATATTTAAAAATTCAGATTAAGTATAAGACACAGGATCTATCTTCTAATGTCCAAATTTTATCTTGATAAAATTATCTTATTTTCAAAGTTGTCTCAATTTCTTTTAATAAGATCGAAAGCAACAAAAGATGTTAAGGAAAAAAATCCTGAAACAGCTGCTAGCATTTAATTAAAAGTTTTTAAAGTACTAGCATCTGAATTTTTAATTTTTTTTATATTTACTTTCAGCGTGTTTATTCCGTAGAGTATACTTATTAGGCAAATATTTTCACCCAGTTTATAATATAATCTTTAGAGAAAACCTAGATTTAAATAATGTTTGAGACCAGAAAATAACATTTTTTCATCATAAAGACCATATAGCATAATGGTTAGCTACATGTTCAATAAAAACTCTTTTAAGATAAAATCCACAGAAACATACAACATCCAATGAATCAAAAGGTAAAGTGTGGACTTGGAGTGATTCTATCAATGTAGGTCTATCAATTGTAGTGAATGTAGCGTTCTGAATAGAAAAACTTGCTCTCAAAAATGTAAAGTTCTAATCGCTAACAAAGTCCCTCCCCACAAAAGACTCATGGGTTTCTCTTGTAATTTTCCAAACTATAAAGAGACTCTTGATAAAACTGTGCCACAGACAGTAGTAAGGTGTTCATTTTATGGTTGGCAAAAGACAAGAGAGACATGGAAGAAGCTTCTTGCATTTGTACCATTTTTGTACATAACTTAATTACTGGCAGAATCTAAGACACAGGAAGAATATCAAGATTTCAGAAAATGCTTCTGAATATATCAGCCAAAACATGACAAGAAGTTGTTTTTAAAACACTGAGTAGGCATTTTTAACATGAAAATGGTTTTCAGAAATGAGTGCAATTTCCAAGTGACTAACTCAGTGTCTTTATTTGTGTAACTAAACATAAATTATGATTTAGGGAAGCAAAGTACTATAATTTAAATCATTCAGGATCTAACATCCATTCGCTTCTCTATACTCCTATCTTCAATAAGCTATTGATATTTATAAATCATTTGTGCTATTTATCTACTTGGACTAAGTTCTAACAGTGTATTAAATCTAACTGCTCATAGTCAGATATCCCTCTTATAATGTTAATGTAGTCTCTTACCTTTTTATTCTTAGTCTTTTTCTTTAGTTTACTTTTAACCTGATTAAGAAATAAATCATGTATTTTAATATGTAATTCAAACCGCACAGTGGGTTATTTTACAAAATATATTCTCTATGAAGACTGAAACCTTTTATCTTCTAATATTACAGACCATATTTTCTCTCTTGATTCTAATTCTAAAGTTATTTTCATTTTAATCTCAGTCTTCTGCTCTTGAAAAACTCATTGATGTATAAAAGAACACAAACAATGTAATGAGTAGGCTACTGAGAAAAGTTTCACAGATCCTACTTGCAGACATACATGGATGAATATTAAAGGAGGAAGACGAGTTTTAGAAATCAGCATATTCAGGTGCACAAAATAAAAATTAAGCATAAGAAGAATTTAGTGACTATATAATAACTGTTAGCTATCATCTATAAAGAAATACAAAGATTCCATCCTAGATAATTTTAATTCTACCTCTGTGAAACTGGCACTGAAATATCCTTATAATCTTTCTCTCGCCTTCTATTCCCCAATATGCTTTCTTCTACTTTCTATTAACCTCCCACAGTCACTTCCATTACTCAGGATGAAGAAACGTGTTTAGAAGTCTAACATGGGCCGAACAAATAATAAGTATTTAAAAGACATTGGCAAAATGCATGGTTATGGTAGGAAAGCTTATAAAAGGAAGTATAAAGGGAAAAACTAATGTGAGTTGCGTGTGAACAGTATAATATCAAGTAGGGCACTTTAATATGGCACATGCAACAGGCTAATGGCACTGATTAAGTTCTGCCAATTCGGATATTAATTGGAGTTTATACCTCCTGGAGGTCTTTAATAGATTCTGTTGAAGATTCACTAGGTATTGATGCCTCATCTTTATTCATTTCTTCTAACTGTATTTCAAGGCTTGATTTCACATTTATATTGTACTCCATGAGAGGTGGACTTAGTTCTTCCTCCTCATTCTGTAACTCGTCTATTTCAACACCTAAAGAGCAAAGATAAAATATTCAAAATCTGAATGCATACAAATTTCGCCTCAGCAGTATTAAATATCTTTACCCTCAAAAACCCTATCCCAGAAATAGAAATAAAACACATTTTACCTGTTCATTTACTCGATGAAAATAAAATACCTAATTTTAGGATCAAATAATAAGTTCCTTGCTAGTCTAGAACCATTAGTATGAAACCAAATGCTAAGACACTTCAACATTATCTTAAGGAGACTCGCAATTTAGGTATTCCGGAACTGAAACTCATTCAAAGTACTGTTTTTGTGTAACCTGAAATTGCCTTAACGAATACTGCAACTAGTATTATTTGATAACATAAACCTGAAACATAAAGAAGAGAAAGAAAAGCTAGATCTATTTTTTCCTTCTTTTTTATAACCAAAAGTTGGGAAAGGGTATCAATTCCCTATTGTGTCATCTCTTCTTTTGACACCATGCTCCTTGATAATGCCCCAGAGATTCAATCTGAAAACTTGTGGACTTCATCTGAATGGTGTCAGATGGTCCAAACAAACACCCATGGTGCTATTTATAAGTATAATTTACTCCAAACAAAACCTACTTTGGTCTTTTTTAGGTGTAATTTTAATAGCAAAATACGAATTTCATTTAAAAAGCATAGCAGCACAAAAATGGAAGCAAAAATATGAGCAAGTCGCCACCCGGCAAAAAAAGTATATAACCTAATAATGGTTAGTTAACCAGGTATCAAACAAGCTAAACAGTACTGTATACAAGCAAGGAGAGCAAGCAGATAGGCATTTGCCTGACGGAGTGTCCTGTGTCACAGAGCTAAAATACTATATGCTTTGGTAAGTCCTGGGAAACATGCATTAAATGCAAGACTCATATTAGATTCAGCTGTAGCTGATCAGTAGTAATTTGACCTTATAATTTCCCAAGTTTATAACGAACAATCAGACTATGTCCAACAGTTTATCTGACCAAGTAAAACCCCTTTATGTAATTTCTCAGCTACCCCAAGTTGAAACTCCACTTAGGTATTTTGTTTTTAAACATACTTACGTTGACTGCCTGTTATTGACTGCAGCGCAATTCCTATGATATATTAAAAAAAATTAGATGTATAATTGCAAATGCAACCAATAAATGTTTTTTTGCACCAATTACTTATACAATTAACTGTAAAAGTAACCAGCTTCACTCACAAATTCAGTTTAAACATTTATAATCTTTAGATTATAACATAAAAGTTACAAAGCTTATGGTTAGAAAATAAAATTTTGATAGTTCAAAATATATAATGACTTGAATAGAAGCACTTCAAACCAAGCAGCAAATTCTTATGATATACAAAATCTCAGGTCATGAAGTAATGTCAGTTATGAAACAAATCTCCATTGAAAGTTTAAGTCCTCTTTAAAAGCAATGTGAGTTATCCTCAGCAATTCCTCTCCTTGTTCATTAATATTTATGAAGCATCTACATGCATCTGGTTGGGTTAGGTTCTAGAGATTGGTAAAGAAAAAAAGACAGCCTTCTTAGAGATTTAGTCAGGACAATAGAAATTAATCAAATAATCAGATATACAAAAATAAAAATGCAACTGTTATAACTATGGAAGAAATGTAAGATGCAAGGAAATCTCTACTAAAGGGACTTGACCAATAGCTCTTCAAACTACCTGAATGAAAACCGCTTAGAATGCCTTAAAATTAAGTGGTCAAAACACTTTTTCAAGTATTAGCATTATTTTCATGTGCTTTTGTTATTTAAAATGTTAACTGAATAAATGTAAAAAGCCTCGCAACTGTTTGTTAATTTATAAGTCAAGGGAACTTGTCTCTCTTATATAGTCAAGCAGCATTCTTTCATGCTGAAAGAACTTCTTAAAGGTCAAAGGAAAATACAATGGTATCCTGGAACCTAAGTAAAAGGCTTCAATCCCCAGTAACTGAATTGAGGGTTTAATGATCTCTGGAGAAAATCTGGATCATTTCACCAATCACTAGAAAGTTGGGAGGCTGTACATTTAAAGAGCACTGATATAGTCATCAGTTGCTCACCAAAGTCGTATGACTAGTGACTTGGGAGCAGGAAAGTCAGCCAGATAGTACAGTGAGAATTTCAGTGATGCTGGCATGCCCTGAAGTTGGCTTCCCAAGATGACAACTCAGAAGCTATTGTGGAATGTATGGGAGGAACAGTGTCTGGCCACTGCAGACCTTAAACACTTGTATAAAGGTTTTATGTAGATTGCTGCCATTTTTAAAATGAATATTAGGGTTCTGCTGAAAAGGAGGAAAAACATACACCCAGTTATTTAAAAGGGCATCCTTGAAACAAAAAGTACCTATATTTTATGGTTTTAGGCATCCCTAATTTTGTAGAAATAATATAACTCTTCTACATACAAGTCTTCAACAATTCCTTTCTGAAAACACAAATTTCTCAGTGTGGCAAGAGAAATCATCTTCAACGCATTATCTTCATAAATTATTTCCTACTTTAATCTCATTAAGGCCCAACTTTTTATAGTTTCTTGCACTGTAATATATTCTTGCTTCTATGCCTTTGTTCTTGTTTCCTTCTGGAAACATCCTTTCTCCATCTTCTTAAGTTGGCTAACTTTTATATGCCAGTTACAAATTCTTTAAATAGTATATTATAGAGAAAGCTTTTTCAGACTTTTATAGACTAGGATTTCCCATGGTATTCAGGAAACATTTCTAGCACTATAATTTCTATTAGATTCTTAATGAATCTATTCTCATAAAATACGACCTCACTGAATGTTTTGCCCGTAGCACTATGTCTAGTACGTACGTAGCAGATGCCCAGTGAAGTTTTACTGGCTGATGTAAATAATTATTTTGTACCTTGTTGATAGCAGGATAACATCCTCTGGATGATTTCTGGTACTGGTATGCCTAGGTAGATGGACAGTTGATTGTAATCAAGGGAGAGATTCTCAATGGGATTCTCCTTCACTTTGTCAATATCCTCTTGCTTCATCCCAAGGCGCAGAAGAATATCTGACACTTTTTTCCAAATTGAATTGAATTGTGACTCAGTGAGACCATTCATCAAAATCTCACTAAGGAGGCTATCTCTGTATTTGCACAGCCTCAGGATGTCTGCAGACTTAGAGAGGTCAGAAGATGGTGGTTCCATGTTCCATCCTTTTTTGGGTGCAGGGAACACATTCAAATGTTTTATAAGCGCTAATAAGAGGTATAAGTCAAACTTTTTGGACTGTGGTAGCTCCTTGTTTGGAGGATAAAGCAGATGCCATGCTCCACCCAAAGGGTGATTGGTCCAAAGATGGTTGTAGTAGGGTTCCAGCACATTCTTGTGTATAAGAAGCTCTCTTTTCAAAAGAGGGGGTGGCATGGCCTCATTAAACAGTTTCCGGACAATGTCAGTACCAGAAATAATAATTATATGAAGCAGATGATAGAAATAATTGTAATCAAGTTTGAAGATAGGCATTTCATCTGAAAATGAATTTTGAAAATTCAAAACAGTTCACATTAATGCTCTTTTTCTACGTGGTCTCTCGCGTTACATCCTAAGCATCTATTGGACTGGGACTGTTACAGAAGAATGACGTGCAGGATAGTGTTTTGAGATAATCAGTGCTTGACTAATATGCTATTTATCTTGTTATCAAAAACTCCAAACAAAAACAAGATGCTCACAGACAAAAGCAATCAAAAGACTAATCACCACAGAAGCCTTAATCCATGCAGGGCTTTGTACAGGTAAATAAGCCTTCGTAACCAAAAGGCATAAAGGTATTATTAGGCTTTGAAAATTCAGAAGATTGTCAAGAATGGGAATCACTGGTGTTTAATTATACTTTACTTAGGCAATTATATTTTAATCAGTATTGTCCAACAGAATTTTCTGTGATGACAGTATTATAGAGGTGAATTTTTCACTAGCCACTGAATAATGGAAATGCTGCTTGTCTTGACAAAGGAACTGACTTTGAAAGTTTATCTAATTGTAATTAATTTAAATTGAAAAAGCCACATATATCTAGTGGCTGCCATATTAGACAATAGAGAAATATACTGAGAAACATAAAGTGATCTACCATTAGAAGCCTACCAAACATCAAAATCACAGGCCCCACTGCAGAACTATGGAACTGGCGCCTCCTCTATTCTAACAAAATAATTAGATGACTAAAATACATATTAAAGTTTGAGACACACTAACAGGGACTTCAACAAGGGAGGAGGGGTTGGCGGAGAACAGCTGCTGCCGCCCAACGTCACAGTGTCGCCAGGTCTATGCACCAGGTCTAATGCACCTCATGTCCTTATCCTCTCAAAAAGTAATTAATGATTAAGTAGCCATTTCACCAATGAAATGGAATAAGGCATGAGACTGAACTATTTGATCTTTTTCTGGTTTAGGAGCACTTCTACAGGCAGAAAGTAAACTGAGGTGATTTTAAAAGTAGTAAGAATTTGTTATATGATGGTATTACTTTTGTACAAATATGAAAATGTGTTGATCATAAAATGCAACTTTATTATTTTATTCTAAATAATTCTGTGTTTCAACAAATTCTGAATTAATATTCTTGCTTGGTCTACTTGATGTATAGTGTGCAGGCAAGCAAGGTTATAAAGCGAATGCCCAGGGAATCTGTTCTCTGAGTTGCCAAATAAGGAGCTCACTGGGATCAGGGCCATCCATTCCCCCTAGAAAGCAGAATCATCAGTAAGCTATTATTCCTTGGGATCAGGAGGCCTCAAGGTCCAAGTACTGAGCAGCTAGCATTTCCCAAAACACTCCAAAATAGTCAGCATTTAAGTTTAGACAACTGGGTCTCAAGTCTGCCACGTTCATTCATTCCACCTCACTCCATTAAGAGGGAATGTGCAAGGGAGGAGGGCTTGGCGGAGAACATCAGCTGGAGCCCAATCTCACTGGGTCGCCAGGTCTATGCACCAGAACCAGCCAGTCTCTCTAGTGGATGCCACAGAAGTGGGAGACCCACACACATGCTGATCTTTCTATGAATTCTCTTACAGCAAGTGATACTTGCTAGTGTGAACCCAAGTCCAGTGAATGACAGACAGAAATACGCGGCTATTAGTAGCATGGTACTTTACAGAGGAAATAAACATTTTAACACATTTTTCAATAGAAAACATAAAAATAATACCTTTTGCATTAAATTTTAAACTGATCTTCGGTCTTAAATCAGTATCAGTTATTTTCAGAGGCATCAAATTTTTATAGCTGCAAGTGAAAAAAACAAAGATATACTCAATATCAGTCAAGGTTTCTGTTACCAACATGGCGAAATGAGTGAGGACTTTTTCTTTTCCTCTTCCTGACATCATTAATTTCTCTCTTTTCCTTTTTGAATTAACAAAAACACCAGTAATGACAATCCCACATTGTCATTTTTATTAGAATTAAGAAGACAAATAGAATTGTTGCATTTCATATAAAAAACACAGGACTAGCTTATTTTCAAGATGTTTATATGAAAGCAGAAAGAAAGAAATCTTTGCATTGTGTGAAAAAAAAGAAAAAAACCACCAGCCAATCTGGAACTCATTCTAAGCCTTGGTCCAACACAGAATCTTCTTGCCAGTTTTTATTCCATGAAAACTCAACTAGTTTAATGACTAGTGATTTAAGGAAGAAATAAAGTGACCTGTAGAACAACAATAGAGAAAATGTGAAAAAATGATTACTTATTAACTAGAGTAAAAGTGAAATGCTACCATGAAACCTGAAAAATGCTGTGACTTGGCTTTGAAATGGATACTCCTTCAGAAACCAAACCAAAACAGAATAGCACTAGAGCATAAGTTGAATGAGGAGCGGGGTTCTGCTGGCATCGCTGTTAACTGAGTTCATCTCCAGCACTACCCCGAACACTGCCAACCATCCACTACGTTGAAAACATTTTCAACTCATTAACAATATGCAGTGTTGGGAAAGATTCTCTATCAAAGGAATTCCACTAAGTCTAGAATTCCACTAAGTCTAGAGGTAAACAGGTAAAATTTCTGTGGTAAACAATTCAGCTAAATCTAATAAAAGTGAATATATGTGGCCCTGAAGGAGTAGAGGTAGGTTAATTGCCTCCCAGAAAGTGCAGGCCACACGCTCTTGGATTTGAGTACCAGGAACCAGGGGAAACAATCAGTGTTAACAATTAAATGAAAGTCAAATGTTTCTTAACAAAACACTGAAGAGACGTATAAAAATATAGCAATCCTACTCCTAGACATATATTCTGCACGTCTGGACTAAAATACATATACAAAAGTTTATTTATAACACTGTTTTACAGCCTAAAAGGAAAAAAATCAAATATCTACCACTAATTAAAGTAGTAGGCCATATGATAAAATTACAGCAATAAAATGAAAAACTGTAGTAAGAATGACTCACAGTGTATAGTTAAAAGCATAAAAACATTAAGTGTTCAAATGTATAGAGTTCAAAACAAAAACGAACTACATATATGTATTCTACAGTTCCTATTTTTATACATATAATTTATGCACTACAGCTTTATCATGATTCTGTTTCAAGAGATTTTTTTCAATTAATATTCTTGCTTCATATACTTCACATACACTATGTGGGAAAGCAAGGTTACAAAAAGCAAATGACCTAGGGAGCTTTTTCTCTGAATTGATAAGGAGCAACTGATATCAGGAATACCCATTCCTTCTAACAAGAAAATAAATAACTAATTATTTATACACATTTGCATAATATAGTTCCATCATTCTATAGTTTTAAAATATAAAGAAGTAAAACATCTTACAAAAACACAAATGATAGGAAGAAATGGAAATTTTTTATTGTAAACTTCCTACACTATACATGACGTAGTATATTTTTTTAAAAAGACTTACAAATCAAAAATGTGTCAAATAAGTCAAGAGGAAACCCTGAAAAAAGGAGGGGGTTAGGAGAGGGAAACCCAGGAGGTAAAAACGGGAATGGATGGGGGAATTTGAAACAAATAGGAAGATGATAGATTGAAATCTAACCATATCATTAATTATAGCAAATTTTTATGGGATAAACATGCCAATTTATAAAGATAGACTTTCAAGCTGGATATTAAAAAAATCACGACCTGGCACACCCTGGCAGCTCACGTAGTTGAGCCAGTGATTTGTGAGAACCAGTGAAAAGCCTGAGGACCTGGTTTGTAACCTGTGTGGGGAGAGGTGGGGCTAGAATAATCAAAAAGAACACATAAATAAAAATGTTTCTTCCTTCTCTCTCTTTCTTCCTGCCTTCCTCTTAAAAAAAACCAAAGACCTATTCTGACTCTAAGAAACTCTTTAAATTATATAGATGTATATGTATATGCAAATAGATGCAAAAAAAGATACACTATACAAATATAATCAAAAGAAAGCTGGAATAGTATCAGACAAAGAAGATTTTTAAGATAGGAATGTTCTCAGAAATAATGAGATATATTACATATTAAATCATTAAGAAAAAGCAGTCCTATTATAGAATCTAATAAAGTGTTTCGAAATATAAAATGACACAATGTGGATAACAGACTAGACAGTGAGTAAAGATACAGAATGCTGAAATAAAACCAAAAAATCTATGTCTAATGTATAGAATATGACACTAATAAAAAGTCTTCTCACATGCACATAAAACACTGAAATACACAATCTTAAGTCATTAAACAAATTTCCACAAAATTTAGAGCTGTAATTCTAGAAAAAGTTTTGTGACCACCAAAGAATTAAGGAATTCAATATCTCCAAAGATAGTTGAATTATCTCCAAATATTTGGAAATGTAAATACTTCAGTGGTTAAACACACACACACACACAGAGAGCCACGTGCGTGCACACAGTTACCTATATTGAGGAATTTAAAAGCTATCTACATATTCAAATGTATAAGACAAAGCAAAATAAATACTTAAAGAGAAATTAGTTTCTAAAGAAGAAAGGTCTCAAATCAATCAGAAAGATTTATCTTTTAAAAAACTGAAAAGTAACTGAATCCAAAGTAAGCAGAAGCAAGGATCTAACAGAACAGAAATCAAGGAATTGAGAAGAGCAATTAGAGAAAATTCAGTGAAATAAAAAAATCTCATTCTTTGAAAAGATCAACAAAAGTGAAAAACCTCTAGCTAGAATAATCAAGAAAAATCAAGAAAAAACAAATTGCTAACATCAATAAAAAAAGTGACATTACAACAATCGATAGATATTAAAGGGATCATAGGGAATGTTAAAAGTAACCTTATGCCAACAAATATAATGGGTGAAAATGAAAAATTTATTTAAAAAACCACAAAAAGCATATTCAAGAAAGAAAAGGTAATATTAATAAACATATATTTCATAAAGAAATTTAGTTAGTACTTTAAAAATACCCTACAAAGAAAATTTCAGTTCCAGATGGTTTTTCTAGTGAATGTTTAGGACATTTATAAAAGAAGCAATACCAATTCTCAGGATCTCTGACAAAATAGAAGAAGAGACACTTTCAATTTTCATTTTAGGAGACCAACATTACCTTGACACCAAATTCAGATAGTTACTACAAAAAGAAAGCTGTGGATCAATTGCCCTTAGGAACACAGAGCAGAAATCCTTTAAATATATTAGAAAATTAAATCCAGTAACAAAGACTTTTTCTTTGACCACACTCTAGTGAGGTCAAGTTCTTCTTAACTAGGCCCCATTCTTATAATGTCCTCAAGAGCTCAAATTTAGCAAGAACCCTGCTAGGTCAATTAAACCACAATCCCCTATCCTCAATATTTGATTATTTTTAATATCTAATCAAATTCCTCATCTTCCATCATCATCCAGATAATAGTTGGTTATCCTGGTCTGCCTCCAGTGAGAATCCAGCCAGGTTAATTTAACAAAAAAAGTCATCTCTGATGTTTCTTCTGAATAATTTACATCTCCTGCCCCCCACGCTTGCTGCTTGCTTATAAATACCCAATTTTCTTTAGTGATGAGTCACTCCCTTACAGTAAAACCCTATTGTACTAGCCCCTATACCTATCGTAAGTCTGAAGAATATCTGCCTTACTACATTAAAATTTTTTACAGCAGCACCAATATGGTGAAGTGATGTCATCAAGATGGCAACATAGTCATTCCAGACTTCAGATCCCTCATAAGAACACCAACTATAGATAAGACACTTTTGTAAAAAATCCCAGAATGCAAAGAAAAAAGCTGAACTATTCCCCTGGATAACAGAGACCAAGAAGTTCTTACCAACACAAAGAAATGTTAACTGTGTGAAGTGATGTGTAAATTAACTTTATTGTGCTAATCATTTAACAACATATGTATGTATCAAATCATCAGATTGAATATCTTAAACATACACAAAGTTATATGTCAGTTACATCTCAATAATGCTAGGAAAGAAACAGCAGCAATGTGGAAAAAATACATTCACGTGCCACCTAATGACATTTAGGTCAATGATGGACTAGCTACATGACAGTTGTCTCTACATACTCTGCATTTAACCTAGGTGTGTAGTAGGCTATCCCATCTAGGTTTATGTCTCTTTATGACATTTGCACAATGATGAAATCACCAAATAATGCATCTCTCAGAATGTATCTCTGTTAAGCAATGTATGACCCAATTGCGAGTCATCCCAGGAGAATAAGTTACTCGATATGTGAAAACATATGAATGTAATTCAGCATATTAATTAAGAAGAAAACCATATGATTACCACAGTGCTGTAGAAAAGCATTAGTTCCACATCCATGTCAGATACAAATTTTCAGAAAAGTAGGAAGCTCATAAGGGAAAGCTGATGACTTAGATATCAGTGTAATGCCCTCAAGTCGATGGAAAATGGTAATGTTTACATTTTAAGAAACAAGAATCAGTGGATTCAGAAAACTTTTTATACTGAAATTTCTCACTTCAATAGCAATCCTCTACACCTCTATGAATTCCCATGAATTCCCAGCTGTACTATATATTCCTCTCCAGTATAGTTTTTTCATCTAAGAAACAGGATGATTCTAAATGTCAGACAAGCTTAGAGGATGAGTTTTAAAAGCTAAGAGATCACTAACAACCTAGTTTACATAATTAAGAAAAACATGTTTTGTTTTCAGGAAAGGATTATTTTTATACTTAAGGAAAAAATATCTGCATAATTTTTCCTTTCCTGCTGTAGGATTTAAATGTCTGAAGTGGGGGAAGAAGAGGGGATAAATGTTAAATAAAGTTTCTCCACGCAACTAACACCACCTATAAATTTAATGGAGCAACAAGTGACAGAACAATGGTCGGAAGACAATTTTAAATAGAATATTTCAAGCTTACCTGGTTCCTAAATTTTCAATGGTTATGTATTCTTCCTGTCTCACAACTTCGAACTGTAAATATAGGGAAAAGAAAGAATCCTGAGAAAGTTCAATTTTCAAAATTCTTGAATGTTACTTTATAGTCTTTACATTTTAAGACAGTGTGAATAAGGCTATTGTAAATACAAAACAAAACAGAAATAACAAAGTGATTCATTAATACTAATTAGAGTTGACCTTAAATATTGGTTCTACTTTATGTCAGACTAGGATTTAAATGCTAAATCAAAAGAAATAGTTTACTTAACAATAAGTAATATCTACTCCTATTAATAATTCTGGTCTATTTACTTAAAAACTGAAAATTCAACAACATATTTTATTAGTGAAAAAAAGAATGGATACCATTTTATATACTTATTTCATAAATGAGTGCATTTATGTAACAGGTAAGATATATATTTTTATTGGAAGATGCCTAACAAGACTAAAATGTTCAGAAAGTCAAATTTATTTTCAACTTTATTTAAATGGCACAAATTACATTACCAACTTGGTTCATATGACAGACAATCCTTGTTGCTTTGTTTTCCTGTGTGTGTGTGACTTTATTTTTAAAATAGTCTTATTCTTGCAACTATTATTAGGACTATTTAAATACTACTTTGGAGAAATCAAAGCAAAGTTCAGAAAAGTTTAGTTACCATCAAAGAGAAAGTTTCTAGATACTATTATTGTGATTCTCGAATCTGAAGTCAAAAGTACCACTGCAGGAACACAAGAAATTTAAGAAAAAGATACTCACTAAAATCTTTACAACTCCAGGTACATCACACTGCAGCATCCTTACCATGTCACCTGGACATCCTTCTTTCAAACAGTTTTTTCCACTAAAACTCTATAGTTATCAAAGGAATAAAACAATAAATCAACACAAACAACAGAAAAAATTACTCATGTGAAAAATCTGATTATCTATAGATAAAGCTAGAAGCGTATGTTGCTAGATAATAAAAGATGTGAATAAAACATCTGAGAGTCAGTTGTTCAAAGATAATCCAATTCAGTGGGTTTCCTATTTAAAATGCGTGAAGATACTTTCACCATTTCTACTTCAGAATCTTCAAGTTGCTATATGATAGCCTAAAATGCATTTGCTGCCCCCAAAGAAAGCAACTTCAAATAAAGTGTACTAATTAACCAAGAGTAAAAAGGAATACTGAGTTTCTGTCAAAGGCATGAGGATTCCAGGGCAAGTAAAGAATAAAAATGATTGAGTCTTTTCTCTGGCACTTATCTTGCTATTTCCTCTGTGTAAATGACTGAGTTTTCTTTCACTTCTTTCTAAGGTTGAGCAATACTGATTGCCCTAACAATCAAAGGAAGTAAAAAGTATTTACATGCTGCTTCAAAAGTGAGTAACAATGCTTTCTACAATGATTTTTTACAGTGAACAATGCAAATTTGTCTTTTTTATATGTTAATCCTCACAATAACCTTTTCGAATAGGTACTACTGTCCTCACTTTCGGGTTTAGAAAAAGGAGTCTCTGAACAATTAAAATTACCAGCCTAAAATTAAAAAAAATAAAAATAGCAAGTGGCTCAACTGGACTTGATCTCTCATCTCCTAACTCCTTTTACTATAACCACAATTGCTTTATAAAGGCTTTCTATTGTTTGTACAATACAGCACTCTAAAACCAAACATTATAAATTTAACTTATGATCATTAGCTAACTAAAGAGTAATTAATACAGAATAAGGCTTTGGACATCTACTTTTAGTGGCCAAGAATTATTTTAGTCATATAACTTTGTGTAAATATAAAAAACTACAAATATACTTTTGAAGAATATAAAATTTATCACTGCTTTCCACACTTAAAGTAGAAACTAGTCTTTGTATCACGGTCCTCCTGTTTGTCTTTAAGCAATTTCATTCTTTTATTCTATGTCCTTTATGTGATCCTATTAACAATATTTCTATTCTTGAAAATACAAACTTATAAAGGGAAGGGGGAAATTGATTAAAAAAACCACTAAGCAAAGCAACTAGCAAAATATACTTTATAAAAATCTGTTTAATAAATGGTGATGATAAACAAGGAATACTATGAGAAAAGCATCAGAGAAAATACATAGAGGGAGAAAAAAAGGAGAAAGAATATGAACAGGAAAATAAGTGAAGGAAAAAGAGGAGAAAAAACAAAAGGGTAAAACTGCTACAGGAAAGCTTTGAAGGAAAAACTAATATTTATACCTGATCATTTTCTCCTGGATATTTTAAATTCTTGAATTTTTTCCAACAAATTTTATGGAAATAAACACAGCAGCTTTTACTGCACATTAACTGAAAAAATCCCTGGAATAGAATAAAAATAAGTTGTTGACAGGGAAATAATAAATCATGTAGATATAGAAAATATCACCTTAAGTCACTTTAAAAATTATTTTATGACTAAATGAGTTTAGCAGGCCACTCAAAATTTATCAACAAATCACTAGTAATCTAAAAGTTTTACAAGTCATTTTTATATCACTAAAGACAGAAAAAATAAGAGAATGATTTGAACAAGTCAATGAATATTTCCCATTTGCTATATACAACAAAGTATCAGAAACTTGGTGAGTGATCTTGTAAAGGAACAGACTACCTACCCTTCTTCACCTCCATTTTTACATTTCTCTTTTCCTCAAGCCCCAGTTCATATCACTTTCCCCTGAATGCCCTCTGTTACCAGTCACCAGACAAGACAGATTTGCTATCTTGGCGATAGCTAGCTTCTGAGCTACTGCATTATGCCAGGGTATAGATTTCTTGATCTTTGCAGGGTGTCCTCCCAAAGAACTACAGCCTGCTTCCTCTAAATAGACAGACAAAAATCTTAATTTTGTGGCCAGGACTTCCTACCTCTAAATGCTGTCTATTCGGTGGGAACCCTGAAGCCTTGCTGGGAAAACCTAGGACTATATATGTCATCTACACCAAAAATGAACTTAACTAACCTAAGCTGCACTTTACCGGATTCAGTTCCCAATACCAATACCAATGAATAGACGTTGGCTTTCTTTTCCCCACCTGCCCCATTTGTTGTGTATATATTATGCCTTACAATTGAAACATCTTTTATCTTACAAAGTAGCATCATATTTTCACTGATGGGCACATCTCCCACTATAGTGTGATTCCCATAGTCTTACTCTGATAGATCCACAGAGAATGAGACTGAAATACTTTGCTGAATTTCTTCAGAATCAAGGCTGGTTATGATTTTAACTCCCCAGGGTCACTGGAGAGATAATTATCATTTACTCAGTAACATAATTTCTGAGGAGTGACAACCTGGCTTCTTTGTAAAATGCTAATATTCTCAGCTATATTTCTAACTATAATGAATATTTTAGATAAATTTCACTCTATGATTGCAAGGATGATAATTATAACTTCAGAAGTGAATATTACAATAACCTTTGCAAAACCAATTCATTCTTTTATTGACTTACTGCATATAAATAATTTCTATTCACTATGAATAAGTTTTCAGAGATACTCAACTTCTCAACTGTATTACCACTCATGAAACTAATAATCCTTTTAAGCAATATTTTGATGCGAAATATAATTTTTATCCAAGTTTAACTTTATAATTTAATTTAAAAAATATTCAGTGATTAATAATTATAGTACCTTATAATTGGTGTTCTTTAAAATGTCAGCTTCACAAGATCGCTCACAATCCAGATAACTGCAAATGGTCTCCTTCATTATATTACTTTCAGTTGTCTTGATAAAATTATTAAGAATATCCTAGATTTTAAAAATAAAAATCTCATGAATTAGCAATAATAAAACTATTTCATTTTAAATAGTATATTTTCTATCCTTTTTTGAAGGTGTTATGTTATTTTAATAATAAGAGAATATAGTTCCTTCATTCAAAGTAAAAAATATATAGGAAGGCCCTAAATTTGAAATACTAGATTTCTTACTGTATAGAAACATTGAGAAAGGAAAAAAGTGTATGGTTGGCATCACATCACTCTTTACCATCCTAACCCAGAGTAAAATACCTGCATGTTCTTATCAAGAATTACTCACTCTGATATATATACAGAGAGGCTACAAATCACTGGGAGCCCAAGAGAATCTTTGCTAGAACTGGCCCGCAGGATACCATGTTAGTTAGCATGGGGACTACTGTAGTGGTGTGCAAAATGCCACTCACTGCCATAAAGGACAGAAGTAGGGTACACAGACATGGCTCCATTGCTTAGAGTTACAACTTGAAATACAATTTCCTGTTTAAAAGTGCTGATTACATGTAGGTGAAACATTTGATCAAGTGAAACATCTTCTGGCAGATCCTTAAACTTATCCTATAAACTTAAATGTATCCTTTTAAAGGGTGATATTACAAGATTTTAAATACTATTTTTTCGGACATACAGAGGGGCACACAATATGATAAATAAGGCTTATAGAAAGCTAGTCATCATTTATAACATTTTTTTCAATAGCATCAAGAATTTTAAATGATGGCTGATATTGAAAAATAAAGATGTTTTGACCAAGTCAACTAGAATATTTTAAATATCAAGAAAAGAGGGAAAGGAGACCATTCAAGGACCTTTCAATATGAAGGTAGTATGTATCTTATCAGGACGGCCAACAGCCAAGTAGAGATGGTGAAAACAAAAGTATGGGACTCATGGCATGTATATAACCACTGCAGCTTCATAGATCTCACACTTAATAGTTCAGTATTGATGTATTAATTCTCATACCAAATCTGTTCCTTGCTCCTTCTTCCTCACCTCCTGTTGCCAGTTTTTGGTGTTCACTCATTGAACAATTATTTACTGAGTGCCTGTTACAGGCAAGGTTTAAGGATGTTAATTAAAAGCAGTAGTAGTGAACTTGGCAGACTAAGATAGTCCTCATGGGACTTAAACCAATCTCCTCTACCACTACTATTCAGTTTCAGGCTAGAAATCTTGAAGTCATCCCTTGCATAATAGATTCCACTGATTTTAACAGCTGCCTAATTGGTTCCCCCTCTGGCCCGTCTACTCTGCTTCAAAGCCATCTCTACATAGTAGCAAGGGATCACGTCCGGCAGTTCCCTGCTTTAAACCCTCCAATGGTTTCCTGCTGTACTTAAAAATCTGGAACCCTTACCAAGAATGTAAGGCCCTGCACAATCTAGAGAAACTGAAAGTAGTTATCTCTGGTTCATCTCTTCAAATCATCCCTAGCCTCATTCACTCTAATTCACATGGTTTTGTTTTCAGTTCTTCGACTTGTCCTTCAAGGGCTGGGGACTGACTCCTCTCTCTCTCCTACTCTCTCTCTCTCTCTCTCTCTCACTTCTTTCTCTCTCCTCTCTCTCCCTCCCCCTCCCCCGCCATTCCTTTCTTCCTTTTTAAAGGAAAGGTGCAGGCAGGAAAAAAGGTCAGTAGGCAGGCAGGAAGAGGGACGAGGAAGAAGCATTTTATTTATTTATTTATTTACTTGTTCATCTGTTCATCTTGATAAATGTGAATATATGCAGGATATGGATAGTACTGTGTGTCTGTGTATATGTTCATTTTCTCTACCCATGCTTCTTGGGTTTTTTTTTATAACACTAACTACAATTTATAACTATTTTATTATTTTTACTTTCTTAAGTCCTTCTTTATCCTAAATACTGAGACTATTAAAAATTCTATAACTTGTTATTATCATTTAATGATGTCATCCCACTTTGTTTAAGTGTCAGGGGGTTCACACTACTGTCAATATAATCTGAGTTCTTTTCTTGGCTTATAAGATCTTCCATGGTCTGGCTGACATTTGTCTCTAACATACATTCATGTAAGAAAAGCAAAAAAAAAAATTTATAAGGAACATTTATAATAAGAGTAACAAAAATTGCTGGTACCTAAAATAGTCATTGAAATTAAAAAATCAATAGGCTAGAAATAAGGGTAATGTTAAAACTAACGACCATGTGAAAGGACACTGCCCAACCAGAGTGCCAGCATCTCTAGTGCTATCTTCCCCTCCCCAGAGGACACATAAGGAAAGGAATAACTGGGGCAGGGCAGGCCTCAGGGAGTACTCACCTGGGACTCAGTGCTAGATAAAGAGGTATAGGACAGCCTTCTAAATTCCCTAAAAATACTAGTCACGATGTAGAGGAAGGAGAACTTTTGGTGGACTGACAGGCACAGATACAAATTAAGAACACGCCAGCCTAGCACTGGAGCCAGATCATGGAACATTCTACTCCACGAGACATTAAACCTTTAGTTAGTGAGTTTTAGAAAAGTAGGAAGAGAAAGCATTGGCAGAGTCAGGGCAGCTGAAGTGATGACTGGATAACCAATACATTCATGGAAGCAACTATCTTCAAAGCAGTATGGAAAAATTTTGTCATTGGAACACTAATATGATGACTCCAGTGTGCACTGATTGAATATCAGCGCTATGCAGAAAGGCAGAGCTAAAAATACTCCTAAAAAATAAAACAAAAAATAGAAAATAGGAAAGAAATAAGAAAATAGCAATTCGGTCTAGGACATTAAACATATGAATAATAAACACTGCAGAAAGAAAAGGAACAAGAGGACTAAATCATCAAATAAATAAATCAAGATAATGTACCAGAACCAAAAAATATATGTTCATAATGTTAAGGATGCACAAGATATCCTATAATTCCCAGAAAGAAAAAATAAAATGGGTTACAAGCAAAATATAGAGACTCAGAACATCAGATTTCTCAAAAGTACTATCAGAAGCTAGAAGATACAGAAACACACTTTTAAAATAGGAAAGAAAATGATTTTCAACTTACAATTCTATGCCCAGGCCAAAGTAAAGTTTATAAAAGATGAATTGTTTTGAGACTCAAAAAATCTCAAAAAATACCTCTCAAGCAAGCACTGTTTTCTAGGAAGCTGCTGGATGAGTTTGTAACCCAAACAAGGAAGTAAACTGGAACAAAGAAACCTGAGATCCAAGAAACAGAAATCTATACAGGAGCGTGGTGCAGGACATTCTCAGGAGCAGAGTAAGGAGAAACTCAAAGGCCAATTTAATAAAACCTTCAAATTATTGGTAGGATGAGGGATGGGAATGCGCATGAAAGGGATGTGTAAGAGTGAAAAGTCAAAGATAGTATCTAAAATGAAGAAATTTTAAAAATAACAGTACATCTTTTCAAATACAGGTGCACATGAAAGGAAAATGCCTAAAGAGTTGCAAGTTGTCTATAATTAGGAACTACAAAAGGAGATGATGGATCATGGACTATTAATTTTTTAAGTTATTGACAAACTGCAACTAAGATAAAGTGAGACTGCTGTAGGTAAGCATAGAAGTTCTTTAAAAAAAAAAAAAAGGTTTAAGATGATTTTATTAAGTCGAAGTTAAAAGTCACATGATTATCTCACACATAGCAAAAACTGCTAACTTTATTGATTACTGAAAGCAGCATATTAAAATACTCCATCATCATTGGGACGTTTTCTATCTCTCCTTTCAGATTATTAGTAATTATGCTATTACATTGAGTCTATAATATTAGATATATTCAGATTTTGTTCAGACTTCTTAGAAATTTTAATTTTGTACTTATGTGAAACATACCTTTTTATTTCTTGGAATACATTGACCTTAATGTCAGCTAAAATATAAGATCTAAAGTAAAAGTCTGGAAAGAGATGATGTCATTCAAACACTAATCAAGAGACTGTAGCTATTTCTATATTAAACAAATTAAAAAGTGACCAATATGGATTATCAGATGGGTAAAAATTACCTAAGCAAATAACCAGAGGTATGGGCAAACAGACAGTCTCAGAGTCTGTCTTACGAATATAAATGATACCAATTTCTGAAAGGAAATATGAAGATATCTACTAATGTTTTAATGTGTGAATACTTCACAATTTCACCTTTATAAATTTATTCTAAGCAAATGGGACAAGAAATACACAAAGATAACTTTACATAAATGTGAAAAACTGGAATATTTAGTATAAATTAAATGTCAGACAGTAGCACACAAGTAAATTAAAGCACACTTAAATGATGGATTATGAAAAAATAATTGTCAGCATAATAATCTTCTTGCTGGGAAATTCACAATAACATATGTCCATGCCACAGATCAATGTGTGTAATATACAAATTTACAAAAAAATATAAAATTGGTTCCTTTACATGTCAGAAAAAGCATAAATGAAAATACTAGCAGTTCATGTGAAGAAATGTGGATACATTGTACTTTTATCTTTAGGAATTTTTATATTTAATATTTTTCTGAAGCATGTTTTACTTTTACAATTTAAACCAAAACAAAATAATAAAAAATGTATTAGAAAAAATAAATTAACTATTATATTTAGCTCACCCCCATGAAGTACTGGCTTAGTAAGCTTTCACTTTTGATATTTGGAAATGCTAACATAGCCCCCTCGCTTATCTTCGCTTGTTGAATCACACATTACACACTAGGCAACAGAATAAGGAAGCCTGGTTCTTATATAATAACAGCTTATTTCCAATAAAATTATTTGACTGCTATATAGAATATGATATAGCATAAATTGTACTTTGCTAAAGACAATCTGATAAATCACAGGTGTTTCACAAGAGACATTTTTCTTAAGTAACTTCTTACTTTAAAAGTTGTAGGTAAATCATCATCTGAAGGATCTATGTCAAACCAATGATCATTTATATCTCCTATTTCTTGTAAGCTTTTGTGAAATTCTAGAAGTCCTCCATTATATCTGCAAGGCATTTGAAAATAAGGTTAGTTTCAAAGGGACTCTAACTAGTTTATCAACCAAGCAACAAGTAAATCGTATTTGGACAAGTAGGGCAGCGGTAACCTCGGGCATGCTATAGAAATATAAATGCTAGGACTCTCACCTGTGGCAGATTGGGATGAAATACAGATGGAAGGGGAGGCAATATAAACTATGTAGTAGCTCAAGCTTGAACAGTATGGGGCCATGATAATTAAAGGGGTTGTAGAGATGGTTGGCTTTTGTTTACTGTCTTGGAAGCCTTGAAGAAAGAGAATGATAGGCAAAGGTCAGCCAGCTATTGACTCAGGACACACTGAAAGATAGAAACCTCTGTGGCAGCCTGCAGAGGACCTCATCTCCTGTCACTATAAAGATAAACTGTGTTGAAAATCAAGCCCAGATTTAATCACAAAGTGGAAAACAATGCAAGAGACTGAACGCATAACCTTAACAAAACTACCATTAACTCAGAACACTATGAAAGTTGAAAGACCTCTGTGGTAACATTTAAAGAACCCTTACCACCTATAAACATAGGGCGGCCTCTTGTGAAAATGAGGCCCAGTATTTAATCTTTAGATTAGAACAACGAAGACTAAATGCACAGTCTCAGCAGGACTATTATGCTAAAATCAGACTTTGACAGGAAATAAATAGACCCTGAGATCTGAAATGGTTACTGACATGACTATGCCTAGAAACAGTCACAAAACTCCCCTGAACACTCTGGCTGCAAATGACCTCTTTCTTGCTAGGGGAGAGCAGATTCTGTTTACACAGAGATCACAGAAAAATATCTGAGATACATGTCTTAAAAGATTATATCCTTCCTTCTCAAGATTCTCTTCTATCTCCACTGACTGCTTATCCACCAATAACTCTATACTGGCAAGGGCATATGAGGAAGCAGATCTTAAGAGTACTAAACCAATAGTCAAATGTAGAGTTGGAAAGGGAAATGTATAATGACATGGGACACTCCTCCATAATTCAAGACTTATTTTCCTAACAAGGACACCAGAGTCCCTCTCAATATGCTGCTGAGAAGACTACTTGAAGCCTGGATACAGCACTGGTCTATAGTAGTTGAGGTGGGAATGCTGGCAATTTCTTGGCAAAGTACGAAAGAAAGTTCATGGAGGTGAAATACTAAAATGAAATGACTGTTAAGACCTATGCAATATACTGCTCACTGCTAGACAATATTCCAATGAAAAGACCATCCGTTATGTAATAAAAACACTCCATCCATTAATGCAACAAGAAATATAGATTGAGAAGGGCACCAGTGCTTTAAGCAGTTTCATGGTGGTTGTCTTCTATAGGTTAGGGATGAAAGTAAACGGTGTTGCCATAGGGCCAGGCATGCCAGTGTCAATGAGCTGGAAATAGATTCTCTCTATGCCCATCAGTAAGGAGGATAAAAAGTAATGCCTATTATCTGAGGGGAGAACAACCGTATTCATTGTCTTGTCTCAGAACTCTGTTCGTTCTCTCCATAACATAGACTAAAGGAATTTGATCATCCTGACTTCCAGCGACACATCACACTGACCACTACACTAGTAACATGCTAGTGCAAAGGCAGTGAGAAGTCTTCTAAATATACTAGTCAACACAAGCAAGCCACAGGATAGAAGACAAGCTCTATAAACTATCAAAGAACTACCACATAGCTGACACCTTTACGGATTCAGTGGTGGCAGCAATAATCCATCAAGATGTGCACAAGTAAAACTTTGTCTTATTCACCTTTCAGATTTCCCTCAGGGAGACTTCTGACTGCTAAGAACTAGAATGGGTCTCCAGGCAAGACTTTGATCATTCGTTGTATTTTTCTTCATAGCTCCTTCCACATTTCATAATTGATCATTGGTAATAGATTTTAATTATGTCTTCACTTTTACTGCATTGTCAGTTATAGGAGTAAGGAAATGTCGACTTTGTTAACCACTGTATTTTCAACATCTCATTCTGTCTCTAGAATATAATGATTCCTTCACAAATAAAATAATAAATAATGCTACAAATGGCTTATGAATCTCCATGTGAAAAGTGAACAGTGTCCATACAGGTTTCTCTGTACAATTTCACTAAATATGCAACATGCAGTACTACCTAGGTTCAACACTTGGACCTTTTCAATGCTTTATAAGCTATATATATATATATTTCAAAGCTTTATAATGTTATATAAATTAGTTTATACCTTAATTATTTATTCCAAGTGGCAATAATATTAAAACTATAAACATCACTAATTTATTAATCACACATTTTTGTGTCCCGCCCTGTGTTAGTATTCTGCCACAACCTTATGCGGTGGTCCTATTATTAGTTCCATTTTACAGACAAGAAAAAAAAATAAGGGTTAGCAACATGAACTTTCCTAGGGTCACAGATTAGGTAAATGGTAGAAAATATATTTACACCAAGGTCTGTTGAACTCCAAAGCCTATGTTCTTAATGTAAATATTATGCTATAATGACTTTTATTGCCATGTCCTTTAACTTTCACTTAATATTCTCAAGTACATTTTTTATGGTATTATCTATAGTAATAGCTAAGGAAAAAAACAGTGGAGCATAAATGTCATGTTTTTGCTATTCTGTGCAAATTTTATCCCATTTCACAATGTCGAAAATTAACAGGCAAGATCCACTTAGTAATTAAAATCCTTACCTCTTCTGAGCACACCGAAGCAAACCACGTCCAAAATAAACTAAAGACATAAAGTTTTCACAGATTTCATTTTCTTGGATCACCATCTTCATCACCAGAAATTTATTCTCTGCTTCTGTATAATCCTATAGTTAACATAAAACTAGGTTTGCTTCATGCAAAAGGTATCTTTTTCTTTTAAAATAAACAGTGATTTTCTAAACTGGCAAAATTAGGGCACCTTTATTAGTAATATAGTCATTTGATCATTTATTCACATTTTTAATCATAGTATCTTTGTATATGATTGCAAAAATAATATAATCAGCACTTAAAATATTTATTTACAAAAAATTTTTGAGATCTTTTCTAACACTGGTTCAATGTAAATATTAAAAAACATTCAGAATTTTTATATCTAAAACAGACAAATATTACTAGTTAAAAGAAGGAATTTTCTGATGACTATAGGAACATAATTTCTTATAATTTTTCCTAATTTTCTTTCTAATTGGAACACAAAATGTCCTCATTATTCAAACTGGAAAAAAAAGTGACAGGCCGGTAACCCTGATGAACACAGCTGCAAAAACAGCAAACCTAATTCAACAATACATTAAAAAGTAGGATTTATCCCAGGGACACAGTATGGTTAAACATCTGCAAATCAATCAATATAATACACATTAACAAAATGAAGGATAAATATTACACAATCATCTCAACAGATACAGAAAGAGCATTTGATTAAATTCAACATCCATTCCTGAGAAAACATCAACAGTGTGGGTTGAGAGGAAATGTACCTCACCACAATAAAGGCCATATGTAGTAAAACCATAGCTAATAGCATGCTCAGCAGTGACTAGCTAAAAGCTTTTACTCTAAGATCAGGAATAAGAGTAGGTCTTATTCCTACTCTTGCTAATTTTTTTCAACAGTGTTGGAATTCCTGGCAGAACAATTAGGCAGGAAAAAATAAGTAAAATGCATCCATGCTGGAAATGAAGAAGTAAAATTACCACTATTTTGAGATGATTTGCCTAATACCTCCATCAGAGTCTGTTAGACCTAATCAACAAACTCAGTAAAACTGCAGGATACAAATTAATATGTAAAACTCTATTGTGTTTTTATATATTAATAACAAACTATCAGAAAGAAAAAATTAAGAAAACACCATTTACAATTCTATCAAAAAGAGTAAAATACTTAGGAATAAATTTAACCAAGGAGATAAATAGCTGAAAACATTAAGACATTGATGAAAGAAACTGAGAACACCACAAATAAATGAATTCATGCTCATTGATTGGAAGCTTATTATTAAGATGTTCATATGACCCCAAGTAATACAGATACAGTGCAATCCCTTTCAAAATTTCAAGTTCATTGCAGTATTAGTTACTATCGAAATTCAAACAATATATTAGCAAAATGTGAGAACAAACTGTGTTGATCAATGGATGACTGGATAAAGAACATGTGATTTATATATATATAAATATAATAAATATATATAATACAATCAGAGAAAAGAATGGAATCTTGCCACTTGAGACAACCTGAGACATTGAGGGCATTATGCTAAGTGAAATAAATGGAGAAAGACAAATAATCAAAGAAGAGCTCACCTATCTGTATAGTCTTAAAATAAGAAAGAAAAAAATCAGATTGGTGGTTGCTAGTGGTAGAGGCTGGGCAAAATAGGTGAAAGGCGTAAAAAGGTACAAACTTCACTTTAAAATAAAAGTCATGGAGATAAAATTTGTAGTATGGCAACTATAGTTAATAATACTATATTATATATTTGAAAAAGTTACTAAGATGATGTATCTTAAAAGTTCTCATCATAAGAAAAAAATTATTCTGTATGATGAAGGATGTTAATTGATTACACTTACTATGATCATTTTGTAACATCTACAAATTTATCAAATCATCATACACCTGAAACGAATATGTCAATGATAATACATCAATTAAAAAGAACTCATTTTACAAACAAGATCAGATTAAGATCAGAGAGATTAATCTACCCTAGAAAATGAATTAAAATGCATGATATAAGTAAAAAAACTAAATAATTTTATTTTACATAAATAAAACATTTAAAAGAATATAACTAAAGTTATAAGCAAAATTCTATTTCCTCCATTACTGTTTTTAATTTCAAAATATTATCTCCAACCTAATTACTCTTTATTACAAATATATCAATACGAAAGACACTGAATGTGTCAATTTTTAGTGAATTTCATAAATCAACATTTTAATTTGTTGAAATGAATCTGTATGTGAAAAGACTTATAATGGACAAATAGCACATGCTACATACCTCCTTCTTTCCTCTTTCTGTGAGTGCTATTCCATATAGAAACAGTAATGTTAAGTAATATCCAATATTAATCTGATGTGCCTAAAAGATAAAATACATTTTCAATTGATTATTTAGACTAAGTTGCTTAATACAGCTGAACTTAAATACAGCAAACTTAAATATCCTAGGGTCTATTTAAATTATAAAAAGGGGTGAAATTATCATTAAATTGTCAATCACCTAATCATAACTATAGGGAAGCATTTCAGATGTCTTATTTATTTGATAATTTGACCCATCAAAATAAAGAGGATGATGAAAATCTTAGTGTGATTATTTAGTTTGATTAAAAAAATAAGAACAGGTGCCATCAAGGTGTGTTATATAAATATCTTTCTCTCATTTTAGGTATCAAGAACACTTTGGGTGATAATACAATGAACACCCAAGAGTCTACCATACAGTTTAAAAATACAATGACCTCTTAAATCAGTCTTTTGTCCACATGGGGGTTTTGTTAGAACAGTATATCTATGGAGCTTATCACCTCTTTAATAAAATACTTAAAAAAATGGATACTTCATTTAGAAATAGCCTATGGCAGATTATAAAGATGGAGACTAGACTAGAGGTTAGGAAGAGTGAAGAGGGTAAGGAATGCACATAACTATAAAGAGATAACATAAAATATTTTTGTGGGGATGGAGGAGTTCTTTTATACTGATAAACACTTGTAATAAAAAGGCACAGAGCTATGTAAACCTGCACAAAAAATATTAGCATAGCTGACCCGAGATTAGAAAGGCCTGTATGCAAGGCTCACCTCGACTGGTATCTGGGATCCTGTATTTCAGGAGGGCTCCCACTGTTCTCTGACTAAGATGTTTCACTGCACCTCGACTGTGCAAAGTGTGATTCATGCTGAGCCACTGGGAGTTTCTTCTGGGAGCTTGGAATTTTGATGTATGCTAGGCAGAGGGTGCTTAAATGTCCAGGCCTCAATAAAACCCTGTGCACTAAGTAAGTCTCTACTGAGCTTCCCTAGACATAAAAATCTCCATATAAATCTTGCCATGGTTTTGCTGTGAAAGGGAACAAGGGAAGGTTCTTCGTGTGAACCCCTCATAGAAAGGAGAAAACCTAAGAAAGCCTGCAGATGGATTCCACTAAACTCTACTTATGTTTTCCCCTTTATGATCTGAATGTCTCTCTTTACTATATCACTGTAATAAATCTTATCATGAATACAACTATATACTGAATCCCGTGGGTTCTTCTCAACATGAGGTAGTGTTGGAGAGGGCTGACACAACACTGTTTCACCAATGTTAACTTCCTCATTTCGACAATATGTTGTAGTTAATATATAACTGCTGGGGCAAGCTGAATGAAGAATACTCCATGGTTTCTCTACTTTTGTATTGTACAGTTGTATTTTTTAAACTTCTATGCATCTACAAGTATCTCAAAAGGTTTATAAAATTATCTATGAAGAGAAATAGTGTCCATTTTGTCCATAAACACTGTACTAACTAAAGATGATAATCTTATTTATGTTTCATTGCATGAACTTTTTTTCACTGAGGCTGTCCCATAAAGCAATCTTTTTTTTTTTTAACAGCTACATAAGAATGAAAAATATCTATAGTATATGAGCTTTCTTTTGTGCTGATGTAACTATATTCTCCTACCTAGTACATGTCTTGTGGCCAACAGTAAATATTTATGAGGTGACTGGCTGGGGTTAGAAGTTTGGCTTCAAACTGATCTCAATGGAAACAGACATATGAACTTATCTAATTGAATTGAGTGAGGTGATGAACACAACTTCCCCTGTAACACAGAATTCACTTCCATTTTAAGATTCCCGTATCTGCAGAGGTGGTATAATGTAATTCAGAGAGACTCTGAAGCCAAGACAACAGGGGTTTGTATCTGACTCCACTACTTACTATCTGATAAATTAAGCAAGTTATTTAACCTTTATGCCTCAGTTTCTAATCCATAAAATGGGAATAATGAGTGAAGTGCTTGTGAAAAGTGAGTGAGCCAAGCCTTTGAACAGTTACATGTCATATAGCAAAGGCTGAGTAAGTGTGAGCAATAATTTCTAACTTTTAAAAAACTAGCTTTGCAAATACTATTATAGATCCTCTGGCTCATATAATTCCAAGTAGAGGGAACATTGTGAGAATAGGATAAGAATCAGAGTTGTGGTCATGCTATAATTTGAAGTGGAAGGTAAAAAACTTGGAAATTTAAAAGGGCACAAGACATATTTCTTACTTAAATGTTCTGCCATTTCCTCTCTACCTCTCCCCTGTAAGTGAAGATTATTCTAAGTACTGGAACTAAATGGAGACAGAGACGTTTTTAGCAACTGCGCCTCACCACCACCCCACTGCCACCTTTTACAAGGTTGCCTTGCTTTTCCTTGGCAGCCTTGAGGAAAAGGAAACGTCATTTAGACACAGCAGTCAGCTGTTCTGATCATAAGTCCAACAATGCTCACAACAGGACTGACGGGAATGAACGCTTCCACTTCCTCCTGTAAGACTCATCTTTGAAGTAATGCCTAAGTAGAACAGGCTCAGCAGTCTGTCAATGCTGATCTTATATGACTTATTTCACGTTTTGGTAACTGGTCAGTGGGAGAAACAGCAGGACTGTCGCATACTAGAAGTTCCGAGAATTACATGTTAATGCAACTCCCTTTCCTCTGTTCTCTCTTTTCATTCCATCTAGAATTTCCTTTAGGGGGGCATATATTACTTCTTAAACACTGGTCTGAGACCCCTAAACAAGGATGATCTTTCCCGTTTTCCAAATTTTTCTCTTTGTAAGTCACTATGAGATTTGGTGTCTAAGGCTACACCTTGTTTTAGTGCCTGAAGATAATCCATTTTCAATATGTGTGTAAACTTAGTTTACTTTAGTGATCCAAATTAATCAAAGAACTGAAACTTTTTACTGTTCTATAATATTGGTTCTAGTTTTTTGATGCAAGCTTTATTTTTTCACTCGGAATTTTCTATTTATTTCTAAAGTATCATATGATCTTGAAAACCTGTTTTGTGAACTTTATCTCACATAATTACAGAAGACAGAAATCCCAATTTTACAAATACAAAAATATCAGAAGAAAGAACTGCTGAGTAACAATTCAGAAGAAAGAAAAGAATAGTTTTGGAAGTTCCTGACTATTTCTAATTGGAAAAGTCAAATTTTACTAGTTCGGTTTTCACTGTCCTCAGGTGAACAATTTGTGTTAGGCAAGGGGACTAGAATAGGTTCGTTTAAGAGCTGGAGTCACATAAGACAGTACAAATTAAAGGAAGTAAATTGATTAGTAGTTTTCTCTAGAAGGAGACATGGGAAATACAAATTGGCCTACACCTTAAAATAAGCATATATTGGTTATTCTCTCATTGAAAACTGTTGTCCAAGTTAATTATTTGAAATTTTCAAAACAAATATACTTACAGTATAATTAGTAGCTTGAATGTTTCTAAGTGCTGCCTCCAGTTGTGTTATTAAGAAATGTAAAGTCAAAACTGGAGCCATGTCCTCCCCATTCTGGCTGTCAGCTGCAACTTCTCTCTGTGGAAGACATTTTGATTGAAAATGTCCTTAATCTCAAGTTTCTATGTATATTTTTATTATACAGGTAGTAAATGCACATACCTAAAATATGAAGAATAGTCAATTTTTAAAAATCCACACCATAAGATACAATTGTTTTCATATTTGCTTGTAAGTAGTCTCACAAATTCTTTGTAAACATTTCATCAAAACACTAAAGGAGCATTCTTACACCTGTCAAAGAATTGCCAGTGTCCAGAGGAATGTACTGATCTGACTTCACTCTCATATCTTCTAGCTTCTAAAGAGTGAAAAGCTTCCTTCTAGACCTTGACCTGTAGTAAGCAGGAATGTAGACAATACCAAAACTCAGGCAAGCCAATTTATGATTTACGCTTAACATAACCAAGCTAGCATATGATTTATTATGCACCATACTTTGCTATTCATATGGTTAAAAACAAAATGTGTATGTTTTATCTTTGTGCCCATTGTCAATGCCTCATACCCACAAATGCTCTGCTTAAGTCATATTATCTATTTAATAATTTATTATCTGTGCGGAAAGTTTAATCTATACTTTCTGGATTTGATTTCCAGTATACAATACTTTCCTGGTTTTTCGAAGCTAGCTAGTAGATACTTTATTTCAGTCTCCCCAGCACTCAATTTAATGAATCTCTTTTCTATCAACACAAACTCCCTAAAGTAACCTACTGTCATGTTTTTAAATAGTGTTTAAACATTGTTTCCAAATTTGTATTTCTAGTTCAGATCTATCACAGGAATTCCAGACACATAGAACTAATAATTTATTCAACGATCTTTCTTGAATTTGAATAATCATATTACACACAACACAGAAGTCTCACCTCTGCTGTACAGGCTAGGTTGTTTCAGAGCAAATATACAAATGCACATATAAGCTCTTGCATCAGAAGTGTCGTGAGTGTGGCAGTAGTGTGAGAATGAAGGAAGAGCGTGTTTGACCTACACAGTCACATACAGAAAACAGCACTTCTGTCCCAAAGAATAAATATTAATGTTACCTGCAGAGTCTGGAAGGAAAAATCTTCTTGTAAGAAATTCTTAATGTGAGGGAGCACACCTTTTGGTAGAGTATTAACTGCATTCAATAATTTCTTCACTTCTAATAGTAGGTTAACAGGAACAAGATCAGTAAGTGTGTCCTTTTTTTGTTTTTCCTAGAAGATATTATTTATTAAAAGTTTACACAGTTACACGTTTGCATTCCTCTAATATTAGAACCAAAGTACTAAAGAACAAAGTGACTTTATATACTGTATGTAGATCACTATGATAGAACTACAGAAAATCCAAATAAGACATTTTCTCTGTTCCCAAGGAAGCTAGCAAAAAGACGTTTAAGGCCAAAACTTACGAGGCTTTAGTACAGGGAAGGTCATCATAAATTTACTTGAATATATAAATAAGAGGTTCAAAGATGGAAATAATGAAACCTTTTTTGTAGGGTAATAGATTGGGAAACATGAATGATTTTAGGTGTAAGTCAGGGCTTAAAAACTGTTGCCCTTAAGATATATACAGTATGTACTGAATTGCTCTATTTAAGACATAAAAATGCTAATTTAAATATTATTCAGATAATCCCACAAAACAATATGAGCACTATTTAACAGCACTTTTTACATTATATGACTTCAACTATTAAACACACAGCAATTTGAGTGGAATAAATTACAAAGTAGTCAAATAACTCTGTTTAGTCAGAGCTGATTAAGTGGTAATCATCTTGTAACTTCAGGAACTAGTTCTAACGCACCATTAATGGTGAATGGACAGCTATGCTCAAGTCCTGGGGACTATTAGTAGCCTTGGGGAAAGGGCGGGCAACTGAAATGGATGAAGGGCCTGGAACAGTTGGATGATGGTCTGCCTTTACATCTTAACATGCTGCCACAGCACTTCCTGTGTCCCGCTGAAACTCTCGGGGAGGACTATGCTGCTGCTGACCTCGAAAATCAGAAAGACAGCTTCTAACTGAAGAGCCCATGAGCAGCATGGATCGCTGAAGATGCCCTGGTGTTGGGTGTCTCCTCGAGTGCCAAGTTTCTATCAGACCTAGAACTCCCCAGGAAAGTGACTAGAAGTCAACAAAGTTCACTGCAGGACTATCTGCCTATTTTACCCTTCAGCTTTTGAGTCCTAAATGAAGAGTCTTCCATTCCCATCCTATTCCTACACCTCACATTTCATTTTATAGTACACGTCACTAAATGAAAATTATACCCTAAAATGTAGAAAACTGTTAATAGTTGAGAAATCTCAGTGAGGAGTACAAAAATGTTCACTGTACTAGTCTTGTAACTTTTCTGCAGGTTTGAAAATTTTCAAAAAGTTAAAAAAATACTTCCACAAAGTAACCAGGTAAGCCCTTATAAAGAAGGACCACTATCAGAAGTGCATGCATTTCAAATTAAAGGTCAATTCTGCAGTCTTAACTCACCACAGAGTCTTCTAATATTAGTTATCAAATTGACACATAAGTAAGATTATAGCATGAGTAAAATTTTTTCAACAGGAAATGGATAAGCTTCATTATTATTAAATATATCTTAGTATAAATACAATTTTTTTTAAGTTACTCTTCAAAATATTTGCTATTCCATGCATTTGCACAAAATTGATTTAGCATAAAAGCCAAATTCAAGTAAGTTTTCACCTCCCTCACCTGTGTTCCAAACCTGTATCAAGAAATGTCTTTTCTGGATCTAATCCCCCTGGTTCAAGTGCACATCCTATGTGCCTTTGCATACTCTATACTTCTTCTGCAGTATTTGTATGATAATCTCAGAGGTAAATATTATAGTTATCTTTACATTTTCCACTCCTAAGTAATGGACAACTTTTACAAACTTTATTCACAAGTGGCCCGCAATTATTATATAAAACTAGGTGGAAGGTAAAAGTTTCACTAACAAGAACCTAAAAATACCCCTTCAGCCATTCTTCACTAAATATAAGCACATGTGAGATATACATGGATATATATATTATATATACATACATATATATGTGTGTGCGCACATACATAAATATGCACATTATTTTTTAATCTACCATAAACTATCTTGCTATTGGTTATAAGAACTTTTTATTAAGGTATAATTTAGTTATTCTCTTTCACTTAGAACTGAAAGTTCAAAGAGTGCAGGTGATAAAAACTGGGAAGATGATTAAATTCAGAAATAACTTAGTGAACCTGGGGGCTCAGGCATTAAACCTGTGCCCAGGACATAGTCCACATAAAGCCCAAGGACAAGGTTTCAAGGCCTGAGGCTGAGGGGAACAATCATAAAATAAACAACAAATAATTGTTTCTTCCTTCTTGTCTGATTTCATTCCTGCCTTCCTTCCTTCTTCTATAAGAAAAAAAGGAAGGAAGGAAAAACAGGAAAGGAAGGGCGGGAGGAAGGATGGGAGGGAGGGAGGAAGGGAAGGAGGG